>SJXQ01009485.1:402097-525903 GCA_006408695.1 Aepyceros melampus | reverse complement strand
ATGGCGTGCTGTGCTTCATGCGATTGCAAAGAGTTGGACATGACTAAGCGACTGAACTGACTGACTGACTGGGGGCAAGAATCCCTCCTGGAGTAGTCATAATAGTCAACAAAAGAGTCGGAAATGCAGTAGTTGGAGGCAATTTCCAAAATGACAAAAGGATCTCTGTTCATTTCCAAGGTAAAACATTCAATATCATGGTAATCCAAGTCTATTCCCTGACCAGTAACACTGAAGAAGCTGAAGTTGAACAGTTCTATGAAAACCTACAAGACCTTCTAGAACTATCACCCCCAAAAGATGTCCTTTTCATTAGAGGGGACTGGAATGCAAAAGTAGGAAGACAAGAAACGCCTGGAGTAACAGGCAAATTTGGCCTCGGAGTATGGAATAAAGCAGGGCAAAGGCTAATGGAGTTTGGCTAAGAGAATGCACTGGTCATAGCAAACACTCTCTTCCAACAACACAATAGAAGACTCTACATATGGACATCACCAGATGGTCAACACCGAAATCAAATTGACTATATTCTTTGCAGCCAAAGATGGAGAAGCTCTATACAGTCAGCAAAAGCAAGACTGGGAGATGACTGTGGCTCAGATCATGAACTCCTTATTGCCAAATTCAGACTGAAATTGAAGAAAGTGGAGAAAACCACTAGACTGTTCAGGTATGACCTAAACCAAATCTCTTATGACTATACAGTGGAACTGAGAAATCTTCCAACAACACAATAGAAGACTCTACATATGGACATCACCAGATGGTCAACACCGAAATCAAATTGACTATATTCTTTGCAGCCAAAGATGGAGAAGCTCTATACAGTCAGCAAAAGCAAGACTGGGAGATGACTGTGGCTCAGATTATGAACTCCTTATTGCCAAATTCAGACTGAAATTGAAGAAAGTGGAGAAAACCACTAGACTGTTCAGGTATGACCTAAACCAAATCTCTTATGACTATACAGTGGAACTGAGAAATAGATTTAAGGGTCTAGATCTGATAGATAGAGTGCCTGATGAACTATGGATGGAGGTTCATGACATTGCACAGGAGACAGGAATCAAGACCATCCTCAAGAAAAAGAAATGCAAAAAAGCAAAATGGCTGTCGAGGACCCTTTAAAAATAGCTGTGAAAAGAAGGAAAGCGAAAAGCAAAGTAGGAAAGGAAATATATAAGCATTTGAATGCAGAGTTCCAAAGAAGAGCAAGGAGAGATAAGAAAGCCTTCCTCAGTGATCAATGCAAAGAAATAGGGTAAAACAATAGATTGGGAAAGACTAGATATCTCTTCATGAAAATTAGAGATACCAAGGGAACATTTCATGAAAAGATGGGCTCAATAAAGGACAGAAATGGGATGGACCTAACAGAAGCAGAAGATATTAAGAAGAGGTGGCAAGAATAAACAGAAGAACTGTACAAAAAAGATCTTCATGACCCAGATAATCATGATGATGTGATCACTCACCTAGAGCCAGACATCCTGGAATGTGCAGTCAAGTGGGCCTTAGGCAACATCACTATGAACAAAGCTAGTGGAGGTGGTGGAATTCCAGTTGAGCTATTTCAAATCCTGAAAGATGATGCTGTGAAAGTGCTGCACTTAATGCACCCACAAATTTGGAAAACTCAGCAGTGGCCAATGGATTGGAAAAGGTCGGTTTTCATTCCAATACCAAAGAAAGGCAATGGCAAAGAATGCTCAGACTACTGCACAATTGCTCTCATCTCACATGCTAGGCAAGTAATGCTTAAAGTTCTCCAAGACAGGCTTCAGCAATACAGGAACCATGAACTTTCAGACGTTCAAGCTGGTTTTAGGGGAGGCAGAGGAACCAGAGATCAAATTGCCAACATCTGCTGGATCACCAAAAAAAACAAGAGAGTTCCAGAAAAACATCTATTTCTGCTTTATTGACTATGCCAAAGCCTTTGACTGTGTGGATCACAATAAACTGTGGAAAAATCTGAAAGAGATGGGAATACCAGACCACCTGATCTGCCTCTTGAGAAACCTGTATGCAGGTCAGGAAGCAACAGTTAGAACTGGACATGGAACAATAGACTGGTTCCAAATAGGAAAAGGAATATGTCAAGGCTGTATATTGTCACCCTGCTTACTGAACTTCTATGCAGAGTACATCATGAGAAACGCTGGGCTGGAAGAAGCACAAACTGGAATCAAGATTGCTAGGAGAAATATCAATAACTTCAGATATGCAGATGACACCACCCTTATGGCAGAAAGTTAAGAACTAAAGAGCCTCATGATGAAAGCAAAAGAGGACAGTGAAAAAGTTGACTTAAAGCTCAACATTCAGAAAACTAAGATTATGGCATCTGGTTCCATCACTTCATGGTAACTAGATATGGAAACAGTGGCTGACTTTATTTTTCTGGGCTCTAAAGTCACTGCAGATGGTGATTGCAGCCATGAAATTAAAAGACGCTTACTCCTTGGAAGGAAAGTTATGACCAACTTAGATAGCATATTATGATGGCTGCCAGGCATTAGGTGGGACAGATGGAAGGGAAAGAACTGGAGTCCCGCGCAGACTCACTGCCGGGTCCCCCCTCCCAACTCCACTCTGTGGAGGTGACTGTGGCCCGTGGGGGTGGGAGTGACGCTGGGCTGCTGTCCAGAGGCCGGAGCACAAGGAGAGGCGGGAGGGCCCCTAGCGCCCGCCTGACCCCCGTCCTCTCCACAGTCCGCCTGGAGGTTCTATGCCACCAACTTGTCGCGCACAGACCTGCCCTCCACATGGCAGTACTACGAGCGCACGGTGACTGTCCCCTTGTACAGGTACCTCTGCCCCCCACCATGCTGCCTCTGTGTGCCCCCCATTTGTTCTTAATCCCCATTTTCAGTTGTTCATCATTTTGTTTGCTTTTTGTTTTTCTTTAAAACATGTACTTTTCAAAAACGAAAAAAATAAAAAATAAAAAAATAAAAAGCAGAGACATTACTTGCCAACAAAGGTCTGTCTAGTCAAGGCTATGGTTTTTCCTGTGGTCATGTATGGATGTGAGAGTTGGTCTATAAAGAAAGCTGAGCACCAAAGAATTGATGCTTTTGAAGTATGGTGTTGGATAAGACTCTTGAGAGTCCCTTGGACTAGGAGGAGATCCAGCCAGTCCAGTCCATTTCTTTGGAAGGACTGATGTTGAGGCTGAAACTCTAATACTTTGGCCAGCTGATGTGAAGAGCTGATTCATTTGAAAAGACCCTGATTCTGGGAATGATTGAGGGCAAGAGGATAAGGGGACGACAGAGGATAGATGGTTGGATGGCATCACCGACTCAGTGGACATGGATTTGGGTGATTCCTGGGAGTTGGTGATGGACAGGGAGGCCTGGTATGCTGCGGTTCATGGGGTTGCAAAGAGTCGGGCATGAATGAGAGACAGAACTGAACTGAACTATGGTAACTTAGTTGGACTTGTAAACAAATTGGACTTAGGAATGTGGTCTTGGGGACTTAAATATTTCATATTGGGAAAGAAAAGATTTACTGAACTTCTTGCTTTTTAAACTAGATTTATTTTTGGATTTACCATTTTTTCTGTAATTCTTTTATAAAAGGTAGATAAAATTCAGAGCACAAACACTGGGTTTAAAGCTATAGATTCAAAATTACCTTTCTTTATGGAGAACAAACAAATGAATCTGTTGTCCTGGGGTCTTTTGTCTTCAGTGTTGCTAGTTAAAAGACTGGTTGTCAATCTGGTTTCTCAGTCTTTGGTATATGACATATATTTTGTTTTTCAAGACTTTTAGGATTTACTTTATATCAGTATCTGAAGATATAAATATTGGTAAATTCCTCTTGCTCAATACTTGGTGCAATTTAAACATGAAGTTCCGGGATTTCTCTTCATTCTGGTGGGTTTTTCTATTGTTTCTTCATCTTCAAGTCTTTCTGTGCTCTTCTTTCAGAACTACTATGAGATGGGTATGGATCATCCTCTATGTCTTCTGACTCCTCTTCCAATATTCTTTGATGTCTTTATAATCAGTTAATTATTGGGCTGAATCTTTCAGTTTTATATTTTCTCTTTAATTATATCCATTCCATATAGTTAGACCACCTTTGGAAAAATTTTTTGTTAGTAAAACCTTTTTTTTCCCCTGAGATCTCACTAGTCCTTTTTATAACTTTTAATTGTTGTATTATAAATGTGAGATCTCTTATCCTTCTAAAGATGTCATTCTTTAAAAAAAATTAAATGGCTTTATTGGCATAGAATTTAAATGCCATAGAATTAGTCTGTGTGAAGAATGCAGTTCAGTGGTTTTTGGTATATTCAAATAGTAATGCATCTGTCACCTCAGTTGTTCTGTGGTTATTGTGCAGCATGGTCTATAGTTGTCCGTTAGCCGTAGTTGGTTTATAGAGTTGTTCCAATGTTTCATAACTTTGCTGGTCTTCTGCCTAGTCGTTCCATCCATTATGAAAGTTGCATTGAAATCTTGGGTTATAATTGTTGAATTGTTTACCTGAAGGCTGAGCGCCAAAGGATTCATGCTTTTGAACTGTGGTGTTGGAGAAGACTCTTGAGAGTCCCTTGGACTGCAAGGACATCCAACCAGTCCTTTCTGAAGGAGATCAACCCTGGGATTTCTTTGGAAGGAATGATGCTAAAGCTGAAGCTCCAGTACTTTGGCCACCTCATGGGAAGAGTTGACTCATTGGAAAAGACTTTGATGCTGGGAGGGATTGGGGGCAGGAGGAGAAGGGGTCGACAGAGGATGAGATGGCTGGATGGCATCACCAACTCGATGGACGTGAGTCTGAGTGAACTCTGGGAGATGGTGATGGACAGGGAGGCCTGGCGTGCTGCGATTCATGGGGTCGCAAAGAGTTAGACATGACTGAGCAACTGAACTGAACTGAACTCTTCAATTCTGTCAGTTTTTGCTACATATAGTTTAAGGCTCTTTGTTTTTCTTTGTGCATATTTACGGTTATTACATCTTCCCAATAGATTGACAATTTTATCTTTATAAAATGTCTTTATATGTAGTATGACTACTACAGTCCTATAGTAGCTTTCTTTCTTCTAGATCTCTTTTTCTTGTTTGTATGGAAAGAGATATTTCATATTCTATATATAAAATATATATTATATCATATATATGTTATCTCATATTCCATATTAGATATTAATATTAGATTTCCTGTTAGATGGAATATCACTTTCCATCCTTTAGTTTTCAACCATTTTCATCTTTGAATCTGAATTATTGTTATTTAGACTGTGTACAATTGGATCTTGGTTTTTTTAAATCCCACCCAACAAAGCCTACCTTTTATTAGATTGCTTAATTAATCTACATTTAATGTTGATACTGACATGGTTGCTTTATCTGTATTATTAATACTGTTTTGCAACTTATTTTCTATATGTCTCATGTATTTTTTTGTTCCTCTATCTATCAGTCTTACTGCTTTCTTTTGTATTAAGTGAAAATTTCTAGTGTAATATTTTAATTCTTTTATAGATTTTTTTCACTATACCCAGTTCAGTTCAGTTGCTCAGTCATGACTGACTTATTGTGACCCCATGGATTATAGCACGCCAGGCTTCCCTGTCTATCACCAACACCTGGAGCTTTCTCAAACTCATGTCCATTGAGTCGGCAATGCCATCCAACCATCTCATCCTCAGTCATCTCCTTCTCCTCTTGCCTTCAATCTTTCCCAGCATCAAGGTCTTTTCCAATGAGTCAGTTCTTCACTTCAGGTGGCTGAAGTATTGTAGTTTCAGCTTCAGCATCAGTCCTTCCAATGAATATTCAGGACTGATCTCCTTTAGGATGGACTGGTTGGATCTCCTTGCAGTGCAAGGGCTCTCAAGAGTCTTTTCCAACACCACAGTTCAAAAGCATCAATTCTTCTGTGCTCAGCTTTCTTTATAGTCCAACTCTTGCATTCATACATGACTATTGGAAAAAACCATAGCCTTGACTAGATGGACCGTTGTTGGCAAAGTCATGTTATACAATTATATTTATATATACTACCCATCCAACACAATTATTTAAATTATCACTTTAATATTTTTAAAATGTATTTATTTTAATTTGAGACTAATTACTTTATAATATTGTAGTGAGGTTTTTTTTTTTTTTTTTTTTTTTTTGCCATACATTGATAAGAATCAGCCACAGGTGTACATGTGTCCCCCATCCCAAACCCCTCTCCTACCTCCCTCCCCATCCCATACCTCTGGGTTGTCCCAGTGTACAGGCTTTGAATGCCTTGTTTCATGCATCAAATTTGGATTGGTAATCTATTTCACATATGGTAGTATACATGTTTCAATCTATTCTCTCAAATCACTCCCCCACCTTTGCCTTCTCCCACAGAGTCCAAAAGTCTGTTCTTTTGTATATCTGTCTCTCATGCTGTCTTGCATATAGAGTCATCATTACCATCTTTCTAAATTTCATACATATGTGTTAATACACTGTATTGGTGTTTTTCTGGTTTACTTCACTCTGTATAATAGGTTCCAGTTTCATCCACCTCATTAAAACTGATTCAGATACATTCTTTTAATTGCTGAGTGATATTCCATTGTGTATATGTACCACAACTTCTTATCCATTCATCCGCTGATGGACATCTAGGTTGCATCCATGTCCTAGTTATTGTAAACAGTGCTGCAATGAACATTGGGGTACACGTGTCTCTTTCAGTTCTGCTTTCCTCAGTGTTTATGCCCAGCAGTGGGATTGCTGGGTCATATGGCATTTCTATTTCTAGTTTCTTAAGAAATCTCCACACTATTCTCCATAGTGGCTGTACTAGTTTGCATTCCCACCAATAGTATAAGAGTTCCCTTTTCTCCATACCCTCTCTAGCATTTAATGTTTATAGACTTTTTGATCGCAGCCATTCTGACTGGTGTGTGATGGATACCTCATGGTGGTTTTGATTTGCATTTCTCTGATAATGAGTGATGTTGAGCACCTTTTCATGCATTTGTTAGTCATCTGTATGTCTTCTTTGGCTCTTTTTTTATTGGGTCATTTAATTTTCTGGTATTGAGCGCCTGAGATACTTGTATATTTTTGAGATTAGTTCTTTGTCAGTTGCTTCATTTGCTATTATTTTCTCCCATTCTGAAGGCTGTCCTTCACCTTCCTTATAGTTTCCTTCATTGTGAAAAAGCTTTTAAGTTTAATTAGGTCCCATTTGTTTATTTTTGCTTTTAGTTCCTTACTCTGGGAGGTGAATCATACAGGCTCTTGATGTGATTTATGTCAGAGAGTATTTTGTATATGTTTTCAGATCTTTAATTCATTTTGAGTTTATTTTTGTGAATGGTGTTAGAAAATGTTCTAGTATCATTCTTTTACATGTGGTTGACCAGTTTTCTCAGCACAACTTGTTAAAGAGATTGTCTTTTCTCCATTGCATATATTTGCCTCCTTTGTCAAAGATAAGTTGTCCACTGGTGTGTGGATTGATCTCTGGGCTTTCTATTTTGTTCTGTTGATCTATATTTCTGTCTTTGTGCCAGTACCATACTGTCTTAATGACTGTAGCTTTGTAGTATAGTCTGAAGTCAGGCAGGTTGACTTTTAGTACAGTCTGAAGTCAGGCAGGTTGATTCCTCCAGTTTTATTCTTCTTTCTCATGATTGCTTTGACTATTTGAGGGTTTTTGTATTTCCATACAAATTGTGAAAATAATTGTTCTAGTTCTTTGAAAAATACCATTGGTAGCTTGATAGGAATTACATTGAATCTATAGATTACTTTGTGTAGTATACTCATTTTCACTATATTGATTTTTCTGATTGATGAACATGGTATATTTCTCCATCTGTTTGTGTCATCTTTGATTTCTTTCATCAATGTTTTATAGTTTTCTATATATAGGTCTTTTGCTTCTTTAGATAGATTTATTCCTAAGAATATTATTCTTTTCATTGCAATGATGAATGGGGTTGTTTCCTTGACTTCTCTTTGGTTTTCTCATTCTTAGTGTATGGGGATGCAACAGATTTCTGTGTACTAATTTTATATCATGCAACTTCACTATATTCATTGATTAGCTATACTAATTTCTGGTGGTGTCTTCAGGGTTTTCTCTGTACAGGATATTGCCATCTGCAGAAAGTGAGAGTTTTACTTCTTTTCCAATCTGGATTCCTTTCATTTCTTTTTCTTCTCTGATTGCTGTGGCTAAAACTTTGAAAACAATGTGGAATAGTTGTGAGAGTGGGCACCCTTGTCTTATTCCTGATTTTCAGGGAAATGCAATCAATTTTTCACCTTTGGGGATAATGTTTGCTGTGGGTTTATCATCAGTTCAGTTAAGTCACTCAGTTGTATCTGACACTTTGTGACCCCATGAATTGCAGCACACCAGGCCTCCCTGTTCATCACCAACTCCCAGAGTTCACTCAGACTCATGTCCATTGAGTCGGTGATGCCATCCGGCCATCTTATTCTCTGTGGTCCCCTTCTCCTCCTGCCCCAATCCATCTCAGCATCAAGGTCTTTTCAAATGACTTAACTCTTTGCATGAGGTGGCCAAAGTACTGGAGTTTCAGCTTTAGCATCAGTCCTTCCAATGAACACTAAGAACTGATCTCCTTAAGGATGGACTTGTTGAATCTTCTTACACTCCAAGGGACTTTCAAGAGTCTTCTCCAACACCACAGTTCAAAAGCATTAATTCTTTGGCACTCAGCTTTCTTCACAGTCCACCTCTCACATCCATACATGACCACAGGAAAAACCATAGCCTTGACTAGATGGACCTTTGTTGGCAAAGTAATGTCTCTGCTTTTCAATATACTATCTAGGTTGGTCATAACTTTCCATCTAAGGAATAAGTGTCTTTTAATTTCATGGCTGCAATCACCATCTGCAGTTATTTTGGAGCCCCCCAAAATAAAGTCTGACACAATTTCTACTGTTTCCCCATCTATTTCCCATGAAGTGATGGGAACAAATGCCATGATCTTAGTTTTCTGAATGTTGAGCTTTAAGACAACTTTTTCACTCTCCTCTTTCACTTTCATCAAGAGGCTTTTTAGTTCCTCTTCACTCTCTGCCATAAGTGTGGTGTCATCTGCATATCGAGGTTATTGATATTTCTCCCGGCAATCCTGATTCCAGCTTGTGCTTCTTCCAGCCCAGTGTTTCTCATGATGTATTCTGCATACAAGTTAAATAAGCAGGGTGACAATATACAGCCTTGATGTACTCCTTTTCCTATTTGGAACCAGTCTGTTGTTCCATGTCCGGTTCTAACTGTTGCTTCCTGACCTGCATATAGATTTCTCAAGAGGCAGGTCAGGTGGTCTGGTATTCCCATCTCTTTCAGAATTTTCCACAGTTTACTGTGATCCACACAGTCAAAGGCTTTGACATAGTCAATAAAGCAGAAGTAGATGTTTTCCTGGAACTCTCTTGCTTTTTCCATGATCCAGTGGATGTTGGCAATTTGATCTCTGGTTCCTCTGCCTTTCCTAAAACCAGCTTGAACATCTGGAAGTTCACGGTTCACATACTGCTGAAGCCTGGCTTGGAGAATTGTGAGCATTACTTTACCAGTGTGTAAGATGAATACAATTGTGCAGTAGTTTAAGCATTCTTTGCCATTGCCTTTCTTTGGGATTGGAATGACAACTGACCTTTTCCAGTCTTTTGGCCATTGCTGAGTTTCCCAAATTTACTGGCATATTGAGTACAGCACTTTCACAACATTGTCTTTCAGGATTTGAAATAGCTCAACTGGAATTCCATCATCTACATTAGCTTTGCTCGTAGTGGTGCTTCCTAAGGCCCACTTGCCTTCACATTCCAGGATGTCTGGCTCTAGATTAGTGATCACACCATCGTGATTATCTGGGTCATGAAGATCTTTTTTGTACAGTTCTTCTGTGTATTCTTGCCACCTCTTCTTAATATCTTCTGCTTCTGTTAGGTCCAGACCATTTCTGTCCTTTATCAAGCCCATCTTTGCATGAAATATTCCCTTGGTATCTCTAATTTTCTTGGAGAGATCTCTAGTCTTTCCCATTCTGTTTTTTTCCTCTCTTGCTTTGCACTGATTGCTGAAGAAGGCTTTCTTATCTCTCCTTGCTATTCTTTGGAACTTTGCATGAAATATTCCTTTGGTATCTCTAATTTTCTTGAAGAGATCTCTAGTCTTTCCCATTCTGTTCTTTTCCTCTATTTCTTTGCACTGAAATATAAGGAGCATTACTAAAATAAAAACCAACTTTTCTCAATGAATAATAAATTCTAAGAGACTATTTTAATCCTCTATCCTAAGTCTCCAGGTTTGGTTTTGGTTGATTGGTTGTTTTTCCATTATCAGCTATTTAAGGAAGAAGTCCTCAGAGTTAGAAAAAAATTGTTTACTCTGAATCATGAAAATTTTAACTTTGTCGGAGTAATGGGCTACCCCCTCATAAAGATCTTGAACATTCTGCAGACAATTTGCTCTGTACACTTTTTAAAATTAAATAAATACCACAATCAAAGGCAAGAAAACTGAAAATTGGAGATAAAACTTAAGAAAGAACACAGAAAACTTACATCTCAGATCCCTATCCATTCATTACTGCCCCAGGGAGTTCATCCAATGGAATTGCTGGAACTCATACAATAGACTTTTATTCCCAAGTTCCAGAATATTTAATTTTCATGAAATTGAGGCCTTCAAAATTAAATAAATAGGTAAATAAGAGAAAACAGCTTCCATGTCCCAGAAGAAATGCCTTTTGTATCTTTCTTCCTTCTATACTGAAGTGTAGTTAACGAAGGTTTAGCTTCCTGAGACTGAAAACTTATAACAGAATTTATATTTCATTCTTATTAGAGATACAGATAAAAATCAGTTTCTCTGATATAAAAGCGAAGCATAGGAAAAGTGGAGAAGGCAAGTTTCAGGAAATCAAAGATTACAACTCCATGTTTTGATAACCAATTTATATTATGGCATGTAGGGCAAAAGTGATGCCCATCAGTTATGTAAAGTGACTTTTCAGTTTGCACATGGGCATGTATATGGTTCTCACATACACACTTCAAATTCAATACACACTCAGTCCTCCACCATGTGAGCACAGCAAGACCCCAGAAAGCACTGAAGATCTCTAATCACACAGAACATTTTTATGGTGGTGGCACAAACAAATAAATAGCATTTAAATGAGTTGTAATATTAATTTCAAAAGAGGACATGAGCAGTTTTCAATGCACAGGATCAAAATCTGTAGGGATATTATTTCCCTTATGTGTAATCAGTTGTATCTATAATTACTGATTGCCCAAATTTTCTCTTTCTTTCCTTATTCTGTCAAAAGGACATCTCCACCATGTGAGCACAGCAAGACCCCAGAAAGCACTGAAGATCGCTAATCACACAGAACATTTTTATGGTGGTGGCACAAACAAATAAATAGCATTTAAATGAGTTGTAATATTAATTTCAAAAGAGGACATGAGCAGTTTTCAATGCACAGGATCAAAATCTGTAGGGATATTATTTCCCTTATGTGTAATCAGTTGTATCTATAATTACTGATTGCCCAAATTTTCTCTTTCTTTCCTTATTCTGTCAAAAGGACAATGCTTCCTATGAAGATTTTCTGAAACAAGTGCTTTATCCTGTTGGCACATGGAGATGGTGTCCTTATTTAGAAACCTGAAGTTATGCCTCTTTTACGAAGCATAAAACTCTTCTTCAGCAAATAAACAACACTAATGAATGTTCATATGAAAACTGGCACGGGAAAACATCCTGTGCAGTCTGTAAATACCCATTTGAAGTGGGGTATATATAAAAGTCTCGGGAGGGAATGAGAGTTTTGGAGACGGGCAATTGGAGTTTTGCAACTAGTCTAAGTCCTTCACTTCTGATAGAATGGCTTCTGACTCTTCCCCCACGGGCTGCTCTTCTGAATCCAGTGCCAGGGCTTCTGATTGTGCGCTTGCTTCAACCTGTTCCGTGGAAACCACTTGTCTCCCCAGCGCCGGTGCTACATCCAGCTGCCAGACCCCCAGCTTTCTATCCGGGTCTCGTTTGCCAACTGGGTGCCTCCCGCCGTCCTGCTTTGCTGGGAGTTGTAATATTCCGTGCGTGGTGGGGAACTATGCCTGGTGCGAGGACGGTGTGTTCAACAGTAACGAGAAGGAGACAATGCAGTTCCTGAATGACAGGCTCGCCAGCTATCTGGAGAAGGTGCGCGGGCTGGAGGAGTTGAATGCAGAGTTGGAATGCAGGATCCGAGAACAGTGTGAAGAGGATGTCCCGTTGGTGTGCCCTGATATCAGTGTTACTTCGACACCATTGAAGATCTCCAACAAAAGGTCTAGTATCTCATCACCCTAATGTTCCACCTTCCCAGTCTGGGATGTGCTTTATGTTTCTACTACTACAGGAGTCTGTGCTATGGAGGGAAACCAGGGAACGGGGAGGGGCTTCCCACAGGGAATGTGATGTAGAGGAAAGGGTATTGGACAAAAAGTCAGCAAACAGGGTGACTGGTGGTCCAATGGTTAAGACACTGTGCTTCCACTGAAGCAGGCTTCGGTTCCATCCCTGGTGGGGGACTAAGACCCCGCATGCCATGCGGCATGGCCGAAAAGAATAGAGGGGGAAAGTCAGTAAACATCAGCGCTAGCCTGTATGCTGCCGTTAATTACAAGTGACGGTAATAAACTCGCTTATCCCTAAATTTACCTTGAGGAAAAGCAGGGTTATAGCTAAAATTATTTCTGTGTGTAACACTGTACACATACATTATTTAACATAGATATGGAAATGTCATATTTTTAATCATATAATTTTACCTAGTAATTATGTCCTTTTCTTACTGATAAATTTTTATTATCATGGGTGGAGATGTAGTCATAATATAAACTCCTGGAGAGAAATCTACCCAAGTTCAGTGGCCAAGGAATACTGCAAAAATGTTTTAAGTCACTTAAAAAAAATAAACCTTTTTATTTCTCTATTTTGTTTATAAATTGACCCTCCTTTTTCCTTCGTGAAATGATGTGGTCGATAAAAGCAGGCTGAAAGCTATTCTATATTTTCTTATAAAGACTTTTAAAAGATAAACACTGGCATAGTTATTAAATGAGTAGATATGTGGATTTCTTTCAAAGAACCATTCATGACATAGTAACTTACTTCCCAGATCTTGTGTACGAAGGCAGAGAATTGTAGACTTGCTGTACAGCTTGACAACTGCAAACTGGCTGCTGATGACTTTAGGTCAAAGTAAGTTTAATTTGAACTTTATTTTTCTTGGAAGAAATTGCTTTACAATGTTGTGGTAGTCTCTGCATATATCAACATGAACCAATCATAATAATTATGATATATATAGGGTGATGATATGATATGATATATATATATATATATATATCCCCTTTCTCTTGAGCCTCTCCTGCCCCAATTCTACCCTGGTAGGTCACCACAGAGCACAAGGCTGGGCTCCCTGTGTTACACAGCAGCTTCCCATGAGCTATTTATTTTCCCCATGATAGTGTGTATATGTCAAAGTCACTTTCTCAACTTGTCCTACCCTTTCCTTCCCCTCGCTGTGTCCACCAGACCATTCTCTACATCTGCATTTCTTCTCTGTAAATAGATTCATCAGTACTATTTTTTTAGATTCCATATATATATATACATATGCATTAATATACAGTATTTGTTTTTCTCTTTCTGACTTATTAATGATTCCCTCTGTATAACAGGCTATTGGTTTATCCATCTCACTACAACTGACTCAATTGTTTCCTTTTTATGGTTGGGTAATATTGCATTGCATGTATTATCACAATGTATGTATGTATCTTTGCATACATGTATGTACATGTATGTATCTTTATCCACTCATTTGTCAGTGGAAATCTAGGTTGCTTCCGTGTCCTAGTTACTGTAAATAGTGCTCTCATGAACACTGGAGTGCATCTGTCTTTTTGAACTGTGGTTTTCTCAGAGTGTATACCCAGTAGCGGGATTGCTGGGCCGTATGGTAGCTTTATTCCTAGTTTGTTAAGGAATCTCCATACTGTTCTCCATCGCAGCCATACCAATTCATATTCCCACCAACAGTGCCATAGGTTCCCTTTTCTCCACATCCTCTCCAGCATTTATTGTTTATCATTTTTTTTTTGATGATGGCCATTCTGACTGGTGTGAAGTGATACCTCATTGTAGTTTTGACTTACATTTCTCTAATAATGAGAGATGTAGATATGTTTATTGGCCATTTGTATGTCTTATTTGGAAAAATGTCTGTTTAAGTCTGCGCATTTTTTTTGACTGGACTGTTTGTTTCTCTGATATTGAGCTGTATGAGCTGCTTATACTGTGGACTTAGAAGCAAGTACAAGCTAGAGTAAGACCAGATCTGAATTTGAACTTAACATATGGTAGGTTCTTCCGCTTCTTCTCTCACATACCTACATGCACACATCACAAGTATTCCCTTTATAATATTTTTTCAAGCTAAGAATGCTCACAAAGCTTGAATTTTTCATGATTTGGGTGTAGAAGAAATTATGGCATGTGGGTTCCTTGATGTCATGTGTCCCTCAGCTGTATGCCTCAGCACTTTTCTCAGTGTCCAGCAGAGTAAGCATTGGCTGTATCTCTTTTGCTGTAAAAGGTACGAATCTGAACTCTCTCTTCGCCAGCTGGTAGAGACTGACATTAGCGGCCTGCGTGGGATTCTGGGAGAGCTGACTGTATGCAGATCTGATCTGGAAGCCCATGTGGAGTCTCTGAAGGATGATCTCCTCTGCCTTAAGAAAAGCCATGAAGAGGTAAGGAAAATGGCAAAATCACTGAAGGGCTCTCAAAGTGACAAAGTTAAGCTGGGAGAGCTCATGTTGTGTATATACATAGAACTTGAGAGATATTGATTGATGTGGAAGAAAATCACTCCAGGCACTGTTGCTATCCAGCCTGATCATTCTGGTGTATCTCTGAATGTAAATGTGAAATGACCACTGGCCAGTGCCAAATGGAGGAACTTCACCTGCCATTATTTTGGGGGAAGAGGTAGCTCTACAAATAGCTTTCCTGGGTGTTTTATGCTACTTTTATCTCTAACCCATAAAGTATGAAAATCAAGCTGATAATTGCAGAGTGTGAAGGCTGTTTCATAAAGGAGGAAAGATTCATGCAATATTTAGACTAACTTTTTTAATATTCTGCATTTATAAACTTTTGAAATCATCAATTGTGAATTATATAATCATCCTATATTTATGAAGCTGAAAACTGAAAAGCTGAATGATGTTACAGAGTATATCTTCCCTTTGAACATTTGTTTATGATCATAGTAACTAACATTGAGACCTTATGATGCACTTAGGACTTGTTTAAGTGTTTTCTATGAATACGAACTCTCATATATCTCACAATAACTCTCTTGTAAAGGTAAAATCATACCTATTTCACAGATGAAAAAACTGAGTGATGA
The DNA here is from genome assembly GCA_006408695.1 of Aepyceros melampus. Classification (NCBI taxonomy): domain Eukaryota; kingdom Metazoa; phylum Chordata; class Mammalia; order Artiodactyla; family Bovidae; genus Aepyceros; species Aepyceros melampus. The sequence continues at coordinate 510,419 of SJXQ01009485.1, read as the reverse complement.
AAGGAGACTCACGCTAGGCAATCTGAATCTGAATCTCACACTTTTACTCACTACTGAAAAAACCAGAAATGGGGTGCTGTTGGTATATTGCATTGAATTTTTTCCCCACCAGTCACATTCTTTACTCCATTTCCAACTCAGGAGGTCAACGCGCTTCGTGGACAGCTGGGTGACCGACTCAGTGTGGAGCTAGACACTGCCCCCACCACGGATCTCAACAGGGTCTTGGATGAGATGCGTTGTCAGTATGAAACTGTGCTCGCCAACAACCGCAGAGACGTGGAAGAATGGTTCGCTGCTCAGGTTGGCACTTGGAGTGATAAAATGACAGGCATCCAGACTTCTGCCTAATCTGCATGTTCTAATCATGCCTGTATTTCAGACAGAGGAACTGAATCAGCAGCAGCTATCCAGCGCAGAGCAGCTGCAGGGCTGCCAGACGGAGATCTTGGAACTGAAGCGCACAGTCAACACTCTGGAAATTGAGCTTCAAGCACAGCAGAGCCTGGTATGGAAGGGCAAGACCACTCTGTTTTGTCACTGAAGAATCATGCTTAAGATACTTACTATCCTCTATTCTGTAACCCAAAGGACAAACCCACAGTTTATGCAGCAGAAGGTCTGGATTTCCTTCCCTTTTTCAAGGATGCTGTTTACCCAGCTAGAAGCAGAAGTGATAGGCCAACAGTTTGTAATGTACCACTAGGATGTCCTGACCTTCCTTTCTGGGCTTGGGCATGATCCTGCAGCATCCTCCAGAGACAAAGAGAGAGGGAGAACAGAAAGGAGCAGAATGAGATAGGAACTTACAAACCAAAGGCTCTCCTTTGAAGAAATGTCTGTTTAGGTCCTCAGCCCATTTTTTGAATGGGTTGTTCATTTTTTAAGAAAATTGAGCCACATAAGTTGCTTGCAAATTTTGGAGATGTTGGTTTCATGGTTCACAAATGTTTTCTCCCACTAACTCTTTTGTGGTTTGGGCCAGTTTTCCAAGCTTACCATCACATTTAAAATGAAGATACTCAGACTTTACATTCTATAACTATCCTAAACTTTCCCAAGATGCACACCTCAGTTGGACCCTTCTCTGTACCATGCCTCACCCAAGCAGCAAGAATACCACGTATTCAAGATTACACTAAGCATTTCCATTGCTGTGTGAGCCACATTAGGTCCTACAGAGAATGTCTAAATGAATAAGAGCTGAGCATTCATCTTGTGAGAGGCATAACGCTAATTTAATTCTCACACTAATTCTCACATTTATGGGGTAAATCCCTCCACTGACCTCATTATACAGATGAGGAAAGTTGAGGCTCAGATTAAGTAACAGGGGTTCATACAAGTTTTAAGAGGCAAAAGTGGAAGCTGAATCCAAGTGGTTCAATCTCAGAGCCTCTTCTCTTAACTACACTAGGGGCCAGGAGCCCATTACAACATTTTCTCTCAAATGCCTTTGATCTTCCTTAGGCTACGCTAGTAGGTTATAGGTCGCAGAGGCCATAGTGGTAATGATAACTCTAACTACCTTTAAAATTTTCCAGGCACTGTTTTAGACACTTTATGTATATTTACTCATTTAACCCTCCAACCTATAAGGCTGATACTTCTCATTCTTCGTTTTTTTATACAGTAAAACTGAGTTCAGACTGATGGCTCCAGCAGGTGTTAATCTCCTATCTTACAGGACTTTTGACACCGTGGTGTTTCCAGTGGTAAAATAGTAGGAGATTTGGGGCTTTTAAAATGTATTTATACTAGATAATAATGTCCAAACTAAAAAAAAAAAAACAACAACCCCAACTGAGGCTCAGAGAAGCTAAGTAATTTTCCAGTCACACAGCTGGAAAGACAAGAGGAGAGCAGGGCTGGAAAACAGGCAGTCTGGCCCCAGAGACTGTTCTACAACCACCCTCTTTACACTCTTTCCTTCTGCAGACAGAATCTCTGGAATGCACCGTGGCCGAGACTGAGGCCCAGTACAGCTCAGAGCTGGCCCAGATACAGTGTCTGATCGATAACGTGGAGAACCAGCTGGCTGAGATCCGCTGCGACCTGGAGCGGCGAACCAGGAGTATCAGGTGCTGCTGGACACCAAGGCCCGGCTGGAGTGTGAGATCAGCACGTACCGGGGGCTACTGGACAGCGAGGACAGCAGGCAAGTTCCACACGATCCCTCTTAAAATCCCCCAGAGTCACAAAGAGGCTCTTGAAGGACCATCCTGTTTCCCAAAGATCTGGCCATATTCAAACCTCCTTAAAGGAGTTAAAGGATATTCTTAAAGAGTGATGAAAAGCAGCAAGGCTAGTCACGTGACAATGGAAATGTTCAAAATGTTCTAAATTTCCAAGGTAGAAGAAATATAATATGTAACATTTCAAGCTAGGAGTTTCCCTTTGTTCCTGACTTCAGGAAACTCAGAAGAAATATTCCAGGGTACTGAATGATTTAACTACTAGACAAATGACAAAATATGCATAACTTTTGGCTAATGGGACCTAAATAGGCATTAGAAAAAGCCATTAAGAGAGTAAATCCTAACAGTTCTCATCACAAGGAAAAAATATTTTTCCTTTTCTTTTAGTTTGTATGAGCTGATGGATGCTTAATAAATTTATTGTGGTGATCATTTTATGATGTATATAAATCAAATCATTATGCTGTACACCTTAAGTTTAGAGGGTACTGTATGTCAAGTATATCTCAATAAAACTGGAAGAAGAAAAAAGGAAAGTCAGTAACACACGTAAGATGGCATTTGCCAACTAAAGGAAATACATAAAGGTTTATCCAACTGTCTCTGCTACAGTGAACATGAAGTGACAATTCTGGGTCCAGGGATAAAACAGCCTTCATTCAAATGTTATTCTGAAAATAGAGTTCTTCAAAATATAATTTGAAGGGCAAATTTTGGCATGGTTTTTTTCTGAGTTGACATTTTATCCAATTTCTCCATGTTGAGATTAGTTAAAAATGGATTTTTCACAGGCTTCCCTGTAACCCATGTTCTGCAACAAGCACGTCAAACAACACTTGTGAGCCATGCTCGGCGTACATAATTTGCACAGTTGAAAACAGCTGTCCCTGAAGGTTAAACACCCAACACAGCAGATGGACGAAGGGAAGCCAGCAGAATCCTTGAAAGGAGACGGTGCTTTGATCAGGGACATCCAAACTTGAAATTCAAGTTAAGAAGGCTTTTGTATTCTAAAATTGTCCTCTAAGCATGCATGAAGTATCTCTATTTTGTCATTTCCTCTCTTGCTTGCTTATTTGTGATATTCTAGGAGTCTGTAAAGCTTTTGAGCCATGCTCGGCGTACATAATTTGCACAGTTGAAAACAGCTGTCCCTGAAGGTTAAACACCCAACACAGCAGATGGACGAAGGGAAGCCAGCAGAATCCTTGAAAGGAGACGGTGTTTCGATCAGGGACATCCAAACTTGAAATTCAAGTTAAGAAGGCTTTTGTATTCTAAAATTGTCCTCTAAGCATGCATGAAGTATCTCTATTTTGTCATTTCCTCTCTTGCTTGCTTATTTGTGATATTCTAGGAGTCTGTAAAGCTTTCTTGCTGCTCTCCAATAAAATTTTTTCATTCCTTTAGCATGGTAAATACAGCCTTGTAGCTCATTACTGTTAATATAATAACCATTTGATGCCAAGATAATTGTCTAAACACATGCCAGTAGTTTGATTTTGCCTAAACCCAGAAGGAAAATATTTTTTAACTCCTTGAATACAAATAGATTAGCTAATTCATGTAAAATGTCATATACCATGGAAGATAGGTGTATATATAATTCTGAGAAGAAACACTTGAGAATATTAATTATAAAAGTACTAGATTCCCTTTTTTTCAATTTGGCACAGGAAAGGGAAAAATCACTCATAATTCCATACCCCAAATATCCATTGTTGGTATTTTGGGAACTTCCAGTTTTCTTTTCTATAATGGTAGTAATCATAGTCACATATGCATATAGTTTTAACCTGCTTTTTCACTATGTTATCCAAACATTTTCCTTCCTAATAAAAATATAAGATTGTTTCATGATCATTATTTTGTGGTTTCATAAAGTACCTTAAGGTACATTGGTCTGTTATTGGACATGTTCAGTTCAGTTCAGTTCAGTCATTCAGTCGTGTCTCTTTGTGACTCCATGAATTGTAGCATGCCAGGCCTCCCTGTCCATCACCAACTCCCGGAGTTTACTCAGACTCGCGTCCATCAAGTCAGTGATGCCATCCAGCCATCTCATCCTCTGTCGTCCCCTTCTCCTCCTGCCCCTAACCCCTCCCAGCATCAGAATCTTTTCCAATGAGTCAACTCTTCACATGAGGTGGCCAAAGTATTGGAGTTTCAGCTTCAGCATCATTCCTTCCAAAGAACACCCAGGACTGATCTCCTTTAGAATGGACTGGTTGGATCTCCTTGCAGTCTAAGAGACTCTCAAGGGTCTTCTCCAATGCCACAGTTCAAAAGCATCAATTCTTTGGCGTTCAGCTTTCTTCACAGTCCAACTCTCACATCCATACGTGACTACTGGAAAAACCATAGCCTTGACTAGATAGACCTTTGTTGACAAAGTAATGTCTCTGCTTTTTAATATGCTATCTAGTTTGGTCATAACTTTCTTTCCAAGGAGTAAGCATCTTTTAATTTCATGGCTGCAATCACCATCTGCGTTGATTTTGGAGCCCAAAAAAATAAAGTCTGACACTGTTTCCCCTGTTTCCCCATCTATTTCCCAAGAAGTGATGGGACAGGATGCCATGATCTTAGTTTTCTGAATGTTGAGCTTTAAGCCAACTTTTTCACTCTCCTCTTTCACTTTTATCAAGAGGCTTTTTAGTTCCTCTTCACTTTCTGCCATAAGGATGGTGTCATCTGCATATCTGAGGTTATTGATATTTCTCCCAGCAACCTTGATTTCAACTTGTGCTTCTTCCAGCCCAGCAGTTCGGTATAAGAATGAATACTTTCACATATTTAAATGGCAAAGTAGAGAACTTCCAGAAAGATAAAGTAGACATGTATTTCCCCATTTCTCTTCCTAAGTATTGCTAGAAACCCTGGAAGTCATATATAAAACAAAAGCAGACTCTGGAAAGTTGCAAGAAGCCAAATCATCTAGATTCCTGCTATTCAGGGAACAATAGAGTGGTGAATTCCCTGGGGTTTGTGAGCTGGAGAAACCAAGAACCCAGTAACACCAGCTGGTACAGACAGGAAAAAAAAAAAAAAAAAAAAAAAGCTCCAAGAAGAGGAGAATAAAGGGAAGTAAAGGGAGGTAAGGTTTCTAAATTTCACTTGAACTGACAAAATGTCAAGTGCAGTAGACCATGCTATGCATATATAATGTAATACCTAGAGCAATTACTTTAAAAGCTATACAAAGAAATACACTTAAAAACATTATAGATAAATCAAAGTGGAATTCTAAAACGTGTTCAAGGAAGGCAGGAAAAATAAAAATGAAAAAACCCAGAGAGAACAAACAGAAAACAAAAAATGAAGTGTGACCTTAAGCCCTACCATATCAATAATTACAGAAAAGATCTAAATACATCAACTAAAGGACAGAGATTGGCAGAATGGATTAGAACAAGCATGACACAATTCTATGCTTTCAACAAGAAGATCACTTCAAATACAATGGTAAAGGTAAATTGTAAGTAAAGGGATTGAAAACAAATTACACAATTGTTCACAGAAGCTTTATTGATAATAGCTAACAACTACAAACAACCAAAATGTTCTCAAAATCTTAAGGTCATTATGCTGAGTGAAAAAAAAAGGTAGTCTTGAAGGGTCAGATACTGTATGATTGTATTTACATGACATTCCTGAAATAACAAAATTATAGAGATGGAGAACTAATGGGTGTAGTATGAAGGACATCTTTGTGTTGGTTGAATTGTTGCACATCTTAATTGCAGTGGTAGTTATCTAAAACTACATGTGTGAAAAAAATTAGACAGAGTGAAACACAAACGTTATATCCATATGTCAGCTTTCTGATTTTGCAACTGTACTACAGTTGAATAACATATAACCATTGCAGAAAACCAGGATATATGGGATCTCTTGTACTATCTTTGCAAATCCTTGTGACTCTATTACTGTTTCAAATTTTAAGAGTTTAAAAAAAAAAAAAAAACAGAAAGCTGGAGAGAAGTTCTTCTCCTCAATTTTCTATTTCTACCTTTTTAAAAACCCAGAAATAAAGCACATAACAGTAATAATAATACTAGTTAATACAGGTTGAAAGAAAAATCAAGTTTGAGACCTAAAATTTTATGCTAGATGTTTCATATAGCATCCTCCTGATTTAACAATAACAAAAAAGTAATGAACATATTCAAAATAAACTAAGGGAAGTTTATTTGTTCTCTAAATCTGTAAGTGTATTTCCATTTTGCTCTGTTTGTTTTTTATATTCACCATAAAAGTGAGATCATATGGTATTTGTCTTTCCCAGACATTTCATTGAGTATAATGTTTTCTGAATTACATCCCTTGTAATTGTCATTGCAGATGGCAAATTTCATTTTTTATGGCAGAGTAATATTGCATTTTCTTTATCCATTCATCTATCGGTGGACACTTAGATTGCTTCCATTATCTTCAGTTCAGTTCAGTTCAGTCGCTCAGTCGTGTCCGACTCTTTGTGACCCCATGAATTGCAGCACGCCAGGCCTCCTGTCCATCACCAACTCCCAGAGTTCACTCAGACTCCTGTCCATCGAATCAGTGATGCCATCCAGCCATCTCATCCTCCGTTGTCCCCTTCTCCTCCTGCCCCCAATCCCTCCCATCATCAGCGTCTTTTCCAATGAGTCAACTCTTCGCATGAGGTGGCCAAAGTACTGGGTTATTGTAAATAACCCTGCACTGAAAATGTAGGTGCCTATATCTTTTTGAGTTAGTGTTTTTGTTTCCGTCAGGTAAATATGAAGAAGTCAAATTTCCGGATCACAGAGCATTCTATTTTTAGGCTTTTTAGGAACCTCCCTACTGTTTTCCATAGTGGCTGTACCAATTTATATTTGCCCACATCCTTTTTGTCCACATCCTCCCCAAAACTTGTTGTTCCTTGTCTTTCTGATGATAGGCATTCTGATAAGTTCGAGGTAGTATCTGATTATGAGTTTGATTTGCATTTCCCTGATGATTAGTTTTGTTGAATATTTTTTTCATGTGTCTGTTGACCATCTGTATGTCTTCTTTGGAACAATGCCAATTTGAGTTCTCTGCCAATTTTTAATTGTGTTTTTTAATGTCAACTTGTCTGAGTATTTTTATATTTTGAATATTAACCTCTTAAAAAATATATCATTTGCTAAGTTTTTCTCCAACTAATTAGGCAGACTTTACATTTTGCTGATGGTTTACTTTACTCTTGATGGTTTACAAAAGGTTTTAGTTTGGTGTGTTCTCATTTGCTTGTTTTTGCTTTTGTTTCCCTTACCTGAGGAGATACATCCAAAAATAATATCGCTAAGATCAATTTCAAAGAGAGAATACTGCCTATGTTTTCTTCTAGAAATTTCATGATTTGGGATCTTACTTTAAGTCTTTAATCCATTTTGAGTTGATTTTTGTATATGGTGTGAAAAATGGTCTCTTTTCATTCTTTTACATAGCTCTACCCAGTTATCCATATACCACTAATTGAAGGAATTTATTTCCTCATTCTTGTATTCTTTGCAACAAATTAATTGATATATCTGTGTGGGTTTATTTCTGAGCTCTCTATTTTGTCCCATGATCTATTTGTCTGTTTTTATGTCAATACTGTACTGTTTTGATTGTTGTAGCTTTGTAGTATGGTTTAAAATCAGGGAATGTGATACTGCTTTGTTCTTCTTTCTCAAGATTGCATTCAATATTTGGGGTCTTTTGTGGTTCCATACAAAATTTATCACTATTTGCTCAGCTCTGTGAAAAATTTCTTTGGTATTTCTATAGCAATTGCATCATCTCTACTTTGTCTTGGGTTCAGTTCAGTTCAGTCACTCAGTCATGTCCAACTCTTTGCAATCCCATGAACCGCAGCACATCAGGCCTCCCTGTCCATCACCAACTCCCAGAGTCCACCCAAACCCATGCCCATTGAGTTCATGATGCCATCCAACCATCTTATCCTCTATCATCCCCTTCTCCTCCTGCCCTCAATCTTTCCCAGCATCAGAGTCTTTTCAAATGAGTCAGCTCTTCACATCAGGTGGCAAAAGTATTGGAGTTTCAACTTCAACATCATTCCTTCCAAAGAACACCCAGGACTGACCTACTTTATTTTTTTAATATAAATTTATTTTAATACAGAGTGAAGTAACCCAGAAAGAAAAACACCAATACAGTATACTAACACATCTATATGGAATTTAGAAAGATGGTACTGATAACCCTGTTTGCGAGACAGCAAAAGAGACACAGATGTATAGAACAGTCTTTTGGACTCTGTGGGAAAGGGAGAGGGTGGGCTGATTTGGAAGAATGGCATTGTAACATGTATAATATCATATATGAAATGAGTCGTCAGTTCAGGTTCAGTGCATGATACTGGATGCTTGGGGCTGGTGCACTGAGATGACCCAGAGGACTGATCTCCTTCAGTATGGACTGGTTGGATCTCCTTGCAGTCCAAGGGATTCTCAAAAGTCTTCTCCAACACCTCAGTTCAAAAGCATCAATTCTTCGGCACTCAGCTTTCCTTATAGTCCAACTCTCACATCCATACATGACACTGGAAAAACCACAGCCTTGACCAGATGGACCTTTGTTGACAAAGTAATGTCTCTGCTTTTTAATATGCTGTCTAGGTTGTTCATAACTTTCCTCCCAAGGAGTAAGCATCTTTTAATTTCATGGCTGCAATCACCATCTGCAGAGATTTTGTTTTGGGTAGTATGGTTAATTTAATAATTTTATGTCTTCCAATCCATGAGTACAGTATATATTTCCATTTGTTTGCATAGTCTTCAGTTCTTTCATCAATGTTTTATAGTTTTCAGAGTACAGTTCTTTCACCTTCTGATTAAATTTATTCCCAGGTATTCTATTGCTGATGTAATTTCAATGGGATTATTTTTTAAATTTCTCTTTCTGATAGTTTGCTATTAATATATAGAAATGTTACAGATATCTGTATATTAATTTTGTATCTCCAACTTTACTGAATTCATTCATTAGTTCTCATTAGTTTTGGGGTGCTTCTTTAGGATATTTTATATATATAGATATATAGTAACATGTCATGTGCAAACAGTGACAGTTTTACTTCTTCCTTTCCAATTTGGATTCCTTATACTTCTTTTCCTTCTATGATTGTTGTAGCTAAGACTTCCAATACTATGTTGAATAAAAGTAGTGAGAATGAGTCTCATCTTATTCCTGATCTTAAAAGAAATACCCTCAATGTTCATCATTAAGTACAATGTTAACCGTGGGCTTGTCACATATGATCCATTTTTGCTGAGTTATGTTCCCTCTACACCCACTTTGTTGAGAGTTTTTTAATAAATGGATGTTGAATTTTTTCAAAACCTTTTTCTCTATTGGGGTGATTATATAGTTTTTATTCTTCAGCTTGTTACTGTGGTGTGTCACATTGACTGACCCGTAAATATTGAACCATTGCAGGCCTGAGACAGATCCCATTTGTTTGTAGTATATGGTCCTTTTCAGGTATTGTTGAATTCAGTTTGCTAATATTTCACTGAGAGTTTTTACATCTGTTGCTGTTCAGTCACTAAGTCGTGTCTGATCTGCAAACCCACGAACTGCAGCATGCCAGGCTTCCTGTCCTTCACAGTCTCCCTGAGTTTGCTCAAACTCATGTCCATTGAGTCTGTGATGCCATCCAACCATCTCAACCTCCCTTCTCTTGCCCTCAATCTTCCCTAGTATTAGAGCCTTTTCCAATGAGTCACTCCTTCACATCAGGTGGCTAAAGTATTGGAGCTTCAGCTTCAGCACTTAATGAATGTTAAGGGTTGATTTCCTCTAGGATTGACTGGTTTGATCTCCTCACTGTCCAAGGGACTCTCAAGAGTCTTCTCCAACACCCCGTTCAAAAGCATCAATTCTTCAGTACTCAGCCTTCTTTATGGTCCAACTCTCACATTCAAACATGACTGTGGGAAAAATCATAACTTTGACTATACGGATCTTTGTTGGCAGAGTGATCAAAGTGATGTCTCTGCTTTTTAATACACTGTATAGGTTTGTCATGGTTATTCTTCCAAAGAGCAAGCATCTTTTAATTTCATGGCAGCAGTCACCATCAGCACTGATTTTTGAGCCCCCAAAAATGAAATCTAACACTGTTTACATTTTCCCCTTCTATTTGCCATGAAGTGATGGGACCAGATGCCATGACCTTCATTTTTGATTGTTGAGTTTTAAGCCAGCTTTTTCACTCTCCTCTTTCACCTTCATCAAGAGACTCCTTAGTTCCTCTTCAATTTATGCCATTAAAGTGGTATCATCTGCATATTTCAGGTTGTTGATGTTTCTCCCCGCAATCTTGATTCCAGCTGTGCTTCATCCAGTCCAGCATTTTGCATGATGTATTCTGCATATAAGATAGATAAGCAGGGTGAAAATATATAGCCTTGATGTACTCCTTTCCCAGTTTTGAACCAGTTTGTTATTCCATGCCCAGTTCTAAATACTGCTTCTTATCCTACATACAGGTTTCTCAGGAGTTCATTTTTGATTGTTGAGTTTTAAGCCAGCTTTTTCACTCTCCTCTTTCACCTTCATCAAGAGACTCCTTAGTTCCTCTTCAATTTATGCCATTAAAGTGGTATCATCTGCATATTTCAGGTTGTTGATGTTTCTCCCGGCAATCTTGATTCCAGCTGTGCTTCATCCAGTCCAGCATTTTGCATGATGTATTCTGCATATAAGATAGATAAGCAGGGTGAAAATATATAGCCTTGATGTACTCCTTTCCCAGTTTTGAACCAGTTTGTTATTCCATGCCCAGTTCTAAATACTGCTTCTTATCCTACATACAGGTTTCTCAGGAGGTAGGTCATGTTGTCTGATATTCCCATCTCATTAAGAATATTCCACAGTTTGTTGTGATCCACACAGTCAAAGGCTTTAACATAGTCAATGAAGAAGAAGTAGATTTTTTTTTTTAATTCCCTTGCTCTTTCTATGATCCAGCATATATTGGCAATTTGATCTTCGGTTCCTCTGCCTTTTCTTTTTTTTTTTCTGATGCTTTTCATTATCACAGAACATGCCAACTGTAATGTGTGCAAAGAGGAAAAGAGGGGCAGAGGGAAAGGAAGCCAATTGGGGAAGGCCGGATGGCTGCTTTGCTTGTTCTTCTTATTCTTCCCATTCATAGCCAGGATCATCATGAGCTTTCTGAAGAGAGTTATGAAATCTAAGAAGAGGTCAGCACAATGCCAGATATAATCTTTATCTCCATTTTCAGCCTTTTCAATAATGAGTTGAGTATCAAAAAGGACAAAGCCACACATGACCACCAGCCCCACATACAAGTTTGCCTGGAAAAGCCAAATAGATCCAAAGAATAGGTTCCCCAGGGAAGACAAGAGCATCAGGCTCATGGCTGACATCAAGATACCTCCTAGAAAGAAGTAGTTGTGGTGCCTGGCACAGAGTGAAGCAAGTGAAGAGCATTGCTGGGACCAGGAAGGCAGTGGGAAGGATGCTGGGGTTGATGGCAATGCACAAGTCCAGAGCAAGGCCCAGGCCAACTCCTGTAAGGAAAGCAAATCCAGACAGAAGTCCCAGTATTTTTTGCTTAGTTTCATGGCTGTGAAGTTGCCATCAGCAAAATCATCAACCCCAGACAGCCCAAGGCAGAGAGCAGGCCAGCCTGAACGAAATGGGTGACCACACGGACATAGGCCCCTGCAGCCACCACAGACATACAGAAGGCAAAACTGGCGTAGACCTTCTTCAGGTGCTGCTGTGTCGAGGGAGTTATGTGGCAAAATTTAAAGAATGCATCAAAGTGATCTTCCAAACAAATATATTCATGATGCTAGTGTCCGCTCTTCTGACCCACCTCTCAGGAGCCCACACAGCTCTTCTAACACTGGATATGCTTCTCCTCTGCCTTTTCTAAATTCAGCTGCACATTTGGAAGTTCTCAGTTCATGTACTGCTGAAACCTAGCTTGAAGGAGTTTGAGAATAATCTTGCTGACGTGTGAAATGAGTGCAATTGTATGGTAATTTGAACATTCTTTGGCATTGCTTTTCTTTGAGATTAAAATGAAAACAGACTCTTTCCAGTCCTGTGGCCACTGATGAGTTTTCCAAATTTGCTGGTATAATAAGTGGACCACTTTAACAGCATTATCTTATACCTGTTTAAATTTATTCTTGCATATTTTACATTTTATGGTACTAATGTAAATTGCATTTTTCCCTTCCACTGTGTGTTAGGCAGAATAATGAGACCCTAAAGATGTTCATATCTTAATCCCAGAAACTTCAAATATGTTAGGCTACATGACAAAGGAGAAGAAAGGTTACTAATCAGCTGACCTTAAAATAGGAAGATTATCCTAGATGACATCAATCTAATGTAATCACAAGGGTTCTTCCTTAAATGTGGAAGATGGAAGCAGAAGAGTCAGTGTTAGAGTGATGCGATGTGAGAAAAACTTGACTGGCTATTGCTGGCTTTGAGGATGGAAGGGTCAGCAAGTCAAGGAACATGGATAGCCTCTAGAAGCTGGCAAAGGTAAGGAAATTATTGTCTCCTCGGTCCTCCAGAAAAGATCAAGAACAAAATACTAATAAAGTATTTCTTAAGGATAATGCTAAGTATTTCTGAAAAAGAGCACACTTAGCCCGCAGCAGATCATGTTTAAACAGCAATCATAAACCAACACCAGGACAAATTCTTAGCTAATGTAATACAGCAAACAAACACTGAGTACTAAAAGCGTGAGTTTTGGAAACTCAAAAGGTAACCAGCCTGTTTTCCAAGGAATTTCTTATTAGCCATCAAACCCAACCTGGAAATCTAATCTAATGTAATCACAAGGGTTCTTCCTTAAATGTGGAAGATGGAAGCAGAAGAGTCAGTGTTAGAGTGATGCGATGTGAGAAAAACTTGACTGGCTATTGCTGGCTTTGAGGATGGAAGGGTCAGCAAGTCAAGGAACATGGATAGACTCTAGAAGCTGGCAAAGGTAAGGAAATTATTGTCTCCTCGGTCCTCCAGAAAAGATCAAGAACAAAATACTAATAAAGTATTTCTTAAGGATAATGCCAAGTATTTCTGAAAAAGAGCACACTTATCCCGCAGCAGATCATGTTTAAACAGCAAACATAAACCAACACCAGGACAAATTCTTAGCTAATGTAATACAGCAAACAAACACTGAGTACTAAAAGCATGAGTTTTGGAAACTCAAAAGGTAACCAGCCTGTTTTCCAAGGAATTTCTTATTAGCCATCAAACCCAACCTGGAAATCTAAAACAGAAATCCAGCAACTACTTAGAGTCTTAAGATCAACATGTTGTCATAAACCAACACCAGGACAAATTCTTAGCTAATGTAATACAGCAAACAAACACTGAGTACTAAAAGCATGAGTTTTGGAAACTCAAAAGGTAACCAGCCTGTTTTCCAAGGAATTTCTTATTAGCCATCAAACCCAACCTGGAAATCTAAAACAGAAATCCAGCAACTACTTAGAGTCTTAAGATCAACATGTTGGAACAATGGAAATGGGAAATTCTGTTGGACATACCAAAATAAAATACTGATTTCTAAGTTCACCAATAATTATTAGATATCAACAGTTTCCCCTTTTTAGAGAAGAAAGGAAAAGAAGGATGGACTCATTCCTGATCAAGCTTAATGCCATGGGAAGAGGTCAACAAGGACTTAATGAACTTAACATACTCACACTTGCTTAATAATGGATGCTGTTAGAATCATGACGACAGATCCTTTTGAAGACGTAAGGTGAAGCTCTGAATCCAATGATAAATAGTAGTTGTGATGGGTAATAACTTAGTAACAGCCTAGATACACATTTTTATGAGACAAGTAGCTCTTCTCAGGCAAGTAAAAAGCAGATTAATGAGATGTTCCTGTGGGATTTGATATATAAACATTAGAAAGGAAAACTTCCTGCCTACTGTGACACCACCTAGAGCAAAGGCTATATAAGTACTTCAAAGAGGAAAAACCCAAGAGGCTTGGAATTTAGACTCAGTAGTGGTTGCCTTAAGCTTTGGATCCCAGAGACCACAGACTTTGAAATCAACCAAAGCTGGGCACACACTCTGGATACCAAGGGCTGTACAACAACTATGTCTTCGGCAACACCATGCCAAAGCTGTTCTGGGATTACAAATTTAACAACCATCCTTCCTAACACCAGCTGCCAGCATGGTGGTCTTAAAGCCAATAGCTGTCAACCAACTGGCCATGTTCTGAGAACTCTCCAGTCCCAGGACTACAAACCAACTCCTTGCTTTTCTCTCACACCCCTCTGCCTAATCAGCAACTTCAACACCTGTCCCTTTCTGGGGGATTGTGGCTTGTGTGATGGTGGCATTGACAGTAATGAGAAAGAGACCATGAAAATCTTGAACAATCGCCTGCTAACTACCTGGAAAAGGTACGAATGCTGGAACGAGAGAACGCTGCACTGGAGTGTAAAATCCAGGAAGAATGTAACAAAGAACTCCCGGTCATATGTCCTGACTACCTATCCTACTATGCAACAATTGAGGAGCTCCAGCAAAAGGTAAGATTCTTAGGAACACGTATAATCACTTTGTGAGTTGATGTTCTCGAAGCAATAGTCATTTGCTAAACTTTAATATTTTAGCTCATTTTATACTGAAAAATATCTTGTAGAATAAGAAAATTTCTTGAATGAAATTGTTGAGGCAATATTTAGAGTTTTACTGTTTTTCATTTTCCAGAGTTATACTCTGCTATCAGATAAGACATGACCAAAATATATTAATATCTGCTGCCATTTCTTTAACAAAAAATAGAAAACAGGGATCTGAGAAAATGAATGTTGTTTAAACAAGTTCCTAAACAATTTAACTTTTATCCATTTTATTCAATCATCATCACTCTTTTCTCCTTTTATGCTCATTTCATTATCTCCAAATTGTCTGGTTTCTTCCCATGCCAAACCTAAATTTCCCATTCTGAATGATATCCTGCTGCTACACAACATGAATTTTTTTTTCTGTTACATTTTTTCAAAAAATATTTATTGGGCACCAGCAACAATGTACCAGACATTATTCTAGTCTCTGGGAACATATTGGTGAACTACAATGTCTCACCCTCATAGTATGAACATTCTAGTGGACCATGGCATGTTATTCAAATATGCAATGAACTTTATATTTTAACAGTAAAATATCTACAGAAATTTTTGTTGAAGTAATTTTTTGCTGATCTTTTAGGAAAATAACAAAAAACTCTGACTTCCCAAAGTTCCCCAGCATACCAGCACAGCTATGAAAAGTCTAACTAGCCTCCCCCTGTTAACTGAAACACACATAAGCCCCTTGGAGGCTTCTAAAGGAGGATATCTTGGTGTTTGTCTCATTTGTGTGTGCAACTTCTTAATTCTAGATCTTGTGTACCAAGGCTGAGATTCCAGACTGGTTTCACAAATTGACAACACCAAACTGACTGCTGATGACTTGAGAGCCAAGTAAGCCCACCCAACTCTGTCATTCATCACAGAGTTCACCCTGCGTCTGATGCTACACAGGCCCAATAAGATCATCTCCAAGTCTACTAACTCTCCTGCCCATGCCATGTCAGCACCAGCCCAGAGAGGACCTCCAAACTCAATAAAAATGATTGAGATTCACGACCACTCACATGCACCCAGTATCTGCAGTTTATAACATATGAACACGTCTGATTACCTGCACAATAGTCAATAAGATAGACAGAGCTAATGTATTACTATCCCATTTAAGGTGAGAAAACTGAGGTTTAACAGGGTCCAAGGCATGAAACTAGTACAAGGCAAAATAAAAACTTGGACCCAAGCTTGCTAATGGAGAAGGCAATGGCACCCCACTCCAGTACTCTTGCCTGGAAAATCCCGTGGATGGAGGAGCCTGGTAGTCCATGGAGTCGCTAAGAGTTGGACATGACTGAGCGACTTCACTTTGACTTTTCACTTTCATGCATTGGAGAAGGAAATGGCAATCCACTCCAGTATTCTTGCCTGGAGAATCCCAGGGATGGCGGAGCCTGGTGGGCTGCCGTCTATGGGGTTGCACAGAGTCGGACATGACTGAAGCGACTTAGCAGCCGCAGCGAGCTTGCTAAATCTTAATTTTGCTCTTTGCACTTAACACTACACTGCCTCTAGTGGAAGGAGAAGGACGATAAACTCATTCATCTTAAATAACAAGGGAACATCACTGGCAAACTAAGGACTCATAATTCAGTTCAGTTCAGTTCAGTTCAGTTGCTCAGTCATGTCCAACTCTTTGCGACTCTTTGCGACCCCATGGACTGCATAATTGCATAACTGTATAATTTGAGAACCCACGGACTGCATAATTGAGTAGTGATGTTTTCAAATGACTCCACCCCTAAAGAGAATAAAACCTCTGATAGAAACAAAAGAAATGAGAAGCCTAGTGAAAAATGCAGAAGAAAGTTCTTCTTGGCTTCATTAAACCATCTACATTTTAATGCCTATCTTTTCATGCTTCATTTTTACAGGTACGAAGCTGAGGTGTCCCTACGCCAGCTAGTGGAGGCAGATGCCAGTGGCCTCAGCAGATCCTGAATGCACTGACGCTGGGCAAGGCTGACCTGGAGGCACAAGTCCAGTCTCTGAAAGAGGAGCTCCTTTGCCTCAAAAACGACCATGAACAGGTTAGAGAAAGAGTAAGAGAGTTATTACAAACTAAGCCTCTAAAAGTAGCATCAATTTTTTTTTGAGTTGAATTTGACAAAAGTTGTCCCCACCAGCCACTACTCTGTTTTATCTTGATTATATCTACTACTACTACCATTCATTGATTCAATGTGTTTCAAATCTGTTGCCTATAACACAATATCTGAAACCTCCACTGTCCTGTCTAGTTTTTCCAGGAAAGGGAAGCAACCCAATTTTCCTGTGCTCACAGGTTTCCCATCTTTTTATAGGCATCTCTGCACAGACTTCTGCCACTATTGGTATAAGCCAATATTGGCATAAGGACATACTGGCATCATAAAGACTATGATCTCTCGTTATAAATTTCACCTCTATGTCACTTCACCTGTTACCCATGGAAATGATCTAAATTCTTTTAAATCCTGATCTTGCTAGTTAATTCCTTGTAATATTGCACATACTTGAACACACAGTCGTATCTGAAATAGCCTTAAGTCATAACATGTTTTTTTATTTATTTATTTTAATTTGGGGTTAATTACTTTACAATATTGTAGTGGTTTTTGCCATACAATAACACCTTTAAATCATGTATTCCTTTATTGTGGCCTTTCTTTCAGATGCAATTAAGCTAAATTATCACTGTTAGACTGAAACAAGAACACAAGAGGGTCATCTCTTCATCGTGACTTCACATTCTTTTCTTTCCATAGGAAATCAGTTCCTTACAGAGCCAGCTTGGGGACAGACTCCACATTGAAGTGACCAGTGCCCCTTCTGTTGACCTAAACCGGGTTCTACAAGAAATGAGATGTCAATATGAGTCGATCATGGAGACAAACCGCAAAGATATAGAAGAGTGGTTCAACACACAGGTAGGGAGGGTCGAAAACTCAAAAACAGAACGTTAACCCTATTCCAGGGGCCCTTGAAACACAGTCAAGTTTTCCCTTCATGATGTCCTTTGATGGCCTTTGACTGTGTTTCAGATGGAGGAGCTGAACCAGCAGGTGGTGACCAGCGCTCAGCAGCAGCAGTGCTACCAGAAGGAGATCATTGAGCTGAGACGCACCATGAATGCTCTGGAGATTGAACTGCAGGCTCAGCACCGAATGGTACCTGAAACAGTGACCAAACCCAGCACAACAGTGGTGGCAATAGTCCCCGACATCTGTGTGGTGTTGTGCTTCCCAATGTGTGTCCCTAGAACAATAGCTCCTCTGTTTCCTAAGGGTCTGTGCCAAAAAAAAAAATACTTTGTGATCAAATAGGCCAGAGAAATTCTGGATTAAGCAAAAGTAAAACAGGGTACCTACAGGCCTTCAATAAGCTGATGTTCACCATGAATCAACAAGAAAGGGATATATGGTATTCAGCATTTTAGAACTCATTTGACCATGGACTCCTTTTTTTTAAAAGAGCATCTCACAGCAATGATAATCCATGGAGTACACTTTGGGAAACTGTATAAGAGCATTTTATTATATGCAAAACACTTTTATAAACTATCAAATTTATTAAAATAATCTTATGAAGGAAGTGGCATAATTATTAAGCCAATTTTACAGATGAGGCTCAGAGAGCTAAGGTGGCTTTACGAAGTCAAATCCAAGAGAAGTTTCATCTCACTTACTTTGTAGATGGAGATGTGAGCTCCTGAGGCATGAAGTAACTTGTTAAAAGTCACAAAAGAAATTCAAGTCTGAGCCAGAATGCAGGTTTCAAAGCTGGAACCACTTCTTCCTCATTGTACAACCTCCCTGAAGTAGGAAATTATTTAAATGCTCTGATATGAAGGGTATTAGGAAGACCTTGCCGCAAAGCTGGTTTTGTCACCAGCTAGTCAACTCATTTAAATGCCTGAGCCTCAGTTTTCTCATCTGTAAAAATTGGAATAATCGTGCAAGTCATATGTTATTGAAAACTAAAATCCCATTATATGGAGTCATACAGAATGATAGATCAGGAAAGAACTTTAATTACCAAAGGTTCAACTCTCGTATTTTACATGTAAAGGAACTGTTCCAGTGAAGGAATTGTTTATGGCTAACTGCTGCTCACTTCCTTTTTTTCCTTTTTAAGGTACAAATCCTCATAAAGCAAGGTGCCATGGTAATGCGTTTTTAATGCCTAAGTGTAAAATATGTTGGAATTTTTTTTCTGTTTTAGGTAGGAAAATGTGGTAGGAGATTATCAGGTGATTAAGGAAGAGGAAGATAATTATTTAAAGAAATGCCCAAAGAAAAAAGACAAAAACGAGTTTTAACATAGTTGATAATTTTATTTTTAGATTTGTTTGGTCAGGAAGTAGTAAGAGGGCTTGGCGAGTCATTAGTACCTGTCACAAAAAATAAAAAAAAAAACACTGTTTAAAATGATGCTGATCACAAATGATTTGGGTTTAAGGAAGTCATCATTAGAAATTCTCCTTTCCTCCTCTGTGATAGAGAGACTCCCAGGAATGTGCCCTGACAGAAACGGAAGCCCGCTACGCAGCCTTGCTGGCCCAGATCCAGTGTCTGATCGATAACCTAGAGGCTCAGCTGGCAGAGATCCGGGGAGCCCTGGAAAGACAGAACCGAGAATACGAGATTCTGCTAGATGTCAAGTCCCGGCTGGAGTGTGAGATTGCCACATACCACAGCCTTCTGGAGAGCTCAGATAGCAAGTACGTAAAATAAAAGCAGTTTCTGCAAGAAGGCTCAAACATGTACGTATGCGCGCTGCCACCAGCAACGGGGAACAATCGCCTTGGTCTTCTTGTCAGTGATGGGGAGCTTCCGCTGAAACTGTCCATCTACTCTCTCTCGAGCTGTGCCGTTTGCAGGCCTACAATCATAACCTAGTCCAAATTTGGGGGGTGAGCTGAACTGCATTGTTTTTGAAGGGCCAGTGCTCCAGACTGAGTCCCTACAGGCTGCCTAGCTTCTTAAAGTCTTAAAAATTACTAGGGGAAAAATAGTTTCCCCAAAGATGAACATTCCTGGTGATTTACAGGTTTTTCCCCTACTGAGATGAAAATCTGACTGTCATGAGATCAAACAGGACAACCATGTTCCCTTAGAAGAAACGTTCTGCTCAGGAGGAAACTCCTAGACTTGTCCAGTCACCGGCCCTTGATGGCCAAGAGCAGCATGTACATATATGTGTTAGCATCTTTTATAGAAGCTATAATTTTGTTAATGATAAGAAGCTAACCAACTCATAAAGAACTGATAAGGAGTATGAGCTCTTTGAATCAACTCCATCCAAACTAATACCCCAAATGCAGGCTTAGTTTACAACCCCTAAGGAGACTTCCTCCCCAGAAACCATCTTTTCACTGGCATGTCCACATTATATTAGCACGATGTTCACGTATGTGATCACTCTGAGGAGCTATAACATGCCAAAGTACCTTGCATCATCCATCAAAGAAGCATGATGCTTTCTTAAAGAGTTCTCACTTGTAACTCCTCCTAACTCTAATTCTCTAAAGATTAGTCACTTATGGATGCCCAGAAGGTACTTCAGAGATCTTGGATGAAGCGTTGAGGACTCTTCCATCATAGGTGGAGATCGGTCACCAAAAGTACTGTGACTAACACTCTCTTTAGGAAAAATACCAGATTAACTTCCTTTCTTCAGATAGGAAGACTTGTCCCTTCTCACTGTTGAGTTCCCACTATATCTGTTCTACAGATGGAAAACGAAAGCTCAGGAGGGTTAACTGACTTATCTGAGGTCACCAGCTGGCAAATGACAGACCTGGGCTCCACCTCCGTCTTGGAGGCCTGGCCTGTTCATCCAACATTGCGGCATTGGCTGCAATGGCGGCTTACATAATCTAGCACATCTAAACCCAGGAGGCTGCTTTCCCATGGAGCTGGTCTGATTCTTTTTCTTCCACTGGTGCTTGTGCGAAATGAATACACAAGTATTAGGAAGTACTTGTTTCGAGTGACACATATTGAAAAATTAACCACTGCCATGTTTCTCCATAGCCACCATTGCCTTCCCTCAATCACAAGCAAATTCTATTTTTTTCCTAGGCTTCCCTGTCACCTGTGTGCCATCAAGCATGAGCCTTCTGCTTGCATATCCAGCAAGGCCAGGACCATGGAATGCACAGCCCCAGTTCACACGTCATCCTTAGGCCCCTGTGGGATACATGAGTCCCGCAGTGCCTGGAACATCCTGCCCAGAATTCTGGTTAAAATCTGTACCATCACCGAGGAGATCAAGGATGGGAAAGTCATTTCTTCTCACGAGCATGTGCAGCCTTGTTTCATCACCAGAACTGCCAAAGCCTGACATCCCAAGGTGATAAAAATGACTCTCATTCATGAAAGAGAGGCCAAGCCTTGTTTCTGCCAGAACCCCCCAGTCCCTTGAGGTACTTAGTTTCTTGCTAGTACATTGGGTCCCCATTGCTAGATATAAGATCTTTTATTCTGCTCCTTCCCTAAGTCATTGCCACCAACAGGACAATAAATGACATTTCTCTGGAAGCACATTTCCCATGTATCTGAAGGTCAGGCACTGACATGTAGGTGCGACAAGGTGACCTACATTACCTGACTCCGCAGGTGATGGGCAGGTTCTCTTGTGTTTATTCAGGCCTTGTTTAGTTACGTTCCTCTCTAGAGCCAGTCAGACAAGTTTGGGGGTTGTTTTTGGCCACAGAACATGAAGGTGAAAAGTTAAAATCTTCCCTTCTAAACTCCTTCTTTGTATATAGAAAGGAGCTTATGTGGGGATGGCATGAACAGAGAAAAGTCTTTAATACTTAGTTTCCTTGAATAGTCATGAGTCTGAATCCTATTCACCTCTGTTGTCTCAATGACTGTTTATCCACACGTACACACTCTGCCTGCTCTCAAATATTTTTTAAAACTTTTTACTTATTTTATTTATTATGCTCAAGATTTTGGGGGCTTCTTGAATCTTGTTTTACAACTCATGGGTTTGAGGATATTCAAGTCCTTTATCTCTGATTCTTTGTTCTTTCTCTGCATCCCTTCTAGATGAAGACTGAGCTTTTCCTCGTTTTTATTTTGTGTGTATGTATTTTGTTGTATGTATTTTGTCTGCCTGCATGGCATGCAACATCTTAGTCCCTGCACTAAGGATAGAACTCGCACTCTCTGCATTGGAAGCGCCAAGTCTTCCCTACCAGACTGCCAGGGAAGCGCCATGCACAAAAATATTTTTAAAGATGTACACATTCTCTAAAACTTTGCAAATTATCAGGCTCTCCAAATATTTTCATCAAGAATTGGGAATCATTGTAGGGTGTGAATCCAGAGCATTTTGAAGAAATATCTTGGATCCTTTCATTAAATATTTGCTATTTCTCTTTCTATTCTTTAGGGAATGGGCTTTAGTTCTGATTGTTTGATAAAGCACATGTAGCTGGAAATCTCAAGACATTACCCTGCTCCTCTATCTCCCTATGACAGGTGCCATGAAAAAATAACTTAGATGCCTGCTTCAATCCATCAGAATAGAGAAATGGACTCAATAGCAACAAACTTTGCAGAGAAGTAATCAAGAATAATTCCTGCTTGCAAGCAGTCCCAATGTGAGAAAGCACCATTTAGGTGCCAGCCATTATCAGAGCTTCTTACAGTAGGGTCTCAGAGTGTTTCAATCAGTCTGTACAATTTTTTTTTGACCTTTCCAGAGGTTTCAGTAAACAATTTCAACCCACACACAGAATGTGAAGTCAAAAGTCCTGAAGTCCTATACTTGCCACTTTCTAACCACGACTCTGGCAAATCTTGAGCCGTCATCAAATTTAATTCCCTTGTTTGTTAAATGAGATTCATGCCTACTTCACAGGGTTGTTGTGATGATCAGATGAAGTTTCTATGTGATACAGTTTCTATGTGAAGCTGCTCTGTATGCTGAAAAGTACTATGCAAATGTTATTGTTATATAAGCCCTAGAACTAATTTTATCAATCTTATTTCATGTTAAAATTCTTTCTGCATGAATTTAGTTCTCCAGTCATGATTTTAGAGTTATAATAGTGTTTGGCTTTGATGGATAAAAAGAATAGAATAAGGTCTCCTGCGATCAAGCCCACAGTTCTACTCAATAAAACATCTTTGAAGTCTTAGAGCACGTATCAGTATCATTTGATGGCTGTGGCCACATCAAAGATGAAAGCATTGTTTAGCTCACAGCTTAGCCCTACACTTCCTCCAGACAAGTAGCAAATTACACTAAGCAAATGGATTGCAGAATTCCCAGAGGGATCTTTTTTCTATCAATAATCTCTTTTAACTCTGAATGCTCAAATTACCCCTGATCAGCACTAGAAGGCAATGGCACCCCACTCCAGTACTCTTGCCTGGAAAATCCCATGGATGGAGGAGCCTGGTAGGCTGCAGTCCATGGGGTCGCTAAGAGTTGGGCATGACTGAGCGACTTCCCTTTCACTTTTCACTTTCATGCATTGGAGAAGCAAATGGCAACCCACTCCAGTGTTCTTGCCTGGAGAATCCCAGGGGCGGTGGAGCCTGGTGGGCTGCCTTCTATGGGGCCGCACAGAGTCGGACACGACTGAAGTGACTTAGCAGCAGCAGCAGCAGCAGTACTTCCTTGCATTCTATCTCAGACTGAAGGATGGAAATGTGGGAAGAGCATGCAGTTTAGAGTCGGAAACTTCAAGACAGAGTTTTAAATCAGCTTGTATGTGTGTGCGCACCCTTGAACAAAACTTGGGCCCTGTCTGTTGCAAAGCTAGAAGGATCAATGGAGATAATGATGAAAATCACCTTTTAATGAAAATCACCTTAACGATCTTGTGATCAACATAACTTTAGTCCATGCAAGTGGTCTATGACCCTTAAAATCAATGATTTTTCCAAAATTCATTAAAACTGAAATCATAAGATTTCAAGGGAAGCTCCCTCCTGTCTGACCTCACTAAATATCCCATGGTGATGGGGACTTATGTCTTAAGCAAATAGTGACAACATTGATATTCAATAAAATGTGCCATAAATTTTAAAAAAGGAGATAATGATGGTGAAAAGGTCTTGTAAGCTGTAAAACGCTGTGCAGAAGGGAGTTTTTATTGCTTATATTGAAATCTAGGCATATGTCATTTCCTTCCATACCTTCTTCCTCTGTGTCTGGTTCAGAGGTAGTCCCCAGTCAACCCTGTACAAAACCAACTAAGGAAAGATCAGAGCTGCACGGTCTGCCCTGAGGTTCGAGTCCAACAAGACTCAGGGTTGAGGAGCCTTGCTGGATTCAGAGAAACCTTGGGCTGATACAGCAATGCCATTGTCAACTTTTCCCAGAAATAGGACATCTTCCTTCTGCTCAGAGCAAAGTCTCCCACATGCCTTCCATGATTGAAGTAAATTAATTATAAACTGCTGGTGAAGAGGGGATTTGACCACTCAACAGCTAATGGATTTCTTAAGTGTTTATATAAGGAAAGATAAAACTATCTACTGGACTTTGTACATGAGTGGCCAAACCTTTTAAAGGTGATAAGTGGGTCTGGACTTTTCCCAGGAAGCTCAGTTAATATCCTATACAGCCACAGGAGGGAGTTAAAGGGTTTTTTTGTTAGTTAGGTATAGGCCAGGAGTACAGTACATAAGGATCTAACGGAGAGGAAAAGGAAGGATTCTATTAAAAAAAAAAAAAAACTTGTGGTTACCAAAGGAGAAGGGAAGAGGGATAAATTAGGATTTTTTAATTAATAGATACATACTACTATATATAAAATAACCAACAAGGACCTACTGTATAGCACAGGGAACTAAAGTCAGTATTTTGTAACAACCTATAAGGAAAAAGAATCTGGAAAAAATAGATATATATCTATGTATAACTGAATCCCTTTGCTGTACACCTGAAACAAACACATTTTAAACCCACTATACTTCAACAAAATAAAAAATTTTTAAAGTATAACTTTAGCACAGCTCAAAAATCAATCATAAATCAGGAAACAGCATGTTCTCTGGAGTCTGAGTTCAAATCCCACCTCTGATCCCTCACTGTGAGACCTCAGACTGTTTATTGACCCTTCCTGGACCTCACTTTCCTCATCTGTGAAATGGGGGTATTAGCAGTACCAGATCATTCTGAGCATTAAATGAACTATCGAGCATGCAAAGTGCTTAGAGGAGTAGCTGATGGACAGCGTGTATTCAGTAACTGTTAGTTGATGTTATTATCAATACTGCCATTACTAACAGAAATTTCTAGTTAGAAGAAGCAGCCTAAAATAATTTCCCCAAGAACTGGGTTAGTGATAACCTCTTGTGTTACTTTCCACCAGGAATTCTCAAGTTGACCCAGAAACTATCTATGTCTAGATCCCCTGGAGAGCTTGTAAAATTCAAATTTGGGGGCCCTATCCCAGACCTCCTGTATTAGCATCTCCAGGTGTGGGACTCTGAAATGCAAATTTAAACAAATATCCTCAGCTGAAGCTTGTACGCTGAACTAAAAGCCATTGCTTTCTGACAAGTGCCTTTTGATTTAAAGTTCTGGATGACGTGATACCTTTGTCAGGGGCTTTCTTTTAGGTTCTGAAATGAGTTTGCTAGAGACCACACTTGCAGACAGCTCCTTCTCCACATATCCATCCACCTGTTTATACAGTGGGGTTCATCAATAATAAATCTGTTAATAAGAGTTATTAACTCATTTAATCCTCAAAACACTACCATAAAGTAGTTACTATTAATATTCCCATATAAAAGATAAGGAAACCAACAAAATAAAGTTGTTTTGTAATAACTGTCAATGGGAAAATAGTCTTTCAAACTTGTATAGAAAATAAAAAATAAAATACAAAAAAATAAAGAAACCAACAGATAGAGAAGTGACTCACTCAGTGCCACCACACAATAACGAGACTGAATTTTAAGTATTTTGATTTCCTTAGGAAAGTCAAAATAGCACCTGATACTTTACGTAATCAGTGTCCAAGAATAGAAACAATTCACAGCAGCAACAGATTGTTTTTCAACCATTCAAAGCACTTTTCTCCAGCTTGCTTGTCATTGCTTCTAGTGAGAAACGATCCCAGGAGTCTTTATGTCATTAGCACTGATAGTTCTCTTTGTCCAAAAATTCATACATTAAGTGCATTCATTTTAAATTTTACTTTACTGTGTTTCCTTAGGTAGGTATATTCCTAAGTATTTTATTCTTTTCATTGCAATGGTGAATGGAATTGATTCCTTAATTTCTTTTTCTACTTTCTCATTATGGTAAGAACACTTAACATGAGATCGACCCTCTTAACAGATTTTTTAAGTGAACAATACAGTTTTGTTAGACACAATACGATACAGTAGATTTCTAGAATGCATTTATCTTGTATAGCTGAAATTTTATACTTGTTGATTAGTAACTTCCCCCTTTCCCCTCATCCAAGCCCCTGGCAACTTCTATCCTTTGTTTTGATGACTTTCTTTAAAATCATTCATATAAATGGAAGTATGCATTTTTAGTCCTTCTGTGCATTTCATTTAGTGTAATGTTCAGACATATTGAAGGATTTCCTTTTTTAAGGCTCAGTGTGTGAGCGTTTGTGTGTCTGTGTGATTTTTTTTTTTTTTTTTACATTCATCCATCAATGAACAGAGATGGTTGTTTCTTTCTCTTGGCTATTGAGAATACTGCCACAATGAACATGAGCGTGCTCATATCTATTTGAAAACTAGGAAAGTATTTTTGTGGCATCTAATAGTTTTTTTTTTTTTTTCCATATCTGAGATGGAGAAACCGCAACTCAGAAAGAAAAGTGACTGGCCCATCACTATGAAGTCAGTAAGAGAATCCAGTGCTCTCTTTTCTGCTTCTCACTCTTTGTCGCATCTGTAGTAGACAGAGGTGAAACGGTCTGCTGGAATCCACCCTGGGCCCCAAGACAGTGCCATTCAGGTCTAATCATCAGGAGCATCATTTGCCTTCCCTGTGCTCTGGATCCTCACCAGGAATCTTCTTGGTCTAACATCTTTAGCTTCCCTTACAATTCCTGATGTCACTCACTCTGTCTAGTCCTCTGCATACGTACATACGAAATGACACTTGACAAAACGTCCTCCAATTCCTCTCTCTGATTTCTTTCAAAAGCAATTTGATGCTATCAATAAGCTCTTTAAGTTCTTTATAAGCTAAGAATTATATGTTGTTATTATTATTAATTCCCTTAATTTCCATCTCTCAAACAATGGAGAAAAACATCTTACTCATTGCTTGAGTAGGTTTATCCTAATTCTGTCTGTTTTGATTTAAAATTGAAGTTTTCAAAGAACAAACTTAAGGTTGCCCAGGGGAACGATAAGGGGAAGGGGTAGTTAGAGAATTTGCGATGGACATATACACACTGCTATATTTTAAATGGATAATCAACAAGGACCTACTGTTTGGCACATGAAACTCTGCTCAATGTTATGTGGCAGCCTGGATGGAAGGGGAGTTTGGGGGAGAATGCATACATGTATGTGTACGGCCAAGTCCTTTCGTTGTTCCTATAAAACTATCACGATATTGTTAATTGGCTATAACTGAATACAAAATAAAGAGCCTAAAAAAACAAAAATTAAATAAAGAAAAATTAAATTCAAGTTTTGATAATAAAGGCATTTTAAAAGCAAATGCTCTTTCCAAATGAGAGGAAGGGAGAAAGAGATTAAAATTCAGGAGAAAAGGTAAGTGTCCCAAAAGAGAAAGGAGATATGCCATCCACGCTAGGAAGAGTTCCTAGGCCAAGGCAACCAGCGTCCATGAGACAGTGCCATGGGTTAGTATCAGTCAAGCAAGTCTGGGATACATTGTTTCGACACTGTGATCAAATGACTTTATAGGAAATGAATCCTTTGGCTATTTGGCTGGCTAGAAATATCTGGCCAGTGTGTTCATGCATGATTCACAAGTTTCATGGGAACAACCCACGCACCCAGTTCAAATGGGAACAACCTTATTTGGCAACATTGAAAAGGTTTATTTAATTGAATGATCATTTGGGGTTGAACATTATATATGCAGTTCTTTCTTAGGTGATACATTTAAGATGTAGACCACCACTTACATGCACATAAGAAGATACGTAATGTGCCAATGTTTCTAAATATTCTAATTAAGGTGATGTCACCAACAGCCAAGTTTCTGAACCTGTTTTCTTGGCCCTCCTACTGTTCTCTTCATATTCTCCTCCTCCTCCTGTTCCTCCACCTCTTCCTTCTTCTCTTGCCCCTTCTCTTCCTCTCCAACTGTCTTCTCCTCCTTCTCTCCTTTCCCCTTCTTTCTCTTTTTCTCTCTCCCTCTTCCCTCTCTACCTAGAACAATGTTAACAATCAACTTGGACATACTACAGGTACCCTGAAAAAAATAAGAAGGCCTTTATTCTAAGCCAGGGGCAAAGATCTTTGGTATTAAACCCCCTTGTGATGGCCGAGTGGTCCTAGCAGGTGCTTGTGAGTTACACTGGAGAGGATTGTACCTATTAACTTGATACGTGTTACCCTTGGAGAAGCAACTTAACTCTACAGGCCCAGAAGACCCACTTGGTACTGAATTTCTCCAAAGCCATGTATTTGGTTATAGAGAACCACCTATCCCTAACTTGTATGTAACAATAGAAAGGTCTTCTCTCTGCATCTCGTGGAGAATAAGTGTTTGTCAACTCATTTTCTACTGACCCATCTGTAAAAACTAACTATGCCTTCCTCCTTAACTACCACAGTCCAAGAGAGCACTCCCCCCATCCCTCAGCATAGCTTTGTGGGTGCAGAGAAAAGTCTCACAGTAGAAGGCAAATAAAAATTACAGCATTCAGGAAGACTCTGTAACTTGATAGAGAAAAAGAGACTAGAATAAAAATTCAGAACCTGTGACTCCTACCAAAGCATCAGAAAAAGCCAGGAGAGAACATTGGCCATCTCTAGCTAAGAAGCAGAGCCACACGTTGATTAAGAACAGATACTTGAAGGTAGACTAGCTAGGTCTGATTCCCAGCCCTGCCCTGCCACCTACCATGAGATCTTGGGCAACTTACCTAACTTCTCTATCTCCACTGCCTATTAATAGCTTCGACGTCATAGGGTTGAGATGATGAAACTAATTAATGCATGCAAAGCTCTGAAAGCATGTCTAGTACCTGGTAACACCGTGAGTATGACTTCACTGTGTTGCTTTGAGAAGTGTACATTCAATGGGCAAAATACCCACATTTTAACTAATGAAGTATTTCAGTTGATCTGACAATGGGACAGACATGGAAAGCCATCCTGATAACTAATGAAAGCTCTAGATTTAAGATGAAATCTTTATTTTTTAATAAACATTACATACATTTACATTGTTTTGACGTCTTACATACACATAGTGAATGATTGCCACATATAGGTCTAACTCTTCTATTTTCCAGAATGTTATGGAACTCAGATGGAAAAGATCTCTCCTTAATATGTCAACCTTCATAGTCTTTGGCAATCAATAGGAAGAAGATGGCCCAGGAGGAGGATGGAAAATAATTTGAAGCCAGCCCTATAAATAGGATTACTGTTGTGGAATATGGATATGACAGAGCAGTTCAGATAGGACTGGTGGCCATTCTCCTGGCATAACTGTGCTAAGAGCTTTACATGAATTTTGTCTCTCAATCTCAAAACTAACCTGTAATATATTATTATTATTATCATTCTCACCTTACTGATCAGTGAACCAAGGCTTACGGAAGTCAACTCGCTCAGTGTCATACGGTTATTAATCACTCAAGTTAAAATTGGAATAAATTCAAGTCTTCCATTAATATACACCAAAAAACCTGAGTTTAATCACTCAAGTTTGACAATACAGTATCTGTGGCCCAATCAAAGGCATAAATGTTTAAAAATAATGTGGTGTCATAGAGGTCTGAAGAAGGGGACCCCTAAAAGCAAATCAATGGTGTTCATAACCAGCCCAATCTGTGAAAGACAAACACTGAACATAATCATAGCACATGGAGAGTCAAGGTTGTTCCCGAGGCTTCATTATGAAAACCCAACATCTCTCATCTGGGTCCATTTTGCTGAACAACCTCCACACCACAATTTGGTTTCTCCAATACTCAGATACAATAAAGAAGGTGTAGACAGGAATTTTCTGGCTGCAGAATGGATCATCTCTCAATGTTAAATTAATTCCATTTGCATTCTAGCTCATTCAACTGTTGCTTAATAGTTAGGTTACTACGAATTAGCTCTTGAGCATCCCTCTGGTTCTGGTACACTAATAATAATGATGCTTCCGGACCCACCAGCTTGAGAACAGAGATGGACCACTGTGACTGCTCAGAGGAGTGTCGCCCTGGAAATGCTTTGCCTTGGTAATCAGATAGCCTTTCTAAAGAGCATCTCCACCTCATCTCATTCTAACCACAGCAGTTATGTTTGCTGGGTTCATGTAAAGTTTGTTGTTTGAAGATTGGCATGCAATGGTTCAACTCTACCAGCCATAAACCAAGAGGTCTTGATTGGAGAGATATCAGGAAAAATCTCATTTCTTTTTTTTTTAATTGGGGTATAGTTGCTTTACAATGTTGTGTTGGTTTCAGCTGTACAACAAAGTGAATCAGCTATTTGTATTATACATATATCTCCTCCCTCTTGGACCCCCCTCTACCCTCCTCCATCCCACCCATCTAGGTCATCACAGAGTACCAGCTGCAAGATCTTTTTGGACCCACCTGCTAGAGTAATGAAAATAAACACAAAAATAAACAAATGGGACCTAATTAAACTTAAAAGCTTTTGCGCAGCAGAGATAACCATAAACAAGATGAGAAGACAACCCTCAGAATAGGAGAAAAATATTTGCAACGGACGAGGGATTAATCTCAAAACATACAAACAGCTCATGCAACCCAATATCACAAAAAACCAAACAACTCAATCAAAAAATAAGCCGAAGGTCTAAATAGACATTTCTCCAAAGTAGACAAGCAGATGGCCAAGAGGCACACGAAAAGATGCTCAACATCACTAATCATTAAAGAAGAGCATATCAAAACTAAATCTCACTCTAATCCTTTTCATATTCATGATGAATACAGGGTTGAAACAATGCCTACAAGATACTCATGCTTCCAACAGATGACTGGTGGCTTCATCAGCAATCAGGGGCCGCTAAAGCTCTAGGGGGTTTCTGGTTCTGATCCATCCTGAGATTAACAGGGAAAAGGGGGATAGGATAGGATACTGAAAATCCATCCCCAGAATCACGTTTAATGAAGGCTACAAATTTGGGGGCATTAGTTATCAGAAAAGAAATCAAGTGTAATATTAGGCTTAGATACTAAAAGTAGAAGATGCTATGTTTGTGACTTCAGGGGAGAAATTGGAAGAAACAGAAAAAAAAAAATAAGAAAGAAAAATGTATGGTCTAGCAGCCACAGAGTGAGATAATCCAAGAGATCATCTGGAGCTCGCCCAAATAGAACTGAATATTCAATAGGAGTAGAATGCAGGTATTATGTCCCCTATCCAAGTTAGTGCACCATCTCTTCATACTAATGATATGAAGCTTATGCAGTAAACAGTAATTAGTGACAGAGAAACCCACAGTTCAGGTTTGTCTGAGAGCAAAGTCCACAGGGGAGTTAAAAAGCTGCGGACAGAGAATGAGATCAGGCAGGAGATGGACTTGGGTGTGAAGAAAAAAATATTTGCATCCACCCTAATCATGTACCCATGTATACCTTGCATCTTCAAGAAAAACCTTGATTTTTATTAATTTTGTACTTTTCAGCAAACTCACTTGTGAAATGTTCAAGTTAATGTGATTTAAATTCTAATTCTGTGAGGTATATAACATAAATTAATCTGTAAATTAAAAAATTTGCCTATAATTTGAATAATGTAGAGTTTATGAAGTAGTCATTGCAATCATCTTTGCTGCCATGGTAATAATTTAAAACTCCATATTATATATGTGTATTGAAAATATATGTTTTATAAGTGACATGGAAAAATAACCTATCGGTCTTAATTTAATCTTCAGCCAAAATTAATTGTTAGAATTCCTATTTGCAATGTTATACACACATATATACATGCTGTATTAATTTTCTATGGCCTCTGTAACAAATTAGCACAAACTTAATGGCTCAAAAGAACATAAACTTGTGGTCTCACAGTTCTCTATTTCAGAAGTCTGATGTCTGACATGGATCTCACTGGGCTTAAAAAAAAAAAAAAAGCTGTTGGCTGGACCATTTTCCTTCCTGGAGGTCCCAGAGGAGAATCTGTTCCCTTGCCTTTTCCAGTTTCCCTCATTCCTTGACTTGTGCGTCCCTTCCATCTTCAAAGTCTCATCACTCTGAACCCTTCTCTGCCTCACTCTTCTACCTCCCTCTTCCACTTTTACAGATACATGAGACTACATCAAGTCCAACTGAATAATTCTTGAAAACCTCCCTATTTTAAGACCATCTTGTCTGTATCCTTAATTCCGTCTGCGTCCTCAATTCCACTTTACCACGGAGCATACATGTACACAGCTTCTAGGTATTCATGGACATCTTTAGAGGGGCATTCTTGTCTGCCATACTTATCTAACAATTGAGTCAGAAGTAAACCTGGAGAGGGGAGTCTCATGTATTATCTCCATGGAACACCAGAGCCAAAACTGGAGATCGGTGCATAGAAAGCCATGAGTGCTTAAATCATTTCAACATGAAATCATGTTTCCCTGTTGTACTCGAGCCTAGGGAACACAATTGATGTAATGATAGTATATATTTAGATTTCTACCTTAACTAATAATTTGAAGATGTAAACATGCTCCATAACCTTCTATGTGTCATCTTTTTATGGCAACAATAATAACAAGTAACATTTACTGAGTACTTCCTATGTTGGAGACAAAGTGTTTAGTGTTCTCCAGGTGCTTTTACTACACTGCTCATTTTACAAATGAGGAGCCTGGGGCATGAATCATTCAAAATTTAGCAGGGTCACATGCATAGCTAGTATCAGAGCTGGGATTCAAACCCAGGACTGCATGATTCCAGATCCTGCACTTTAAACCATCATGCAAAACCACCTCTTCCTTTCTAAAGCAATATACACTTGGCAAGAATTTGTTCCCTAATCGACTTGTTGTGAAAAGAAAGTGAAAGTTGCTCAGTCATGTCTGACTCTTTGCGATCCCATGTACTGAAGTGGGTAGCCTTTCCCTTTTCCAGGGGATCTTCCCAACCCAGGGATTGAACCCAGGTCTCCCACGTTGAAAGCAGATTCTTTACCAGCTGAGCCACCAGGGAAGCCCAAGAATGGAGTCGGTAGCCTGTCCCTTCTCCAGTGGATCTTCCTGACTCAGGAATCAAACCAGGGTCTCCAGCATTTCAGGCAGATTGTTTACCAGCTGAGCTTCCAGGGAAGCCCGACTTGTTATGATCTCAATAATAAAGAAAAAGGACAACTAGCTGGAATGATTCTGTCCCTCCAATCAACTTGACCGCTCTCCCCTGATCTCTCCTCTAATTCTAGGAGAGAAATGAAAGAAAAAGCAGGAGAGAAAGAGTCATAGTTCCTGCAAGAATGAGGAAGACAGAGAGAGGGTAGGGAAAGAATGGGAGTGAGATATAACAAGAGACATTTGGGGATGACTTTCACCTGCTCCAAAGAAACAGGACACAGGCAAAGCCTCCCTAGTGAAGACTGGCACACTGATCCATCCTACCTTTTAAACCCCAGTTATTATAACACATTGTAACATATGGAATGTTTTAGTCTTGTTTGCAATTTTTTCATTAACGGCTTTCCTTGTATGCCTTTTATTGTCTTGTTTGGAAATCCATTTTACTTGGAAAGTCCTCTAGCTGTAATTTTTTTTTCCTGTATCTATTTCTAATGTTCTTTTTTTTTTTTTTTTTTTTACATTTAGAACTTCAAGCAGTATGAAGTTTATCTGACTGTTTGGAGTGAGGTGAGTATCTAGTTTTATTTTCTTCCATTTGGATATTTTTCCTATTGCCATAAATATCATTGAATAGTCCATTCTTTTCCCACTAATTTGAAATTCTGCTTTTATTATATA
The DNA here is from genome assembly GCA_006408695.1 of Aepyceros melampus. NCBI lineage: Eukaryota > Metazoa > Chordata > Mammalia > Artiodactyla > Bovidae > Aepyceros > Aepyceros melampus. The sequence goes on along the minus strand of SJXQ01009485.1, from coordinate 476,467 downwards.
CTAAATATCCATGTATTTAGGGATAAGTTTCAAGACTGTATTTTCTTGTTAATTTCTGCATCAGAACTGTGCATCAATAAGTACTGTAACCTGTATATATCTTTTGTCACTCTAGGGAATAATAATAAAATTATATTTTTATTATTAATAAATAAAATATTTCTAATATAACTAATAAAAATAATTTTTATTATTCTTATTTTTTATAACATTCAAGTGTTTTCTGTGGTGATTATTTTTCAGGTAAGGGGCATTTATTTAGAACATCTGTTTAAGTCATCTTTTACAATTGTTAAAGTTGTGTCTTTTCTTATAAATTTGACTTATAAGAAATCAACTTTATTATTTATTATTTAAGTCCTATTTCTTTATTATTTACTTAATACTCCTAGAGTTTGCTTATTTATTTTAAAAGATTTTTTGATGTGGACCATTTTTAGAGATTTTACTGAATTTGTTACAATATTGCTTCTGTTTTATGTTTTGGTTTTTTGGCCCTTTAGCATGTGGGATCTTAGCTTCCTGACCAGGGATCAGATCTGAACCCTCTACATTGGATGGTGAAGTTTTAACCACTGGACCACCAGGGAAGTCCCCCTCTTACTTATTTTTATGTGTTTTTAAGTCCATTTTGTTGCTCTTATTACTGAGTTTTTTTTTTGTTTGTTTGTTTGTTTTTCTAATTAGGTATTCTTGGTATAAAGGAAAGCTTTGGTTTTGTGATATTTTAGCTTAATTTAGCATGTTAATAAACTCTATTAGATCCAATTGCTTCTAATTCATCCATACTCTTGAAGATCTCTTCTAGCTCATGGCAGTATATGACTGCCTCAAGTTCTGATTCAGCCCACAAGACTTGGCTCAGTTGTCTGCAAAACTCCTTCCCTTGTACAAGGGGGCAGGTGTATTATAACAAAATGAGCACCAAGGAACGCTGAGCACACAGGAACTGGACTCTGCTTATATGCTGTATCAGCTAGGATTGGGTTCAGGTCCACATATCAGAAAACATGGAGTTGTTTAAAACATTACAAGATGACTTTTTCATTGAAATATAGTTGATTTACAACATTGTGCTAGTTTCAGATGTACACAGCAAAGTGATTCTGTTTTACATCTGAAAAGAATCTTTTTTAGATTCTTTTCCCTTTTAGATTATTGCAAAATAATGAGTATAACATGCTGTGCTGTGCAGTAGGTCCTTATGGGTTATCTACTTTACATATTGTAGTGTGTTAATCCCAAACTCCTAATTTTATTCTTGCTATGAAATCTGAAGATGGGACTGGTTGTGTGGAACCAGGGGCTGGTTGTGTGGTTTATGAAGTCATCTGTGACATTAAGAAAATTGTTCCCACATTTTAAGAAAATGTGCATCAGAAATTATGTCTGATTTCAGGCTGGCAGGAGGAAGAAGAGCTAAAGAAGTCCATGATCCCCCTTCTTTTAAGGCCACTTCTTTAGAATCATCCCAACTTCTTTCATGTACAACCCATAGAGTAAACCTGCCCATATGGCCATGGCTAGCCAGAGAAAAGTCTGGGGAAAATGGTTTTGGCTAAACTAGTTGTTAATGAGCCCTGAAATCAGAATGTTTATTACTTAGAAAAAGTGGGTAGAGATGGATTTAACCATCTCTTTTAAGTCTCTAAATTCAAGAGTGAATGTAGGCCAATTTAATTTTTTTCCCCTGATGACAGAATAATATACTTCTGTTGGAAACCATTCACACAAATCAGAAAATTTAAAGACAAGTAACTGACACTCTACCACTCAGATAAATTTCCATTGCTATCTCTGAACACTTTTTCATCTATCTCCTTGAATATACACCACATAATTTTACAGAAATGGCATTATTTCATGCATTCCTTGCTTTCACTAAATCTGCTGAGTGGCTTGTATTTCCTTAAGGTATTTACACATACCTTACAATTGTCTGCAATGCCCTTTCTTCAGAGGTAAGTAAGGCCGTCTTCCTCCCTTCTCAGCGTAGCCAGTTCTTTGCTCCATTGGTGTGGTTAACTTCCTTCCTTCCTGCTTCTCACTATAGCTCACCACTCACTTTCTTTTGGGTTTTGCTCAAATGTGTTTTTCTCAGTGAAGCCTCCTGAAATCTACTCCATTTATAACTATATTCATCACCCTCCTTTTCATATTTTAATTTTCTCCATAGAACTTATCACCTTTTAAAATGTTATATACATTTAGTGATTTTTCTATTTTCTGTTTTTTCCCAAGACAATGGAAACTCCATGAAAGTAGGGATTTTTGTCTTGTTCCCTGTTATCCAGTGCATAGAATAGTGCTCAGTGCAAAGTAAGTACTCAATAAATCGAATGAATAAATCCACAGTACCTCATAACACCTGATCACATCATTAGTTGTGAGGATTAAATGAGATAACATGGTTGACAACACAGCACAGTGACAGAAGGCAGAGGCTCAGAAGAGGGATGCTGAAGCTGCTATTATTTCCATGTTTCTCTCAGAATACCTGCCATCCTATCTTTAAATTTTTATTTAAATGTTTATTTCACCCTTAAGCTCCATGGACTCTTTAAACCATTCTCATTTGTTTTTGCATCACTGGCATTGATCATCGCCTAGTATATAGTAGGTGGTCTTTAAGTCGGAACTGACATGAATCATTTGTGGCTATTCCTAAATCTGCAAACACTGCCATACTTTCTAATTTCTAAATGCTTTCCCCTGCTCTCTGTACTGAAATATTTATGAAGCTATTTGGTACTCAGAGGAAATCAAGTTTTAGCACAGCTGAGGCTATCTTCTCTCTCTAGTCAATGGTTTTGTTGAAAGCTCATTTTAATAAATGCACTAGAGAGGCATTTTTGAATAGGGAAGTGTCATTCAGCTTTGTGAAATGTCCAGGCGGAATAAGTATTAGATGCTTTTGTTATTTCTGCCGCTTTGGTTAATGAAGCTGTCCCATTTATAATATAATTAGAGCCAGTGCAATCCTCTCACCAAATATAAAGTGACACAACAGGGTCTTGTTATTAAAGCGTTCCCTCTGAAGAGTCACAGGAAACCATTCGAACACAGGACTTGACATACTAGGGTAAATACATCCAATTAAGAAAATGGTAAGTAATTTCATGAGAGAAATTCTAATTCTTACTAAAGATGTTTGGTATCAAATCACTTTTAATTTTTTAAAATCCAGAGGAAGCTATTGTATAAACATGTTTTTGTTTTACCTGGATGGGACATTTTTATAAGGCTGTGGTAACAATTCTACCTCTAAATAAAAATTCAGAATTCAAGGAGAGAAAAAAAAGTGTGTCTAGAGTGAGCTCCTAGAGACTGAAGACAAAATTAGTCTTTGAAATTTGGTAGTCTCACTCCTAAGAGTGTAAGATAAGTCAACAAAAAACAAAGAGCTCTGCAGAGACAAAATTCACTCCTCTTCACGGTCTATTAGGCCAGATACTTTTCTATCAGTCAGGACTTCCTTTTGTCTCTGTTGCAGAAATCGGTGTTATACATAAAGTGGCAACTCCTCTGAGTTAACTTGCTTTACACATTGATTGCCTGACTCTTCCTTCCATCCATCCAGCATCCCTCAAACGCCCCTATACACATTTTCCAGAGCAAATGTTGCTTTTCTCCAGGGCTTGATAAACGTGTACATCTTTCTTAGCCAAAAATGTCTACATACAGTCAAGAAATTGGACTCTGTAGAATTGAAACATCTTGGGCTTTAACTGAGTCACATTTATTTCATCTACCAGACTGAATACCCTGAGTTCTGTATCAATCATTTATAGCTACCATAGTTGAAGTATGATAACTTTTTTAAGCCATGCAACACATATTTTGGGGTTTGGCAGAGATGCACACTAAATCTTTACACAGCAAATTTCTAAAGCAGTATGAATGGGTAGGTTAAATCATACTTGAATTTGTAAACTTTTAGGATTTCAGGACTCTGATGTAGGATTTAGTGCTATTTATAAGGAAGAGGCAGATATCCTAAGGGCTTCACTGGTGGGTCCGTTGCCAAAAAATCCACCTACAATGCAGGAGACCCCTGTTCAATCCTGGGTTTGGAAAATCCACTGGAGGAGGAAATGGTAACCCACTCCAGTATTCTTGCCTGGAGAATCCCATGGACAGAGGAGCCGGGTGGGCTACAGACCGTGGGGTCACAAAAAGTCGGACATGACTGAGTGATTAAGCACATACCAATATCTTAATGTCATTTCTCCTTTAAAACTTCCTCTTCTTCTGTTCGAAGATGCTAGGCGCCCTTGAGAAGTAGTAAGCTTAGTTGAAAAACCTGAACTTAACATCTGAGAGAACCAGATTCACGTCTCCATCTTGTCATTTACTAGCATCTTAATCTATCTGAGTTGTACAAAATACAGCCAATAACCCCTGTTTTATTGGATGAATGTAAGGAAAAAAAATGAGTTTATATTGCTTGGTTTTTGTATACAGCAGGAGCAAAGTAAATGGTAGCTGTTTATTTACCACATTTTTGGGTAAAATTTTAGAATTTCACATGGGGGATTCCCTATTGTAGATGGTGTTTTAGTTGACCAAACCAAAAAACCCTTATTGTAATTTATAGCAGGCTTTATAAATAAAAGGGCTTCCCTGGTGGCTCAGCTGGTAAAGAATCCATCTGCAATGTGGGAGACCTGGGCTCGATCCCTGGGTTGGGAAGATCCGCTGGAGAAGGAAACAGCTACCCACTCCAGTATTCTGGCCTGGAGAATTCCACGGGCTGTATAGTCCATGGGGCTGCAAACAGCCAGACATGACTGAGCGACTTTAGGCTTCCCTCATGTCTCAGTTGGTAAAGAATCTGCCTGCAATGCAGGAGACCATGGTTTGCTTCCTGGGTCAGGAAGATCTGCTGAAGAAGGGATAGGCTACCCACTTCAGTATTCTTGGGCTTCCCTTGTGGCTCAGCTGGTAAAGAATTCACATGCGATGAGGGAGATCTGGGTGCAATTCCTGGGTTGGGAAGACCCCTGGAGAGGGGAACAGCTACCCATTCCAGTATTCTGGCCTGGAGAATTCATGGAGTGTATAGTCCATGGGGTTGCAAAGAGTTGGACATGACTGAGCAACTTTCACTTTCATAAATAAAACATTTTAGAGCCATTGTAGTTGTTCTTAAAGCATTGTTATTAGCAATATTTACCCTAGTCACTAAATAAAGGCTATTTAACACAACACATTATGATTCTGTGTTCTCTATCTGTAGGTGAACATGGTTATTCTTTCTAGAGCCATTCAGAGTGGTTGTCGCATTTAGTAAGAGCATTTGTGTATATTTTATAATAACCTTGAGTTTTATAACCTTTTTAGTTTGGAGAAGGAGGAATATGAGAGCAAAGTGTTTGGGAATCACTTGGAAATGAACAAAGTGTGAATAACTTAGGGTGCCTAAAGGACAGAATGGCTGAATTGTTTTAAAGGTTGGTATGCAGGCTGTTGAGGGACATTTGTCAAGACAAGAACCAATGTGAGGTTCATTGCACAGAGGAGGAAAATGGTAGGAGTGGTTTTGACTTCAGTTGGTCAGGCTGTGGGGGGTGAACAGATTGAAAAGCCAGCTTTCTTATTGACAGAAAAGCTGAAAGAAATTACATGAAAATGAGAAAATACACTTCAAGTCATTCTGCTCTGTTTGAAGTGGAAACTTTAGAGACCCAGTGCAGACAAAGCATGAACTTTAATTAAGCCTGGATTGTTCGTGCGAGTGTGTGTGTGAGTGTGTGTGTGTGTGTGTAATTTTTCCCCTGAGGCATTCCTCTTTAGAGGCATGACAGTCCATCTGAGTTATTTTTTTATTGGATTTTGTGTAATTTCCCCCACTCCCTTCAGCAATGGAGTTATTGATGCAGCGGTCTTGGTTTCTAAGAGTCCTTTCTGGCTTCTATCATGACCTCACTGGCATTTCATTCACACACAGGAAGCCCGAAGAGAACTCCTGTTTTATAGGCAAAATGTCTGCAAAGTCGAGGGCACTCAGCTTAGAGCACAATGGCTGATAACTTCAATTGCCTGGTATGAAAACATGAAACGTATCCAGTATTTTGTCAAAACTGTGTGGTAAAACTCAAGCCTCATGTCTGGCTATGTTCAGTTACAAGTATTTTAACGGGAAGCAGAGAGGAGCAAGATGCAGCGGGGGCAGGGGGTCCCAGCCCTTCTGGAACTGAGCCCCGTCGGGACTGTGGAAGTATGGGGGCGGCTCTGACACACCACCACAGTGTGGGTGGTGGGCCAGAGGGAGCAAAACAGAGCAATCACATCCTGGAAAAGATGCAAAGGCCCTGATGAAAGAGCATTCTCAGGAAACAGATGAGGAAGGAGAAGGTTAAGGAAGCGGGGCGGGGAACTAGCCAGCCGAACTGATCTGGAAGGATTTGGAGATGAAGAACTAATTCCTCTGGTGGCTCCTATGCTTTCAACACACTGGGGAGGAAAAACTGCTTTTTGAAAGAACTGGGAGGAATGATCAAAATCACTTAGTGAGCCCCAACTCTGGTTTTGGATATGTCACCAACAAACTCCCTATATGACTCGGGGCTTATAGTTCACCTCTGAGAGGAGGGAGTCTGGAAGAATGATCATTGAGGACCTCAGGCCTTTTGGTTGTCAATGTTCATTTGAATTAGTGGATGACACAGACCTGGTAACTTGAAAGAAAAATTAGGAACTTGGTTAGAAAATTCTCAAAGGCAAACTTTGGATATACAATCCTCAAATATTCAGATTTAGAACGTGAAGGAGAACACCAGTTAGAAGTCTTCCTCTGTTTTCAAAATTAATTTTTATTGGAGTATCATTGCTTTTTAATGTTGTGTTACTTTCTACTGAGCAGCAAAATGAATCAGCTGTATATATACATATATCCCCTCTCTCTTTTGGACTTCCTCCCCATTCAGGTTGCCACAGTCCATTAAGTAGAGTTCCCTATGCTATACAATATGTTCTTATTATCTATAATATTATCTCATTATATTATAATATTATTATCTTATTATCTATAAGATACCTAGTTATCTATTTTATACATATTGTCAATAGTACTTTTGTGTTAATCCCAGTTTCCAGCTCCTTCCGTTCCCCTGCCCTTTGGGCTTCCCTTGTGGCTCAGCAGTAAAGAATTCCCCTACAGTGCAGGAGCTGCAGGAGATATGGATTCTATCCCTGGGTCGGGAAGGTCCCCTGGAGGAGGGCATGGCAACCCACTCCAGTATTGCCTGGAGAATCCCATGGACAGAGAAGCCTGGCAAGGCTACAGTCCATAGGGTTGCAAAGAGTTGGACACTGCTGAAGAGACTTAGCACAAGCACCCCTGCCCTTTCCCAGAAAGTGAAAGTTGCTCAGTCATGTCCAACTCTTTGCTACCCCATGGACTGTAGAGTCCTTGGAATTCTCCAGGCCAGAATACCGGAGTGGGTAGCTTTCCCTTCTCCAGGGAATCTTCCCAACCCAGGGATTGAACCCAGGTCTCCCGCATTGCAGGCAGATTCTTTTCCAGCTGAACCACAAGGGAAGCCTTTCTCTTTACCCCGAAGTCCTCCTTGTTTAGGAGCTCCTTTGATAGAATGTCCATAGCTTGACTTTCTGTTTTTCCAGTTCCACCATTCAGTTTGGAAAATTCAGTTTAGGGAAGGTCAGAATTTGTACTAATAATGCAAGAGAGATAAGAAGTCCATGTATCTTTCCTCCTAGGAGCTGGGATCATGGGGAGTATGACATCCTTCCCTTTTGAAAGCAGCAAGCTATCTTGGCAGTACAGAGTCTGAATTCTGGCCCAGAAAGGCCTTCCATTTAGGAGGTTGCACTGAGCCAGTGAACTCTGAATTCCTTGCAATTAGCTTGCTGTTTGTAGAAAGATAAGTGCTAGTTTAAAAAAACCCATAACTTTGGACATTTATTTACTGAGAGGAACTTTCTGTTGGGGAAAATATGGCCACAGGAGCAATTATCTGGCATTTATTGCTGTAGATAGTATACCTTGCTTTTCAATCTTGATTTACAGGGAAATGGATCATGGGGAGTATGACATCCTTCCCTTTTGAAAGCAGCAAGCTATCTTGGCAGTACAGAGTCTGAATTCTGGCCCAGAAAGGCCTTCCATTTAGGAGGTTGCACTGAGCCAGTGAACTCTGAATTCCTTGCAATTAGCTTGCTGTTTGTAGAAAGATAAGTGCTAGTTTAAAAAAACCCATAACTTTGGACATTTATTTACTGAGAGGAACTTTCTGTTGGGGAAAATATGGCCACAGGAGCAATTATCTGGCATTTATTGCTGTAGATAGTATACCTTGCTTTTCAATCTTGATTTACAGGGAAATGTGGAGGAACTTTCTGCTAAGCCAGAAATTTTCTTCTGGCCTATTCAATTTCTCATCTTTATTTTCAGGTATTTTTAATATTTATAACATTTATATTTAGGTCTATTTTCATCTATGAAATTATTATAGAATATAATATAAATTAATAATATAATATAGAATATAATATAAATTAGAATAATTTAAAATTAATTAAGATTTAAACCCAAATTTCAAGCATGGTTTGTTACTATTTTCACCTCTGAATAGCCATGTTGCCTTAGATAATTACTTCACTGAATGCAGCCTTAAGATGTGTTTTTACAACTCCAGATTCACTGTCTGTTAATGAAAAATATAGTCAAACAGCTGGTTGGTCGTTCTGCAAAATTGCAAATCAGCAGAATACTTACTCTTAATTAACTGAATACAGAGAAGACGATGTGGTCATTTCTTCAGTGTGTTCATTGTTAAGATTCAGATTATTGAAAAGGCAAATGATACCTTATTTGCTGCACTCTGCATATGGGTGGTAGGAGAAAGGAGATAATAGGAATAAAATTAGATGATTTGAACCTTTAAAAGCAGTCTTGCCTTTTCTTGCACGAAGTGTTTTTTCCCCCTCTGTTTTAAGATCTCCTTTGGACTCTCAGTGGGAATGAAAGAGCCTTCTAAATACTGTCTGCTTTGAGCTTACCTAGTCCTTAAAGCACCAAGTAATTTCATATAATTCTTATAACTGGGTTCATCCATTATTATTCTGGGTGGCTCACCATGGATGCTTTGCTGCTACTGCTACTGCTAAGTCGCTTCAGTCATGTCCGACTCTGACCCCATAGACGGCAGCCCACTAGGCTCCTCTGTCTCTGGGATTCTCCAGGCAAGAATACTGGAGTGGATTGCCATTTCCTTCTCCAATGAATGAAAGTGAAAAGTAAAAGTGAAGTCGCTCAGTCTCTTAGCGACCCCATGGACTGCGCCTACCAGACTCCTCCAGCCATGGGATTTTCCAGGCGGGATTTCCCAGGCAAAAATAGTAGAGTGGGTTGCCATTTCCTTCTCCATGATGGATGCTTTGCCAGATTGCAAAGAAGTCTTCATTTTTCATTTACTTTTATTCAAGTTGAAAGTTTAGAGAAATGTGATGTATATTAACCTTCAACCCACCCTAGGCCTTAATTGACTTGAAAATGCATGAGCCAAGATTTTATTTGGTGGTATTTAAGCCAAGAAATTTCTTTGGAAGGAATGATGCTGAAGCTGAAACTCCAGTACTTTGGCCACCTGATGTGAAGAGTTGACTCATTGGAAAAGACTCTGATGCCGGGAGGGATTGGGGGCAGGAGAAGAAGGGGACGACCCAGGATGAGATGGCTGGATGGCATCACTGACTCGATGGACGTGAGTCTGAGTGAACTCCGGGAGTTGGTGATGGACAGAGAGGCCTGGTGTGCTGCGATTCATGGGGTCACAAAGAGTCGGACACGACTGAGCGACTGAACTGAACGGAACTGAAGCCAAGAAAATTTTTTGAAGATTGAAAATTATTCAGAAGTTAAGACATACAGACACTGACACCTAATCATGTTTTCATTTTAAATAGGATCAGAGGAACAAGGTGATATGAAATCATTCAAAATTACCTGAAAGGAGAGGGATTTCACTCAAAGGCGGTGTGAACTCCAGATGTGTTCATATGCTGTGCCTGAGGGGTTTGGCTAACTAGAATATCCTGAGGCCAAAGTCAAGGTAGCCAATCATAGTAATGGGGAAAAGGCAGAGGAACCAAAGACCAAATTGCCAACATTCTTTGAATCATAGAGAAAGCAAGGGAGTTCCAGAGAAACATCAATGTCTGCTTCACTGACTATGCTAAAGCCTTTGAAATTACAACAAACTATGGAAAATACTTGAACAGATGGGAATACCAGACCTGTCTTCTGAGAAACCTGTATGTGGGTCAAGAAGCAAGTTAGAGCCGGACATGGAACAATGAACTGTTCAAAATTGGGAAAGGAGTATGTCAAGACTGTATATTGTCACCCTGCTTATTTAACTTATATGCAGAGTACATCATGTGAAATGTTAGGCTGGATGAATCACAGGCTGGAATCAAGATTGCCAGAAGAAATATCAACCACCTCAGGTATGCAGATAATATCACTCTAGTGGAGAAAGTAAAGAGGAACTAAAGAGCCTCTTGATGGGGGTGAAAGGGAGAGAGAAAAAGCTGGTTTAAAACTCAACATTCAAAAACCTATGATCATAGCATCTGGTCTTATCACTTCGTGGAAAATAGATGGGAGGAAAAGTGGAAGCAGTGACACATTTTATTTTCTTGGACTCCAGAATCACTGTAGACAGTAACTGCAGCCATGAAATTAAAGACACTTGCTCCTTGGAAGGAAAGGTATGAAAAACCTAGACAGCATGCATGTTTAAAAACAGAAACATTACTTTTCTGACAAAGAACTGTATAGTTAAAGCTATGGTTTTTCCAGGAGTCATGTTCAAATGTAAGATTTGGACCATAAAGAAAGCTGAGTGCCAAAGAACTGATGGTTTCAAACTGTGGTGTTGGAGAAATCCTTGGACTCCAGGGAGATCAACCAATCAATCCCAAAGGAAATCAATCCTGAATATTCATTGGAAGGGCTGATGCTAAAGTTGAAACTCTAATACTTTGACCACCTGATGTGAAGAGCCAACTCATTGGAAAAGACCCTAATACTGGGAGAGAGTGAAGGCATAAAGAGAAGGGGGTGGCAGAAGAGGAGATGGTTAGATAGCATCACTGATTCAATAGACATGAATTTGAATAAACTCTGAGAGACAGTGGTGGACAGAAGAGACTGGTGTGCTATAGTCCATGGTGTCACAAAGAGTCAGGCATGACTTAGGCAAACAACAGAAACCCCAGTTTGCCACATTAATGCTCTAGTGTTCTGTTAGCATCAAGTCGCACAGGTATCTATGCAGCACAAACATAATTGTGTGCGTGTGTGTGCTCAGTTGTATACAATCTTTGCAATCCTATGGAATGGAGCCCACTGGGCTCTTTTGTCCATGGAATTTCCCCAGGCAAGAATGCTGGAGTGGGTTGTCATTTCCATCTCCAGGGGATCTTCCTGACCCAGGTATTGAACTGGAATCTCCTGGTTAGACATTAAGTCATGTCCAACTGTTGGGACCCCATGTACTATAGTCTGCCAGGCTCTTTTGTCCATGGGATTCTCCAGGCAAGAATACTGGAGTGGGTTACCATTTCCTTCTCCAGACGATCTTCCCAACCCAGGGATCGGACGTGGGTCTCTGGCATTGCAGGCAGATTCTTTACTGATACAAGAGTATCAGTGCCACAGGCATGTGGGGTCTTAGTTCCATGACTAGGGATTGGACCCAGGCCCCCTGCATTGGAAGCACAGAGTGCTAACCACTGGACCAACGGGGAGGTCCCATCTCTTTAAATTGGCAGCCAGAGTCTTTACCACTGAACCACCTGGGAAGCATAAACATGATTACTTCACTTCTTAAGGTGATTTAATGGATTCCTATGGCAGTTAAGGAGAAGGGCATGGCAACTCATTCCAGTATGCTTGCCTGGAGAATCGTATGGACAGAAGAGCCTGACGGGCTGCAGTAAATAGGGTCCACACAGAGTTGGACACAACTGAATGACTTAGCGCATACACAGGGCAGTTAAGATGGAAATTTAATTCTTTCCATAGCCTTCAAGTCCCTGCTAGTGCCCTCGGCTTGCTTCTCAGCCTCATTTAGCACCGCTTGCCTCTGTCCTCACTCTAGCCACTCAGGCATTCCAGTCTGTGGGAGCTGCTACGCTGCTTCCTGCCTCAGGGCCCTTAAACAGGCTACTCCCACATTAGATAGCTCACATCTCTTCCTCTCTTCCTGGGACACTTTTCTTGTGTGCCTCCAAATGAATGTTCTATTCACATAAAATTGGTTTTATTATTGTTGTTATTCCAGGATCTCATGGTACCTTCAGGGTACTTAGTTCAGTTTATAATTATATAATCATAAATAGGTAATTTGATTAATGGCCTCTTTCCTATTTTGCTGTGGAGTAAAGGCCATGACAGCTCTGCTTATCACAGCAACAGCACACTCGTATTGCACATATATGAGGCACTTAGTAAATGTTAATTGAATGAATATTCTCTCTGTATTGCTAATGTTGTGGGTGACTTGGTTCTTTTTTCTCCTCAGAGAGTCTTCAGTCTTCATCTTCATTAGACTGGCATTTATCTAGAACAAGTGGCAAATGGAGCTTTATGATTGTTAAGAAAGTTTGATCTCAAACCACACATGCACACACACATGAATGCATGCACGCACACACACACATGCACACACGCACACACACACATGAACACACACGTGCACACACTCATGAACGCACATACACGTGCACACACATGCACACACATGCGCACACAGAGACTCTATGCACACACACAGACTCTACAGGAGGAAAGCACGTATGCGGAAGGCAGATGTTTTCATAGTTCCTCAAGTTTTAATTAAATTTGGGATTTTCTCACAGAAGGAAACCTGTTTCCCGTACCATATGTAGTTCTGAGGCATTAACTACCCACACTCCCTCTTTATGCCAAGAGGGAAAAATTCCCTTCTTTTATTTACTGTTAGCCTTGTTGATATTTTCCCCCTAAAAAGCATTTTCTAAGGAAAAAGTAAGAACTGAGAGAAATACATACTGAAGTTCAGAAGGAGCAGCCAGGCTGCTGAGCCCAGGTCACTTCAGCGTGAGGATGGCAGGTTTGTCTCTGACCCCATCTCTGATGCATTGGTCGTGGCTGCCTGGAGACACGTGTGAGAGGCATTCTGAGGGCACGGCTGGCATCAGAGGGAAAGTGCGCCATGACTAATTCATTCAACACATACTTACCGAGTGCTGTGCTGGGTAATTAGCAGGCTGCCAGGAGCGTGGGAGGACAGTCAGCAGCCTCGCTAGCCTTCCTCTACACAAGAAGGGCAGATGCAGTCTCGTAAGCATCTTGATTAGTCTCCCTCATCTCAAAGTTTATCTTCTGCCACATGGTTCTCCATCATCATTTTGACTTCCTCACCCTAGAACCAGGTCTATTAATGAATTTCGCTTTGCTGCTGGACAGGAATCAAGCATCCTTTCTTGTAAAACCTTCACATTTTCATGACTTGAGCCACCCAAAACTGTCATTCCTCTCTTTTTTTTTCTCCTGCTTTCTCTTTTGAGATACATGCTTTAATCCCAGTCTAATTGTACTGACAGAATCATGATGCCTATTGAGGGGCAGTGAAAAATCTGACCCTCAGTTCTTGAGCTGTGGTACCTTAGCTATTTATCCAACACCCGTTTCCCTTTCTTTCTTATCAGGGGTGGCCAGTGAGTGGCTATTGGGTGGGGATTTTCATACCTTTTGCCCTTTCAGGCCTTCTTGCTAGAAAGTGGATGCAGTGGTTGGAATTTCAGGAATCATCTTGTGACTTTGAGGCTGGAAGTCATGATGGCAAAGCAGAAAGATAGATGGAACCTGGGTCCTTGTTGAACCTAGTGGAGCTAGACTTTGAGCCCTGGATTGCCTACTTTGGGGCATCATTTTATGTGAAAGAATAAAACCCTAATATGTCTAAGCTACTGTAGTCTGGTTTCTATGGTTTGCAGCTGAATGCAATTCCTAGCAAAATATGGGTTCTTCAGCTCTAATTTCTCCCTGATTCCTTTCTGATATGCTTATCCAGGTGATACCTCACTCTTCACCCAGGAAGGACTCTTACATTTATGCAACTCTCAAACTGTAAGTTCCATGAGGACAGGTGATGTGAGGACAGGAGTTCACCAGTGACTCCTCGGTGTCTAGAACATTGCCTGACACTTAGCTGTTCAATCAAAAAATACGATGTGTGAATGAATGAATAATAACACAAACTTTGTTCAACTATAAGGCATAAAATATTAAGAAGAATTTGGTGTGTGCATGCTCAGTTGTGTCCAGCTTTTTGTGACCCCATGGACTGCAGCCCACCAGGTTCCTCTGTCCATGGGACTTTTCAGACAAGAATACTGGAGGGGTTGCCATTTCCTCCTCCAAGGGATCCTCCCCACCCAGGGATTGAACTTGAATCTCCTGCAGCTAGCTCCTGCATTGGCAGGCAGATTCTTTACCATTGAGCTACTGAGGAAACCAAGCAACGATACAGTTACCAGAGAGCCAGTCTCTCAATGATTAATTGAATATTCTTCTTACCTGAAGGCCAATAAAACTATAGGGGTTATAGGTTTTATAAAATAAGAAAATAATACTTGACAGTAAAACACAATGTACTTTGATATCTATTAATTTGTAAGAAATTTGATGCTGATATTTGTATATCATAGTTATAATAATAATGCTTCTTTAATGTATTACAGTTTAAGAACATTTCACACTCACCCTGGCTTAGAGAATAGAAAGTATATTTAAGGTTTTCCATAATGTACTCCTGCACTTCATAACTGTAATATTTGCTGAGTGCTTCCTACATGAGTTATCATTGTTTCATATGCACTAACAAATTTAATCTAACTGATGGATGAAAACCATGTTATTCCTGTTGTATAGCTGAAGAAACTGAGTTACAGAAAACTTCAGTAGCTTGCTGGTCATAAAGCTAAACAAGCTATATGGCGTTTTATTTGATGTTTTTTGGTGATGTGTACATTTCCTAAGGGGCTTCCCTGGTGGGTTTAGTAGTAAAGAATCTGCCTTCCAGTTCAGGAAAAGCAGGTTTGATCCCTGAGTCAGGAAGATCCCCTGGAGAAGGAAATGGCAAATCCAGTATTCTTGCCTGGGGAATCCCATGGACAGAGGGGGCTAGCGGCCAATGGATAAACAAAAATAGTAAACAAAACTGTTTGTTGATTGCTTACTTCAGTGTCAGGCAGTAGGCTAAGTTCTGGGAAAGAAAAAATATTCAGTTCCCCACATTAAGGTGCATAACAATCCACATAGCATGAAGAGAGCTTTGATACAGAGGTGGGTCTGTGCTCTTCATCCAGACAAGGTTGGATGGAGAGGAAAGGGTATATTTCACAGGCTTCCAGGAGAAAATGCACTTTTCTAGACAGAGTTGGCCAGATAAATGGGAAGAATGGTGTTCAAGAGAAGAATATCCAGAGAAAGACAAATATATGCTATTACTTATTTGTGGAATCTAAAAAAAATGATACAAGTGAACTTGTTTACAAAACAGAAACAGACTTACAGACATAGAAAACAATCTTATGGTTACCAAAGAGGAAGAGTGGGGGGAGGGATAAGTTAGGAGTTTGGTATTAACATAGACACACTGCTATATATATATCTGTAAAATAGATAACCAACAAGGACCTATCGTATAGTACAAGGAACTATACTCAATATCTTTAATAATCTATAATGGAAAAGAATCTGAAAAACAACATATATATATATATGTATATATAACTGAATCACTGTTGTACACTTGAAACTAGCATAACATTGTTAATTATACTTCAATTAAAAAAGAGTGAGGGACATGTGCAGAAGCAAAAGGGTGAGGGAGTGTTGACTTATTCAGGAAATGGGAAGTCCTTAATATGGCAGAGGCACAGTCTGGAACGAGCAGGACAGGGAGATGTGACTCTCGACTGTGACCCACTGCCGCCAGGTCATCAAAGGTTTCTGTTTTCACCCTAGGGAGCTCAGACACTATTCTGTAAGCAGCAAGGGCCCCAAAAGACAGCAATGTAGTTACCTTTGTATTTTCACAGAATAAATTGACCATAGTGTGGAGGATAGCACAGAGCAGAGTAACATCTGAAGACTTGGGTTAAGATGAATGAATTAGGTTTCTACTATACTGTTTGAATTCCAATTTAATTGGAATGCAATCCACTACAAAATTTGAATCCACTACAACATTTCAGATAGGGTTAAATCCCTCTTTTCCACCCTAGTGAGTGAACAGAGTGAAGGAACCTCGTGAAGGAGCAGAGAAATGTATAATACAAAGTGGTGAACAATGTCAATTAGTTAATTCTACAGGCTCCCCTGGTGGCTCAGCAATAAAGAATCTGCCTGCAGTGCAGGAGACATGAGTTTGATCCCTGGTTGGGAAGATCCCCTGGAGGAGGGCATGGCCACTCACTCCAGTATTCTCGCCTGGAGAATTCCAGGGACAGAGAAGCCTGGTGGGCTGCAGTCCATGGGGTCACAAAGAGTCAGACACGACTGAAGTGACGAAGCAGCGGCAACAGTCAATTCTACATGTATGTGTGTTGATTATATATATGCTATTTTTGAATTTAGAAACTCCTAAAGTCTTGAAAATTCATTACCAAACAGATGACAAAGTGGTGCTAGGGAGACACCCTAGGACAGGTTCAGGAATGTTCTATTCCATGCTGATCTTGCCTTTCCCACATAGCTCCATCCCTCATATTCAATTCTGGGAATTGCTGACTGCCTTCTCAAAAGGATACAACAAAATAGCTTTTTCTCAAATCTTGTGTGATTGAAGTATTATATTAAAATTTTCAATCCCCTCAATTCTTCTCTACGGAATATGAAATGAGGAAGGGAAACAGGGCATAAAAAATAGACCACTCAGTGATATCCATCATTGCTTTTCTCCATGAGACCAGAGTGGGACTTGCAGTTATAATTCTTTATCTGTAGCTCCAAATCCAAAAAGCTCTGAAGAACCAAAGTGTTTTCATGGCTGATTTGGCAGCAATACTGACCAAACTCATGTGGTCATAAAACCTGACCCCAGCTGACTGAAGTCTATTTATAACCTGCGTTTCACTTGGTGTGAATAGTCACATGCTTTTCTGCAGAAATATTCGTGTTTGACATTGTTTGGAATGTTACCTAATATTCTGAATATGTACTTTATTGCTTTCTTAATGTTTCTTTAATTTTTTTTTTTAAATTTTGAGACTTGTATATCTGTTTGCAGTTGTAAGAAAGAATACATGTAGTATACTCTTCACCTAATTTCTCCCAAATGTCCCATCTGTAACTGTAGTACACCGTCACAACCAGAAGACTGACTTTGATACAATCCATGGACTTCATTGGGCTTCCCAGATGGCTTTGGTTGTAAAGAATCCGCCTGCCAGTACAGGAGAGCAAGAGAAACGAGTTCGACCCCTAAGTGGGGAAGATCCCCTGGAGTAGGAAATGGCGCCTCATTGCAGTATTCTTGCTTGGAAAATTCCATGGACAGAGGAGCTTGGCAGGCTCAGTTGGGGCTGCAAAGAATCAGACATGACTGAGCGACTGAGCACATATGGGCTTTATATGGATTTCATCAGTTTTACAAACACATCCTTTAGTTCCTTGCGATTCTATTATGTATAGATTTGTGTGGCTACCACCACAGTCAGATGCAATACAGTTCATCCTAAGGATCTCTTGCGCTACCCTATTATAGACAGATACCTCCCTCACCAGCCCTCTCCCTAGCCCCTGGCAACGAAACACTTGTATGTTTTCTACCTCTACAAGTTTGTCATTTCTAAAATGCTAGATAAATAGAATTGTACATTATGTAGTCTTTGGTGATTGGCTTTGTTCACTCAGCATAATTCCTTTGGCGAGCCATACGAGTAGTTTCATGCTTTCTAATATCTGAAAAATTCTAAACTGCAAAACACATATAGCCCTGAGGTTTTAGATAGGAGGCTGTGGGGCTTCACTGAGAGTCTGCTGCTGCAGTTAAACTCCTGCCTGCTCTTTGAACCACTGATGAGTTGGACTGGCAGGACCCCAGGGGCTGTGTTGTCATCAGTGAGTGGGCTCTGGAAATAGTTTGAAACAGACATTTCTGGTGTTCGGTTTGAATGCAGCTCTTGCGGCCCGTGGGACATTTGCCTCCTGTTGCAGCCTACTTATCCAGTGTTCACCGTGTCTGCCTCATTTGCCTTTGCCTGGGTTTCTCATTCTCACTGCATTTCCCTTCTAGGCCTGAATTTTAACCCGGCTTTGCAGTCGGCTTTCCTGAGTCTTGTTTCTATCAGCCCGTTTCTCCCGACTGCGCCTGGCCTCCTGTGTCACTTCCAGCGGCTCTGCTCAGTGTGCCGATCTGTGGCGCAGGCTCAGGTTTCAGCCCTGGCCCTCTCAGGCCTGTGTTGTGCTCTCTCTGACACTCGATTCTGAGAGTTGGTTACAGGGTCTTCCGTGGAGAGCTTCTCGGTGTGGATTCTCATCATCATTAGAGTGAGTTTTGATGTCAATCAAATTAAACCTTGAAAGGAGAGTTATTGTTTATATTCTAAAGCAAAAGTTACCCTATTTAGGCCAATATACAGTTCAAAAGATACTTTGGTAAATTCTATAGTGGAAATTGTCACTAAATAAAATAAGACAATGTTCTGTTCTTGACAACTGACTTAAACACATCTTTGAGGGTGTGTGTGTGTGTGTGTGTGTGTGTGTGTGTGAGTCAGTCTGAAATGGCTAATGATATTTAGAGAAGAGGAAACATGGTAGAATGGCCTGGAAAGGGGACTTGATCACGTTTGTTCTTGGATCCCACTTCTCTTTCAAGCCTACCACAGTGGAAAACATCAAAATACTCCATGTTATGACATCATTGTCTTAGTTAACTGTAATTAATTTATGTTTTCCTTTTGGAGAAAGCTAAACTCAAGAAGTCTTTGTAGGATCATCAAAATTTTATTTCTAGCCCTACAACTGTTATAAAAACACATCTTCAGGTTAAAAGTGAAAAGTTTATATCTAATAATTCATAGAATTTGTTCATGTGAAACAATTATTTGGGAAATTTTCAGATGCTTGAATGTTTTGCGTTTCCACCTGGTGTCTGCGATTGTGCAGAACAGCCTAGCGTTATTCTGTGATACTTTTGATTAGCACTGACTGGTCAAAAATTTGCTTTGAGAATATCAATAAGTCCACTAATTTCCTGAAGAAATCAGTTAGGAATGAAGAAAGAAGAAAAAAACGTAATATCTAATTCTGACTTACTTTCTCAGCAAAAATGTTGTTAGACCTCTTCCCAAAAAGAACAAGCAACATGGATTTGCAAAGAAATAAAATAAGGGAAAATTAAAAACATATAGGGTAATTTGAGCAATATTTTAAACATTTGTACAAAAGCAATGGAAAACTGAATAATAAAGTTGTGTATTTTTTTTTAGGGTGGATGGAGAAAGGAGAAAAGAAAAAAACCAGGTTTTCCCTCTTTAAAAATGTTCTCCTTAAGTCTTTTTGTCTCAGTGTTCTACTCCCTCCCAAGTTTTTGACAACTGAAAGTTGTCTCATTCTCCTTCAAAGCCTTCCAGAATAGGATTGCAATGAGTTCCTGTCAGTAATTTTTATTTTCAGTTAAAACCACTTTCCTTATGCAAGTGCATTAGCACTGAAGAAAGACCCATATTATTAGGCCTTCATTTTTGCTTTTATGTGAAAACTACTTCCTGAGAAATAATTTTCATTTACTTTGCAAATCGTCCACAGTTGGAAGAGTCACAAAGTATACAAAAGGTAAAGTACACGAGACGGTACATGCGAGTGGCTGGTTACTCACGTTGGAATCGTGAGGTCGAGGCAAATGAACATGAAAAAGAAAGGCTGAAATGTTTCTATTTTTAGCCTAAATTATGGACATAAATGTTTGCTGTGGTTATCACTACTTTATATTTAAATCAGCATTTAAAAGAGACTTTAGAAGTTTATCGCTATTGGGAGCTCAGAACAGTGGCTGGCACAGAGTGGCGTTGAATAAATAAATATTTACCGACTAAATGCATGCATGTATGGAGATCTCTGTATTTATTCTTTCTCAATCCTTTTAAAAAAATATATCATATGACAGTCCCAGAACGTGGGGGAAAGCAAGTATTAATTTCTGAGTTTGGAACTGAATGTTTATTTTGAAAATCGTTTGGGAATGCTTTGCTTGTGGAATGTTAGTTGCACACAATAAAACATCAGGCTACGTTTCATCCCTACAAAAGTAAAGATTTTTGCTTTCTGGCTTAATTATCTAATTAGAATTCAGTAAGCTATGCAGACGCTGCCCTTTGGGGCTCATTAAATCATCAACGTTGAGTGTTGCAAGTGAAGGAAACACAGTTTTGAGTGGAGCCCATTGTTGCTGAAGTCCTTTGGTTACTACAGCTCTCTGTTCGAGAGGAGAGAGCAGCCTTGGGCCAGAGGGCAGTCTGGTACCCGGGGCGGAGGAGGAGATGCGGTGCCGGGCGAGGCGGGGCGGGCGGCTAGGATCCGCTTACAGCCAGCAGGGACTAGGACGCTGCGACCCCGTGGCCAAGGCAGCGTGGTTCTGAGTGTTGATGTGCAGGGTCAAACAAGCTTAGTCTTTGAAGCTGGTTGACCCCAGCTTCACTGAAGAAACAGGCTGAATCACAACAGCCTCTGGATTGAAATCCCAGCTCTGATGGAACAGGAGCTTTCCCTGTTGATGCTGCTACAGTGTTTGCTCCTAATGCTGTGAATTCAAGCGTTTAAGTCTCCAGGGCCTTCGGTTGAAATCCTACCAGCTTGAAAGTCTCACAATTGTTAAAAAAAAAAAAAAAAAAAAATCTAACACACAAAGCCGCAAACCCTTTACATTTCGTTTGGCCAGCCAGGGGATCATAGCCTTCTGAAAAAAGAACACACAGCCTATCTTTTATAAACTGAGACCTCTGCTATTTTTTTCTGTATTTTAAACTTGTGTTGATTGCCATGCCATGCGTTCATTTCTTAACCAGAAAGCAAGAGATATTTTTCACTTGATATAAAAATGCCTAAGTCTTGATAACATCACGATATGTTACTTCATTATAAAAGGCCAATTCTTCCATGCTGAGTTATACTTACTATCCACAAAACCACTAGTTGTCAACATATCTTGTTCCAAATGGTTGTATTTTTTAAAAAAATCCAGGACACTTGTCATTTTGAAGCTCCTGCCTATATGAAAGGTAGCTGCATGAAGGTTCTTTTCATCAGTTGGAATGGTTTTTACTGAAAGGAAATGCATTTCCATGTGAATGTGTTGGGGTTTGCAGTCCCACACTGCTGCCTGCCTCCTTGATTTTGGCTCTACTCACAGTTCCTTTTCTTGGTTTTTGGCAGGTTGCTGAGGGCATATGTTTTGGACTTTTCTTGCCTGATTTGTGAGATTCTGCTGACATCCAGGAAAGTGCTGCAAAAAAACCTGTTGCTCATATCCAAGCTTATGTGTTTCTGGCAGAGCCACGAGCACTGAGCTCAAGTTTCTTGACAACAAGTCTTATTTATGGAGAAACAAACATAGGTGGTATTTTGTGGGACCAGGCTGTTCTCTTTCTGTGAGTAACATTTGGCATTTCTATGCAAGAGGGCAAATAGGTTTTTAAACATCTCATATTCAAGGGTGTTATGGAGGAAGGGATGCTGTGCTGACGGTGATGATGATAGCTGCCATTTACTGAGCAGACACCAAACACCAAGCAATTTGCGTCCACTCATCATCACAGAACTGCAAGGGGAATGCTGCTGTGCCCATTTTGAAGGTGAAGAAACAGAGGTTAAGCAGCATTTCCAGAATCTTATGGTGTGTTGAAGCCAGAAGCTTTGGCCTTCCTGTCTCTAAAATTTATGTTTTTTCCCTAAAGAAACCTGAGAGACAAATATTGCTTTCGATTTTTTAACAAAGAAAATCTTGTCCTGAAATTGTAATTCTGTTTTTATGACAATGATTAAACATGTACCATAGGAGTTACTGCCATGAGGATGCTAAGATACAGAGTCTATTCCTTAGGGACTCATAGACTAGACGAGTGGTTACTGACTGCTGGTGATGTCACCCCTCCAGGGAACATTTCTGAAGGTCTGGAGCCATTTTTGATTGGCATGGTGGGTGAATATGTTTGGAGCTAGGTTTGGAGTAGATTGGGGCTTTCCCTTCCCTGGCGGCTCAAACGGTGAAGATTCTGCGTGCAATGCGGAAAGATGCCCTGGAGAAGGGAATCACTACCCACTCCAGTATTCTTGCCTGGCTAAACCCATGGACAGGAGCCTGGCGGACATGACTGAGCCACTAACACTTTTACTTTTGGAGTAGGTTGAAGCTAGGCATGCTGCTAATGATCAGATAAATCCCACAATTAAGAATTATCTGGCCCAAATTGTTAATAGAGGTGCTGTTGAGATACTGCAGTCTAGAAGAAAAACACTGAAAACATGGTGGGATTTATGTTGTACTTTAATGATGCTGTGGTAGATTGTTTATTTGTCCAAAATATTTGCTGACACTCTCTGTTGGGACCTTCCATGCGAGAGAATTATAACTCTTGTCCCATTAATACCAGGCACAGCCGTTTGACTTGCCTTGACCAATGAATGTGGGGAGAAATTTAAAGAGCCATCCCTCTTTTCCCTCTGTCCTAAGACTGTCAAGTTCCAGGCAGGCCTTCTTTATCTGGAAGCTTAAATAAAGACAGAGCTTTCCTGGTGGCTCAGATAGTAAAGAAAAGTGAAAGTCCGGTCTGACTCTATGCAACCCCATAGATTATACAATCCTTCGAATTCTCTGGAATTCTCCAGGTCAGAATACTGGAGTCGGTAGCCTTTCCACTCTCCAGAGGATCTTCCCAACCCAGGGATCGAACCCAGGTCTCTTACTTTGCAGGTGGAATCTTTACCAGCTGAGCTATAAGGGAAGCCCAAGAATACTGGAGTGGGTATCCTATCCCTTCTGCAGAGGATCTTCCTGACCCACAAATTGAACCGGGGTCCTCCTGTCCTGCAGGTGGATTCTTTACCAACTGAGCTACAAGGGAAGCCCAGATGGTAAAGAATTTGCCTGCAATTCAGAAGACCTGGGTTTAATCCCTGGGTTGGGAAGATCCCCTGGAGAATGGAATGGCAACCCACTGCAGTATTCTTGCCTGGAGAATTCCATGGACAGAGGATCCTGGCAGGCTACATACAGTCCATGGGATCACACAGAGTTGGACATGACTGACTGACTAACACTTACTTACTTAAATAAAGACAGCATGGAGTAAGATGCAGTCTACTCCAAAGACTGGAATCATAAGCAAGACCTAAACCCTTGTTGAAAGCTGGTTTTGGGGATTGTTACTGTATTGTAATTTTGTCCTTTCTGGCTAATACAGATGTAGTTATAATTTCAACAAGTGACAAGGATGTCAGATTGTGGTAGGAGAATAACCTAGAATAAAAGACTGGAGCCAAGGTATTCTAGATGACAAAGGGTAGATTTTAATTTTATGCATGGGAAGTTTGTAAGAGTTTGAGATTGGAGGAAAAGGTCATTCAGAAAGGGACACGTACAGGGGGGCAGGAAATCAGTTAGACTACAATTATAGTTCGGAGAAGGCAATGGCACCCCACTCCAGTACTCTTGCCTGGAAAATCCCATGGGCAGAGGAGCCTGGTGGGCTGCAGTCCACGGGGTCGCTAAGAGTCGGACATGACTGAGCGACTTCACTTTCACTTTTCACTTTCATGCATTGGAGAAGGAAATGGCAATCCACTCCAGTGTTCTTGCCTGGAGAATCCCGGGGATGGGGGAGCCTGGTAGGCTGCCGTCTATGGGGTCACACAGAGTCGGACACGACTGAAGCGACTTAGCAGCAGCAGCAACAATTATAGTTGAGAAGCAAGAGTCTGAATATGGGCAGGGTTCATGTAAATGAAAAATTAGAGGACTATGAAGAGTGATTGAGAAGGAAAAACATTAATGGGCATGAAAATGTATTTACCATGGACATCAAGAAGATGATTTAAAGATGATATCAAGATTTTGATAGAGTATTTTGGAAATAGTTATCACACAAGAACACCTTTTGAGATGGATAGGATAAATTCCTACCAGAGTTTATTGAACTTGGGATGGGCTTGTCTAGTGAGAGTAGTTCACAGGTAGTTGGCAGTGAGGGTCTGGACAGTAGGAATCCTGGTGTGATTTACATATCTGGGCATCATCCTTGTATAAGGATGCAATTTGGACAATATTATCTAGGGATAGTGGCTAGAACTGAAAGAGGAACTTAGGGAAAAGGGAGTTGGGGGATTGGGAAAAATAAACCTGATGGGAGGAATGTCAGACATCTAAGTAGAAAATGCTGCCACGGCTGGCTGGTAAGCTGTGTGACGTGCTTGCAGAGGCAAACAAGAGTGTAAGGAGGCAAATTAGTGCAGACTCCAGCGTAGGTTTCCATGCCCTCCTCCAGGGAATCTTTCCAACTCAGGGACTGAACCTGTGTCTCAATCTCCTGCTTTGGCAGGTGGGTTCTTTACCATTGTGCCACCTGGGAAGCCCAATTAACTGCAAATAAGTGGTTAAATGCCTATGCTATTATTCTGAAGCAGTTAAGTTTTGGAGAAAAAAAATAGTACACAGTTATAAGGCCAGGAATTTATAAACATTCATAATGAATGTTTGAGTTTGTAAAATGTGGAAGTTTGATGTTTTCTTCAGTGTAAGAATGAAAACTAGAAATAACAATAGCACTTACTCGAAAACAAATTCTTGACTTATATTGGAAATTTATAATTTTAAACTTTAATTGCTATGTCTTTGCTGCCTACTAGTTAGAAATGAGTTTACTATATTCTTTGCTTGTGTATTGGTTGTATTTTTAGGTAAAAATATTCTTCAATTGATTATGATACATTAATCATCCTTCTCAGTTTTCATGTTTCAGGGAAAACTAACCAGCAGATGCTCACAACTGAAAGGCTGAGCATTTTGAACATGCCCTTCTCCA
Source organism: Aepyceros melampus (assembly GCA_006408695.1). Taxonomy (NCBI): domain Eukaryota; kingdom Metazoa; phylum Chordata; class Mammalia; order Artiodactyla; family Bovidae; genus Aepyceros; species Aepyceros melampus. The sequence continues at coordinate 451,366 of SJXQ01009485.1, read as the reverse complement.
CTCCCTCCAGAGTTCGCAGACAATGCATCCTTTAGTTCTGAAGTTTTGCTGGATGGATCAAATAGGTTGGTGTTATGCTGCATTTCTTAAGAATAGGTCAGAGCACCGTCTATTTCTTTTCCTCTGGCTTCACACTTCAGTATGTTAGGGTCCTGGGACATCATGACAGAGAGATCTCACTCAATGGTCCACCACCAACATGCTGGTGGCTGCAGGAATTACAGAGTGCTTGAGAGAGGTCACAGGGATGGATGAGACTGCCCAGGGAGAAAAAGCGTGGAGCAAGCTGCTGGGAAGATCAAATCTGCCTTCTTCTGAAAGCAGCACCACCCTGAGCGATTTCATCCAGAATAATAAATGATAATTTCCTTTCATTTCTCAGCCTAATCATTCTGTCACTTGGTGTTTACTGTAGATAAAAGTTTAGGGCCTTTCTTAGATATGGAGAGTTTAGTACATAGTTCTCTTTCAGGCGCTTAGCAAGTGATTGAGGCTAGTTCTTTGGGGGTGCTGTAGTTTACACCAGAGAAGGTTGTCTGAGATCCTACTTTCTGTGTAAAGCTATCTTACCATCACCATCATAATCATCGTCAGTGAAACATCCTCTCTTATTGCACAGTGAATTGAAATTATAGAGTTAAGTTTGGGAGCCTCGTGTTTCCAGGTCCTCGAGATACAACCCTTATCAGGAGCCCAGCGTCCTCGAGTGCCCACTGTACAACCCATATTTTATTTCATGGTTTCTGACCTTTCTTTTCCAACCCTTTGAAAGTTTTGATTTGATTGGTTAATTAAATGGGCTTTATTCCAGGGCTGTGCGTTTTCCTGTTAATACAGACCTTCTGGAGATATGGGCTTGGCTGGTGGCTCAGATGATAAAGAGTCTGCCTGCAATACAGGAGGGCAATCCACTCCAATATCCTTGCCTGAAGAGTCCCCTGAACAGAAGAGTCCATGGGATTGCAAAGAGTCAGACATGACTGAGCAACTAACACTTTTCTGGAGCTATAAAGCCTTAACCCATATAGCTCTCATTAACAAAACAATGTTCAGGAAAACAGAGGAGGTATTTTTTGAGAAGCCTTTAGATCTCCTTTTAATCATACTACTTTAGTGATCAGTGACTTTGCTTCTCCACTCTGTATATGTAAAGAATAGCTGAATACCATTTTGATGTGGGTTGAGCAAAGAGAAAACCAGGACCTGTGATTAACATTCTTGCATTTCAATTATTGATTAGGAGTAATCAGATGATTTAGCTTTAAGCAGATTCAAAATGTTCCATTATAATTCACAGTAGAATAGCATTGAAACATGTATATTACTATATGTGAAACAGATCACCAGTCCAAGTTCAAAGTATGAAACAGGGCACTCAAAGCCAGTGCACTGGGACAACCCAGAAGGATGGGATGGGGAGTGAGGTGGGAGGAGGGTTTCAGGATGCGGGACACAGGTATACCCGTGGCTGATTCATGTCAATGTATGGCAAACACCACCACAATATTGTAAAGTAATTAGCCTCTAATTAAAATAAATAAATAAATTTTAAAAAAACTTTGAGAAGAAAGCGAATAATCACATGTATGACTCAAGATGGACAAGGAGAAGCATCAGGGCAGGTCTTGGTGAGGAGCGTGGAATCTCTAGCTTTGTGATTTGCTTGGTTGTCACTGCTCTGCTTCTCTGCCTTGGCAGCACAGTAGGGACCATACGGCAAGTTTGTGGGTAGTGGTGGAGGGATGTACCACTCTTGTGCTTAAATTAAACCAGGGAAACTAAGGGAGATGAGGAAGAGAAAAATGAAGGGGCTTTGGTTCAGATATCAAATGGGTGTGCCCCTCCTGAAACCATTTAAGAATTGCTCTTGGGCTAGGAAGTAGCTGGAGCCAAGGCCTAGGAAATGGGCTATGGTGAAAACATCCAATATGGGGGCTGGATGCAGGAGCCCTAAGTGACTCTGTGTCTGGCTGCTTCACTATTGCAGGAGATCTGCTCTTTGCTGATGATTTGAGACCTCATGAGTTTCCCCCATGAGCATGCATCCTTGCAATACCCAGGCCCTGCGTATCTTTGGACATCTAATGGACTAGAAAAGGAGCTCAAATCTCCACATTTGGGAAGCCAGAACGGACAGAGGGAAGTGTAGACTCCTACTATCCACAGATGAAAAAAGAGTACTGAATAGGTTAATCTACCCAAATTCTCACAGAAAGAAAGGAGAGTTTGAACAATGTAGTTCTTAACTTCACAGTTGGGGCTTTCCACAGTTAATCTGTTTTGTTATAATTGCAGAAAATAGCAGTGCTGCAAATACTAAAATGCAGCTGGAGATTCTCCTGCTGTGTCTCCCCTGTTCTTGGCTGTGTGTGTGTTCTGGGTCCCTCTTGTGGTGGCTGGGGTGGACTGGGAAGGAAGTTGCCCCACACCCAGGGAGGTCTTAAGTTGCAGATGAGCTGCTGAGTGAGGTGTTTTCTTGTGATGCTAACAGCATTCAGGTTGAGAGATCTGTGTCATGGTCGAGCAATAAAGCAAAGCTGAGGAAAATTGAAATAATCAAGAGAGAACTTTCTCAGACTCTCACGACCCATCTAACTACGAGAGCATCTGAACTGTCATAGGCTGCCTCCTCACCTCTTCCATAGATACACTTCTGTGCCCGAAATTAAAAGTAATTTCTCCACTTTTTAAAGAGATCTTGTCAACTATCTAGCAAAGGAAATCACTGCTAATTCTCACTGTGATCAAGTTTTTACTGTCTCTTGATTCCTAGCAGCAATCATATTTTCTGTTATTGCCCAATCTTTAAAAATAATGCCCCCTTGACTTCACTTCTTATTTTAGCTACTGCCTCTTTGTAACAAGCATTTTAAATTCCTTTTTTCTTATTCCTTTTTCAACCCACTCCAATTTGACTTTCCCGGACCACACTACTGAAACTGCTCTTGTCAAGGTCATTAATGCCTTCATGGTGCTAATGCCCAGGATGGATTATCATTTTAACCTGTCAGGAGCAGTTGATACAGTTGATCACATTCATCTGTCTGAACCATCTTTTTCACTTGGTTTCTAAGGTGCCACACCCTCCTAGTAGTTTTTCTAACATGCTAGACTCTCCTTTCCTGCTTTTTTCTCTTGTCCTTGACCTCCCACAATCAGAGAGCCCCAGAGTTCAATCTTGATCCTCTTCTCTGTCTATGATTACTTCCTTGATGCTCTAACTTAGGCTCATGACTTAAAATGCCACCCACCTTCCAAAGACTTTTGCATTTATATGTGACATCCATCTCTCCTATATTAAACTTTCTACTTGAAATCTCTATGTGAAGTTCTAATAGACATCTCCACCTTTGTGTATCCAAAAACTGAACTTTTGATCTTTCTCCTGAAAGCTGTTCTACCTGCATCTCTCTCCCACTCTAGTTCAGTCCATGGCAGCTTCATCCTTCTGGGTGCTCAGGCTGAAAGCCCTAATTAGACTAAACTCCTCTCTTTTGTTCGTCTCACATCTAAACATGCAAGATGTATTGTTTGCCCTACCTTCTTGCCCCTTACATTGCCACAGTGCTGATGTAACCGAATCATGACTCACCTGGAAGATTGCAACAGACTTTTAACTGGTTCTCAGCTTCTATGTTTTTCCTCTAGAATCTGTCCTTCACAAGGCAGCTAGAGAAAACCTTTAGAAATATAAGTGAAATCATGATGCTCCTCTGCTCAAAACCCTCCAATGGATTCCCATTTTAATTAGAGGAAAACCTGAAGTCTTTACCTGCACCATTACCTTCATAGCTTATTTCCTGCTACCCCTCCTTGTCTTATTCCCTTCTAGGCAAACCTTCCTTAGAGCTTTTGCACTGGAACAGTTTTATTCCCCTGAGTATCCCTGTGACTATCTCCTTCACTCCTTCAAGATTTATTCAAACGCCACTTTCTCAATGAGCCCCCAACCCCCTGACAACACCACTTAGCAGTGTAGCTGCTTCGGCCTTATTCTCAGTACCCTTAATCCCTTTACACTGTTCTATTCCTTCTTTTCTTTCCATAGAATTTATCAACTTTCAGTTTACCTTATAATGTGCTTACTTATGATATCTGTTGTTTATTGCCTGTCACTTTCTAGAACATTAGCCCCACACAGGGCTCAGATTATTGTGTTTAGTTCACTGATGCTTGAAATTCTTAGAAAAGTTGCTTGGCATAGAGTAGATGATCAAAAATGTTAAATTAATGAACGCATAAGCAATTTCCTTTCCCAAGGACAAGGGCTCCCATGAGGTCAGAAGCTGGGAAGATTAGAAAGTGGAGGAGGGAAGGTGAACAACAGGATGAGGACCAAGACACGCCTAAGCTGGCAGGCTTTGTCTCGTGTTGTAGAGGTGGGTTTGATTGATGGAAGTTACCAGGCAGCACTGAAAACCTAATTTCTTCACCATTCTCCATGGGCTGTGACTCCCAGAGTCTCTACTACTTTGATTTTCTTCTTTGCATGCATTTCAGTTTGTTGGAATCTCTTTTAAACATATGACGCCCAAAATGAAACACAATACTTCATATACACTGAAACCAGCATCCCATTAATATGATGGGTCATTATCTTGTCTGAGCCTACACGTTCGGCAACATAGTCAAAAAGAGCTTTAATTCCCAGGGTTGAATGACACATGACTCAGAATGAGCCTGCTGTCAACCAAACCCACAAGTTACTCTTGCTTATTCTTTCACACAAAACATACTTCAACAAACTCTGCTTAACTCTATTCTTTTAACCTATCTGTATGACTTTCATATTTTTTTCTATTAAATTTCTCTTTTCAGTTTAGAATCATTATCCTAATCTATCAAGATCATAATTCAGTATCTTAGTGAATGGTCCCAACTTTTCATCTTTGGAAATTTGACAATTAAAAAAAAGTTGTTAAGGTGTTGATAAAATGTCCTGGACAGAGTTCTTGAGAAAATCTATGCCAAGCTATTACAAACCTATATTTCCATATTAACAGGCTCTATTTAATACTCTGGATATATAGGTTTAAGCTAGCTATTTCTTAATCTTACCCACAAAATTGTTACTGAATAATTTTTCAGATGTTTTGCTGAAAATCAAATGTACTATGCCTATAGTATTCTGTTGATTTTCCAGTCTAGCATTTTGACCAAAAGAGAAAGTGAGACCAGTTTGGCATCGTTTTGTTAGATAAGCCCATGTAGGCTTTTGGGGAGCCCTTTATGTGAACTCACAAATTATCTTTGATTAATTCTGTCTTGCAGTCAGGTTTGCTATTTCCAATTTGAAGATTTGATCATCTCCATCACAGTGACATTTTACCTCTGTTTATTTTATGACTTATATGTGGAAAGAAATGTTCATATACTTCTTCTAGATAAGTGGTCTTTATCATTTAAATTTTAATATGTTCTTTTCTATAAATGCATATATGAAATCTTATCATACAGATTTTAATGTCATCTTTCTTTTGCTCCTGGAGAAGGAAATGGCACCCCACTCCAGTATTCTTGCCTAGAGAATCCCATGGACAGAGGAGCCTGGTGGGCTGCCGTCCATGGGGTCACAAAGAGTCGGACACGACTGAGTGACTTCACGTTCATGTTCACGTTCTTTCTTTTGCTAGTTTGCTTAACTCTTTTCTTTCCTCATCCCTCCTCTCCATTCACACTGTCCATTCATTTTTGCTCCAGATACTTCATATTAGCACCTAGTATACATCTTACAAGGAGTCTTCCTAGCTGGCTGAGTGGTAAAGAATCTGCCTGCTAATGCAGGAGACGCAGGAGACACAGGTTCGATCCCTGGTATGGGAAGGTCCCTTGAAATAGGAAATGGCAACCCACTCCAGTATTCTTGCTTGGAGAATTTCATGGACAGAGAAGCCCAGTGGGCTCCGATTCATGGGGTCACAAAGAGTTGGACGTGACTTAGCATGCACGCATGTACATCTTACATATTTCTATATAATTGCACATTCATATAATCACAGGTGACTTCCTCAATGAACTCTTAGGTGGCCTATTTCAAAGAGAATCCACTTATCTATCCTTCCCTGAGAGAGGATATTACCCATAAACTGTCCAAGAAGCATCTATTTTTGTACTTTGAGACCTCAACCTAAAGGTAATAGAATAATTCACTTTCCTTTCACTCAATAAAATTCATGGAGCTCCTCCTGTGTCCCAGGCACTGTACTCAGTTGTGCAGCAACTCTGGGCCTTGCCAAGGTGCAATCCACCTCTCTATTTTTTCTTTTATCTCTGAGGGAAAAAAAAAAAATCTCTCCTGCTTAGAAGGTGTTTCTTACTAACTGAATGTTTGTGTCCTCCCCAACTTCACATGTTGAAGCCCTAACCCCTCAACATTACTCTGTTTGGAGAGAGGGCTTCTGAGGAAGCAAAGTTGATTGATGTCACAGGGTGAGGCCCTGATCTCATAGGATTAGTGCCCTTATTCTCATAAGAGATGTCAGAGAACTTTCAGCAGAGGGAGACAGAGTCTGCTAACTGGGAGACACAAATTTTAGTGTGCAGGGGGAGAGTGGTGAATAGGAGTACACTCTGTGGTATACAAGGGAAAGTATATTTAATAACATCAATACAATTATAGTTATTCATTAGATGAATGTTGTTACCTAATGTGTCCCACTTTCTTTCAAGACTCAAGCAGGCAGATTTCCCTATAATGTTCAGCAGTATTAAATATCAGTGTATTATGAGCCAGGGCTTCCCTAATAGCTCAGTTGGTAAAGAATCAGCCTGCAATGCAGGAGACTCTGGTTTGATTTCTGGGTCGGGAAGATCCCCTGGAGAAGGGCTAGGCTACCCACTCCAGTATTCTTGGGCTTCTCTTGTGGCTCAGCTGGTAAAGAATCTGCCTGTCATGCGGGAGACCTGGGTTTGATCCCTGGGTTGGGAAGATCCCCTGGAGAAGGGAAAGGCTACTCACTCCAGTATTCTGGCCTGGAGAATAACATGGACTATTTAGTCTATGGGGTTGCAAAGAGTCGGATACGACTGAGCGACTTTCACTTCACTTCATGAGCCAAATTGTGTTCGCCCGCATGACTCCCTCTTACCTTGGAAGGTGACTATACTTGGAGATAAGGCCTTTAAGGGCATGATTAAGTTAAAGTTGGGTCTTCAGAGTGGCCCCAACCCAATCTGATTGGTATCCTTATAGGAAAAGGAGACTCTGATACAAAGAGATACCAGCAATGTGAGTACAGACAAAAGCCTGAGAGAGGGTCCAGGGAGAAGGGGTTCCTCTGCTCGTTAAGGAAAGGGGCCCCAGAGGAAACCACGCCTTCAGATGTCTGTATCTTAGACTTTTGGTTTTCACAGTTGTAAGAAAAAAAGTTTCAGTTGTTTAAGCCACTCAGGCTGTGATATTGTGCTGTGGAAGCCCAAGTAGACTTATACAGACTGGGTATAAGGATTGCATTTATTTTGTTTTCCTAACTCTCCCTTCTCATGTTTTGTGGGCACTGCAGTTACCTTCCGGCCCCTTTGCTGTTTAAGGAGATTATTCAGGTCTGCTCTCAGATACCCTGGGCACAGTATTATTTCTATGAGAATTAAGTACTAGCAAATTCATGTGAAGAACATGATTTTTCTCTCTTGATCAAAAAGCTGGCTGTCAAGGGGTTAACCAGTCATTTTGAAAAGCACGTAGAGTACCACATTCTATCTATTAAAAATTGTTCTTCCCAAACAATGCATAACCTTGCCTAGGACACACTCTGAAAGCACTTTTCATTTATTATCATTTATTGTTCTATTTATGTGAATTTTCCTTCCAAGTTCTGCCTGTAACATTCTCCATCTCCTTTTTATGAGGACAAAATTGTAGTGTACCCATCCAGATGGTGGGAGGTTGGTAGAAACAGACCCAGAAGTGGGCCTTAAAATCTTAAATCCACACTCAGTCTTCAAGGCCAAGATGACTCAATGTATCATGCAGAAAGTGAAGCCAGTGTCCAGGATGGGCCATGCAGTACTTAATAAATAAAAGTGTAAAGATGGGACCTAGAGTAGGAAATGGCAACCCACTCCTGTATTCTTGCCTGAAAAATTCCATGACAGAGGAGCCTGGCAGGCTATAGTCTATGGGGTCGCATACAGTCAGCCACGACTGAGCGACTGATTGCATAGAGATGGGAAATAGCTGGACTGACTCAGAACTTATTCTCTGGAGCCCAAATCTCCTCGGGGTTCCTGAGCTAAATTCCCACACTTAGTGCATTCTTTGAGCCAGATTCTAATCTGTTCCCTTCTTTACCCTGGAAGCCTTTGCCCCACAGCTGGGGCTCATTTGGTTTGGATTTTCATCTATAAATTGCTGTCAGCTAGGATCTTGAGGAGCTAATTGGTGAAAGTAACCTAAAAAGGGGACCCTAGAAGGGAATGAGAGAAACTGAATTTTCATCATTCCCTTCCTCCAAGAATTGTGTTACCCTTTGCCAAGAAACAACTAGCTTTGAAGCTTGAGTAATCTCTCTTGTTTGAAAGCTAAAAGCCCACTTAGATGAAATGCCATCAAACAAAAGTATGTTTCTCAGTCTTGTTGAGAAGTGTGGAGCGGATAGTGTTTGTGAGTCAAAGTCCCACTTGGCCACACTTCAAAGAGGGACTCCAGGCAGAACTGCTAAAAGCTCCGCCAGCACCAGGACGCACAGATTTCTAGTCGCTGGGGCCCCAGCTCAGTTCCTGCATCTGAGAAGATCATAATTGCTGTCCTTTTAATCTTTTTTGCAGCTTATCAAATGGAGGCCACTTCACAGCAGGACACAGGTTCAAAATAATAAAAGCAAAATTTGTAGTGATTTGATTTTGCCTTAAAAAAAGATCTTTGCAGTGATACTGAAGCTTAACAAAAGTACAGAAATTTAAATTGGCAAAAGCAGGTTCAGGAACAGCTCAGATGATGGAAAAGCACTTCTGGCATCTAAGAACTGGTTGTGAAACAAGCAAAGTAGATATGAATGTCAGGTCACAAGCTAAGGTGTACAACCGTAAAGCTTTTCATTTTTTTATACAGCCACTAATTTTAGTCTCTAGATTCCACTCCATGAAGGTCTTGTAAACTTGATCTCAGTCTATTCAGGGTTTTCAGTGTCCAACTGGCTGCTTAAGTCACCTGTATACATCCTTCAATTAGGCAGCTTTGAGATATCCATTGTCCTGTTGGGATGTGGTCCTTTGCTCCTGTGACTTGCCGTCTTGATGCATCTTATCCCTATGCCTGACCCATTGCCTCCAGCAGCTATGCTTACTCCTTCCACATAGAGTCTGGAGCACAGGGACCGTCAGGCCACTTGACATGGCACACGAGAAGTCCTTCCCTAGATATATAATCATACTATAGAGATGTACCTGTATCCTGTTCACTTTTGTCCTTTCTTCTAAATACTAAATCTGTTCCATTTTAAGTACTGCATTCATTTCATTTTAGGGTCTTCTTTTTCTCTTCAGATTGTAAATGTAGAATGAGTAGAGCTACTCTATGCAAAAGGAAAATGAAACAGAATAAAACATTTTTTAAAAAGAACATAGCTCTATTATAGTGGCCTGTATTGTGAGAAGTAAGTAAAATGTGACAACATAAATAATTAGTAAGAGAAAAATGTGATGGATTTTGTGACTTTAAAAAAATGCATCCTGGGCAGGGTGTGATTAGTAGAGGGGGCTGGAAGGATCCCTGGGAGAGAGGAGACTTGGGCTGTGCCTTGAATGAGGTATGCATTCTGCAGGCAGATAAAAAGTGATTGCAAGGGCAATGGACGTTCCAAGAAAACCTAGTGGTTTATTCTGGCTCTAGATCTCCAATTTAGATGACTTCCGAGAAGCACAGGCAGGCTTAGGGTCAACTTACAAGTTGGAAGATAACACATGGGGTATGAGTTTCTCTGAGGTTTGAGTGTGTCAAGGTCAGTTTAGGTGTACCTCTAAAAGAGCCAAAACCCTAGATTAGTTTCAGAGCTCTCCTGATCTCCTGGAAGTGCTCCTGACCACAAGACCAGTCTGTGGGTCAGAGCAGATGAGATCAGGAAGCCCTCCTCAACAAACCTCCCACCCACTCCAGATGGAGTTCATTAGTGCCTCCAGCCCAGCCCGCCCACCTCTGCAACCTTTGCTTGCCTCCCTCATTGGAGTCATCACTTTGCTCATTTTGTTTACAGGGTCATTTTTTTTTCCTGCATGCTCTGGTCCCTGAGAGCAATGCTGTGTTTTATTCCCAGTGCCCCTTGGTGTCTTCAGCATCTGGTACTTTCCTAGGACCTAGCTTAGGAGGAACTTAGTTGAGTAGAAATGAAAAGACCCACTGCCAAGCCAACTTCCTGCTAGTCTTTATAGAGCTCTGTATTTTTATATTGGAGAAGGCAATGGCAACCTACTCCAATACTCTTGCCTGGAAAATCCCATGGACGGAGAAGCCTGGTAGGCTGCAGTCCATGGAGTTGCTAAGAGTTGGGCATGGCTGAAGTGACTTAGCAGCAGCAGCAGCAGCAATACTTTTATATAGGTTGAAGTGAATCTCATATAGCTCTTGTGGTAGAAAAGTGACTTGAGTTAGGCATTCTCCATTTTCCCCATTTATTTATTAAAAAAAATTTTTTTTAAATTAATACAATTTTTGCATGTTACTTTCATTTAGTTATTACAAAATATTGGCTGTATTTCCCATGTTGTACAATACATCCTTCCACCTAGTTGTTTGTACCTCCCATTCCCTCATCCCTGTGTTGCCCTTCTCCATCCTCCCCATGGTAACCACCCATTCATTCTCTATATGTGCAACGACTTCTTTTTTGTTATACTCACTAGTTTGCTGTACTTTTTAGATTCCAGACACTATTGTTTTCCTCATTTCATAGATGAAGAAACAGAGGCAAATGTAGATTAAGTAACTTTACAAAGATGACAGAGTTAGTAACTGGCAGAGCCAGTATCCCAATCCAGTAGCCACCCAATGTCATCAAATACTTATTATGGGTCTATGCCCTCTATTGCCATGTGTTAGGAGATAGAGAAATGGGTGAATTGGAAGAGTTTCTGTCTTTATGGAGCTTTTATTCAAGAACTGGATGACAGGCTGTACACTGGTAAATAAATATCATAAATCAGACAATAATAAAAGCAAGAAAGCTAACAGCTAGTATAATATAATGAAGTCTGACTGGGTCAAGGGAGGCCTGTGACTACTTCTAGATAATATGGCTGAGAAGTCAGTGACAGTTGAAGTGAGATTTAAAGAATGAGAAAGTACTGCCAGCAGAAGTTCTATGGGGACCCCTGGAGAGTACATGGAAGCTCTGCCCCCTTTCTCCACACTTTGCCCTACACCTTGCCCTGTGTGTCTCTTCCATCTGGCTGTCCCTCTGTTAGATAATATTATAATAAACTGGTTTTTAAAAAAAAGGTGGAGGGGGCTTCCCAGGTGGCACAGTCACAAAGAATCCATCTGCCCATGCAGGAGATGCAAGAGACACAGGTTCAGTCCCTGGGTCTGGAATATTCCCTGGAGTAGGAAACAGCAATCTACTCTAGTATTCTTGCCTGGAAAATTCCAAGGACAGAGAAGCCCATGGGGTTGCAAAGAGCTGGACTTGAGTGAGCAACTGAGCACAGCACATAGTACAGCAAGTTAAAAAAGAAAAAAGCTACTTGGGCAGGGAATGAGGAAGAGCTTACTCTTTGTGACTGGAGTTTGGGGAAGAGTTGAGCAATTGAAAAAGTGGAAAGGCCATGCTTTACATGTAACAGTAAGAGTTTGAATTTATTCTAAGGCAGTGGGAAGAGTTTTTCACAGAGTGGTCAAAGGATTTATGGTTTATAAACATCACTCTATTTTAATAAGGATGATTTGTAGTTGTAGGTGTAGGAGTAGGGAAAACAGGCAGGAGGTCATAGCCCAGTTCTGGTCAGAGGTGACAGCTGCTGGAACCAGGATGGTGGCTCCATATGGAGAGAAAGGAGTAGGGTGAGAAATATTTTGGAGTTTGAGCCCACAACTCACTGATAGATTGGATGTAGCAAATGGGAAAGAAAGGGAACTGAGATATTCCTAGATTTTTTTACTTTAGTCACTGTTTGTGTCATTTTACAGAGATGGGGAAAGGACTGAGGGAGGAACCAGTCTTGATAAATGAGATGAAATTCTAGAACTTTTGTTTGAACTGTGGTTCTGAGCTTCTTTAAATATCCATCTGGAGTCAAGGAGGCAATTGTACACAGAGTCAGGAGCTCAGGGGTCGCCCATGTTAAACAGAAACTTATAGACAGTGAGTTTTCACATCATCATAATAAAATTTTTGTGGTTTCATCATTTCTGCTCCAGAGGAGAATCCATTTTCTCAAAAGCATGCCTTGACATCTCAAGCTTATGTTTTATCAGAACAAGTCAATTCTAATTCCCACCACCACCTCAGGGTGGCAGTAATATTAACCAGGAAGATCACAGAGTAAGCAGGCTGGAGGCAGTTGGGAAATGAAACGTGTAGATGTGTGTCCATGCACTGTAGTCAAACTACGCCATTCTTGGGAAAGGGAAGTAACAGCGAGCATTGTATACTGGGAGTCAACAAAACCTCTTACCAAGGAGATTGCTGTTAAAATTGGACTTTGAGCAAATATAGAAACTATGTTGGGAGAAGGAAATGGCAACCCACTCCAATATTCTTGCCTAGAGAATCCCATGGACAGAGGAGCCTGGTGGGCTGCTGTCCATGGGGTCACATAAAGTCAGACACACTGGAGGGACTTAGCATGCATGCATGCGTTGGAGAAGGAAATGGCAACCCTCTCCAGTTTCTTGCCTGGAGAATCCCAGGGATGGATGAGCCTGGTGGAGTGCCATCTATGGGGTCGCACAGAGCTGGACATGACTGAAGCGACGTAGCAGCAGCAGCAGAGACTATGTCTAGTAATGGTGCTGATGGTGCTAAATGGCTTCATTCGTGTCTGACTCTTTGCAACCCTATGGGCTGTAGCTCTTCAGGCTCCTCTGTGCATGGGATTCTCCAAGCAAGAATACTGGAGTGGATTGCCATTTCCTTCTCCAGGGGATCTTCCTAACCCAGGGAACCAAGGTCTCTTGTCTCGGCAAGCAGGTTCTTTACCACTAGCGCCACCTGGGAAGCACTGATATCTGAATGCAGCCCTTTCCATGGCAGAGAGGTGTAGAACAGGAGCAGATGGCTTTGGCCAGAGGATTAACAGAATGAAAGTGAAGGTAAATTCAGACCAAATCAGAACAGAACTCCTTCTCTCAGCTATATCCAGCAAATAATTGTCATCATATTGTGGTGAGGAGGAGCTAAAAAGAAAGTGAGGAGGAGCTAAAAAGACTCTTGTTGAAAGTGAAAGAGGAGAGTGAAAAAGTTGGCTTAAAGCTCAACATTCAGAAAACGAAGATCATGGCATCTGGCCCCATCATTTCATGGGAAATAGATGGGGAAACAGTAGAAACAGTGTCAGACTTTGTTTTTTTGGGCTCCAAAATCACTGCAGATGGTGACTGCAGCCATGAAATTAAAAGGCGCTTACTCCTTGGAAGAAAAGTTATGACCAACCTAGATAGTATATTCAAAAGCATACATTACTTTGCCAACTAAGGTCCGTCTAGTCAAGGCTATGGTTTTTCCTGTGGTCATGTATGGATGTGAGAGTTGGACTGTGAAGAAGGCTGAGTGCCGAAGAATTGATGCTTTTGAACTGTGGTGTTGGAGAAGAGTCTTGAGAGTCCCTTGGACTGCAAGGAGATCCAACCAGTCCATTCTGAGGGAGATCAACCCTGGGATTTCTTTGGAAGGAATGATGCTAAAACTGAAGTCCAGTACTTTGGGCACGTTATGGGAAGAGTTGACTCATTGGAAAAGACCCTGATGCTGGGAGGGATTGGGGGCAGGAGGAGAAAGGGACGACCGAGGATGAGATGGCTGGATGGCATCATGGACTCAATGGATGTGAGTCTGAGTGAACTCTGGGCGTTGGTGATGGACAGGGAGGCCTGGCGTGCTGTGATTCATGGGGTCGCAAAGAGTCGGACATGACTGTGCGACTGAACTGAACTGACTGTGGTGAGGAGGAACTAGAAATTTATATCAAAACCCCTACTGTGCATCCTTTGTAATTTTAAAATTCATTTATGCCTAAATTAACTGTATAATAAGATAAATATATATCTAAGTCTAGTTTCTGTTCAATATTTTTGGACTAATCCATTTTGATTTTTCTTACTCACTAAGTCCAACATAAAATTACCAGATCTTATTAATGCCATGCTGGCTGTTAAGATTCTGATGTCTCCAGAGTAGGCAGAACTAGTTGGTGGAACATTTCACATGATGCTCTCTTAGCCAGGTTAATTCCTTCCTGGATATGCTATAAGATTCAACTAATACCTTAAAGCTAGACACAGATAAATTGGTCACATTTCCTGTCTGAAAGCTAGGAGAGAACAGTCTTAAGCAAATGAACCTGGGTCGGCTGGATTTTGCCCTGAGAAGAGGGGATGTATAAATGTATATAGTACTTCTAAAAAAAATGGGCCCAGGAGGACTGTCTCAGCTGCCTGGAGAGGCAATCTCCACCTCTGCTGCTTGACATCAAATCTTCTAATTAGAGAATCAAGTGATTCCCCCCTTAGACCTTACCCAACTGGCTAAAATGCTCAGAAAGTCAAGCAGAATTATTTATCCTTGTCAATTAATGTTTATGGCTCATTCACTGTATGCTGGCCATTTTATTGACAAGGCAACTTTCTATGAACCATGGTCCTCAGAACGTTGAGGATTAATGGAGCAAAACAGAAGATTTAGCAATTTGGCCCCTAGCAGGCTGGATGTTCTTCTCATTTCCCAGGATATGGAAAACTGCTGGGATAATGACAAGCCCATTTTCCATAGAGTTCTACTTGCTTTGTATTATTTTATATCACTAATTGTGCTCTGCATTTATCTGCCTACTATATATGCTTATCAACACATATAAGAAAATGTATCATAAAGCCCATTCTACAAAGGAACAAAACTGGAACCCATGTCAGAACTTACCAAATGCATTCATGAAAGCATGTGAACATATTTATGGGACAAGTTTGGATATTATTGAGAACTCTTAAATGATACAGACAAAGAGATACCAAAGAGTGTTAGGACATAGAAGCCAAAGGTACATTTTAGGTGATACAGTCAGATGTTTCTCAAATGTTTTTAAACCGTAGCACATTTTTTTTAATTGAAAGTTGATGCAGAAGCCCAGTATACAGAGGAAAGCTTTCCCGTATGAAGGTGAGGGGAAGGCCTTGCCTTCTTAACCTCCCCTGAGTCACTTCATAGAATTGGAGACAGTTAGGGGAGCCTGGTGGGCTGCCGTCTCTGGGATCGCACAGAGTTGGACATGACTGAAGCGGCGCAGCAGCAGCAGCAGCAGCAGCAGGATCATTTGCAAATCCATCTGCCTGGCATTAGGAAGCTGAGTCTCAGAGGAGCCCTGGGGTGAGTAGTCCAGGATCACATTGTGCATAGTTTAAGGAATTACAGCTAGAACTTGGTTCTACTGACTCTAGGCCCATTAAATCACAAACTAGGAATCAGTTTTTCCCACGTCGAATTATGTGGGATCAGTGAAGAAAGAATTGCATGCTTATTGCTGTTGCTTTTGTATAGATCTTTCTGTTTCAAGAAGGGGTTGAAGGGCTAGAAGCGACTGCATGCTTTTGCAACTTGGTTTTCTTCTGATTTTGGGTGGAAGTCTACCTTACTTAGCTAAGAACTCAGATTCTTCCAGTCTTGTGTTAGGAAAGTCACTTATGCTTGTATGTACTGCCATGTTTCAGGGACTTGGAATGTTCAGAACAGTGGTGGATATATTGTTGGAAACTGACATGAACGAAATGTGTCAGGAGAGTTTGAACTATGGACTTCTGGATATTGTTCCAGAGAATCCCAAGTTGAGGGTTAGAAAGTGGATTCTGAATTATGAGGTTAAACAAGAAACTGTTAAAATTTCTTCAGCCCATTGACAATTCCATAATTCACCCACCTGGCTCACCAGCATTGCCTCCTCCCTCTCCCTGAACCTCATGTGTCTTGGCTAGGGCTGACATGTCTATTCCAGATGCCTTCCTCCTATGTCTCTTATCCCTGATATCTTAATATTTCAAATTTCAACTCTTCCTTAAAGCTTTTCAGATGCTGTTCTCAGCTCTCATGTCCTTTCTGCTATTCCTCCAGACTAGCACTTAAAGATTGCCTCTTATTAGAGTTCTTTAGTGTATGTCCGTCTTCTGCCTTCTCAGTTGTGAAGGGCTAAGAAAGCTTTGGAAACGTGTCATATTCATAACATCAGGCAAAATGCTTGCCCATACCACAGGCTCCCAAATCGTTGTTCAGTTGATAAGTTGTGTCTGACTCTTTGTGACCTGATGGACTGTAGCACACCAGACTTCCTTGTCCTTCACCATCTCCTGGAGCTTGCTCAAACTCATGTTCATTGAGTCGGTGATGCCATCCAACTATCGCATCCTCCGTCGTCCCCTTCTCCTCCTGCCTTCAATCTTTCCCAGCATCAGAGTCTTTTCCAGTGAGTCAGCTCTTCACATCAGATGGCCAAGTATTGGAGCTTGAGCTTCAGCATCAGTCCTTCTAGTGAATATTCAGGGTTGATTTCCTCTAGGACTGATTGGTTAGTCAAATAAAATTATGCAAAATATATAGAAATAGCCTTTTTGTCTTTTTGTGATTACAAGTGACAATGGGGTTATAAGACAGATAGTAGAGACAATCCTAATTACAGGAATGTTATAAAAATGAGATTTTGAAATTTTATATTTACAAGTAAATAATGGGGATATTCAAGGAATTGAACCTATGTTGCCTGAATTTTGAGCATGTAAACTTGAGTTGTTCAGCCTGTTTCTGTGGTTCTTTATTGCATTCTCCATTTTTAGAAATTATTTTTGAGCATTGCCTTCTCCAATTAATATATAATTTCTTGATTAGAGAATTTTTTTAGTTTTAAAAATTTTATCAAAATTTACTGTTTTACTGTTTCTGACTTTATTTTCCTAGGAATTATGAAGGTATCGGCAGTTTATTTTATGTATCTAAATATACACATTATATATTTTATCTATCTATCTATCATCTGTCTTGGAGAAGGAAATGGCAACCCACTTCAGTATTCTTGCTTGAAGAATCTCATGGACAGAAAAGGCTGTAGGGTTAGAGTCTATGGAGTCACGAAGAGTCAGAAATGACTGAGTGACTTAGCACAGTATCATCTGTCTGTCTGTCTACCTGTCAATCTATCTATCTTTCTATTTATATGAGAAATAGTCAGGAGCAGGTTTAAAAAACTCTCATCTGTCTGTCTGTCTACCTGTCAATCATCTATCTTTAAAAAAATGTTATTAATATTATTATTATTATTTTTACTTTACAATATTGTATTGGTTTTGCTGCCATGGGTGTACACGTGTTCCCAATCCTGAACCCCCCTCCCACCTTCCTCCCAGTACCATCCCTCTAGGTCATCCCAGTGCAACAGCCCCAAGCATCCTGTATCCTGCATCAAACCTAGACTAGTGATTCGTTTCTTATATGATATTATACATGTTTCAATGCCATTCTCCTAAATCATCCCACCCTCTCCTTCTCCCACAGAGTCCAAAAGGCTGTTCTGTACATCTGTGTCTCTTTTGCTGTCTCGCATACAGGGTTATCGTTACCATCTTTCTAAATTCCATATATATGTGTTAAGTATACTGTATTGGTGTTTTTTTTTTTTTTCTGGCTTACTTCACTCTGTATAATTGGCTCCAGTTTCATCCACCTCATTAGAACTGATTCAAATGTATTCTTTTTAATGGCTGAGTAATACTCCATTGTGTATATGTACCACAGCTTTCTTATCCTTCATTTATATGAGAAATAGTCAGGAGCAGGTTTAAAAACCTGTCATTTTGGTTCTTGCTTGATTATAGAATTTAGTAGAAGGATAGTCAGTCACCTTGTTGGGCCTTCTGGCATAATTTATCAAAACAGTATATGTTAATTTGTAACAAAAAAATGTATGACATTATAATTAAGGGCATGAACTTTGGAGTTAGACTGCCTGAGTTTGAATCACAGTTCCACTACTTCTCAGTTGTGTGAACAAGAGCAAGTTGTTTTAACTCTCTGTTTCCTTGATTGTAAAATGGGGATAACAATAGTACTTACCAACTGGGGTTGCTGTAAAGACTAAATGAGGTAATATTTTAACTGCTTAAAACAGTACCTGTTACTAGTTATACCATATAAGTGCTAGAACCATTATTCTAGAACCCTCTTTTTGACTCTCCCTTCCTATCTCTCTCCCCATGATATGCTCTTTGGTATGTTCTTGAGTATCAGTTACGTAGTTGAGATGAGCATGAGTAAATATAGGCATATGCACCTCAAAGAACACTACATATATACTTCTCTAGAGTAGGTGTTAATGCTGATGAGAAAGTTCTTATATCAAGAGTATTGTAGAAGTGTTGATGACCCTGCTCATAAGTGGGAGTAGAATATATGAAGGAGTGATTAGAAATGCAGTCACTGCATTAAGGAAATGTTCTGCTAACACACTATGGGCTTTACTGTAGGCAGCTTTGGTGTTTTATTAAGGTATAAGCAGAACTGCATATCTCAAACAGTCATTCTAGATTGCAAGGTTTGCTGATGCTAAAGAAGTGCAAATATATACAATTAATGGCTGAATGATGGGGAGAATTGTTTGCTGAGTCAGCCTGACACTGAGTTGCATCTGATTGATCATATTTACAGCTCTCTGGAAAACAACAAGCCTCCTGCATGTGCTGAGGTAGTTTTAATGATCCCATTGCTTGCCATCAGTCTGCATAATAAGACTCACCTCCATGGACCTTTTCCCTAAGTTTTGAAACTCTGCAGTTTTTTCCTTACCCTTTTTATATTTCTAAAGTGTGTGTGTGTGTTTAGTAGAGAAATGCTCCAAATTGTGCTTGCTGTGCTTGGTTGGACATGTGGCTTTTCCACTCTGGGTTTTAAATAGATTTGCAGATTTAGGAGTCTGCAGACTACCTACTGCACTTAATCAGATAATTTAGCACCGACCAAAACTTTCCAGTTATGTTTTCTATGCTTACTCATAGATATAAATCCAAATTATATGTTTACTTTTATTTTAAATATTAATATTTACAGAAACAGAATTATGGATCCTTCATGCATAGGGTCAGTCAGGGCAAGAGAAAAATAAGAAGAAAAGGAATTTATGTATATATAATTTTCTTTTTTTTTTTTTTTTGCATCATAAAATGATGCCATGACTAAGGAGCCTGGCAAGTAGTCACAGGGGAAAAATAGGCAAATGCCAAATACCTGAATAAAAAACAAAGACCTCATATAAATATTCAGACATCCTGTCTCCATAATATCAGATAACCAGATAGGTGAAAATATCTGCATAATGGACTGAGTATTATAGATTTTATCTGACATGTGATATCATTTAGGGGTAAACTGGACTGTAAATAATTAAATTGCTCTTGGAAGTCTCTAGTGCTGTCTTCTGTGTGTGAGACCCAAGAAGCTATAGGAAGGTTAGCAGATGACCTAAAATCATTTAGCACTAGGTGGTCTCTACTTATCTACTTACCTGATGCTACCACTTTAAAGAATGGGTCTACTAAGTTAATTTCATCTCAAAAGATAAACAATTGCTCCCAGAAAATAATTTCCTAACAATTAATAATATAAATTATAATATAATATACAAATTATTATATAATAATATAATTATGAGATTATAATAATATAAAAATGTCTGGCAGAAATTTGGTTTTGTTTCTAGAAGAAATCAAGGATAATTTTTATTTTGTTACCTGGGCTTTCTATGAAAGCTGACCATGAGTGCTTCTTAGGCAGTCTGAGCCTGGGTTCCTTCCTAAGTATACAGATGTAACCATACCAATTTTGGTGTTGTTATGAGGTTAAACAAGAATCTGTGTTAAAATGAGATAATTTTGACCATTATTATGTGTCTGGATCTGACACATAATAAGTGTTCAATAATGGTAGCTGTGGAGTGGTGTCACATACCTGGGCTATTGACAAAGCTTTGGGCTAGTGTGGTATAACTGCACTCAATCTTACAACAGCTGTGGCATGAGCGTTTGATGCTATTCTTGCCCAGTACTGAGTCAAGTATGTTTTATTTTTAATAACTGGGACTTGAGGATGCTCCAATCTGCAGAGTCTTCTGTTGAGAATGCTCCACTAAGGGGCTCTCTCCTTGAGGGAGCTCAAGTTAATAGTTGATGGCCCTTCTGTTATTCTCTGCTGCCCAAAAGAATTTCCCTCTCTGCTCCTAGAAGAGGCAAGAGAGGCAGATGTAATGTTTTATCACATTGGGAAATGATTATTGAAGGTAATGATCACCACTGCATGATTTAATTTTTCAACTTGCCAAGAACTTAGAGGAATTTAAACTTCTAGGCAGTTTCATATAGTACATATTTTTTTCTATTTAAATTAATGATTGGGGGAATGGATGCCATCTGTAGGTAGGTCACTGGTACCTGTATGTACTGCCATGTTTCTGGGACTTGGAACATTCACACCAGTGGTGGATATATTGCTAGGAAACTGGCATGAATGAAATGTATTGGAAAGGTTTGAACTATGGACTTCTGAACATTGTTCTGGAGAATCCCAAAATAAAGTTTAGAATATGGATTCCGAATTGTCTTTCCTGTTAGGAAGGAGTACAGTAAAAGAGGCCTTATTGTCACTGTGGAGACCTACTCCCATCACCCTTTCACTGTGAAGAGCAGAATAGGATCTTAGCTATGCTCCAGTTTTGAGCCCAAAACTAAACTGCTTATTTTAACAGAGAAAACAATATGAAGAATTGCTGGGCTTCCCTGGTAGCTCAGTGGTAAAGAATCTGCCTATCAATGCCAGGGATACAGGTTGATCCCTGGTTTGGGAAGATCCCACATGCCTCCGAGAAACTTATCCCTTGGGCTGCAATTATTGAGCCCGTGCTCTAGAGCCTGGGAGCTGCAACAAGAGAAGCCGCTGCAATGAGGAGGCCCTGTCCTGTAACTAGAGAGTAGCTTTTGCTCTCCACCACTAGAGGAAAGCCCTCTCAGCAATGAAGACCCACACAGCCAAAAATAAATAAGTAAAAATTGCTAATTTGGTATTAATGAACTAAGAATGCCCCATATGAACACTAATGCAGTCCCTGTCCATAAGGCTGGTTTCATGTGTGTGTGGCCTGCATTTCCATGAGGTCTTTCATTTAGAAGGGCATCATGCTTGGTTTGCTACAGTCCATGGGGTTGCAAAGAGCTGGATATGACTTAGCGATAGAGCATGCATGCTTGGTTTAATGCCCTGCTGTTGCTATCTTGGGATTCTTAATTTTTAAACAAGGGTATAAAATTTTTACTTTTCACTGGACTCGGCAAATTATGTAATTCATCCCACCTGCAGGAAAAGGCAACCACCTTTAGGCATGGGAAACAAAGAGAAGAGGCTAAGATTATGAAACAAAAAATTTTTGAGATGTGGATGTCACTTAGCGCTGGTGACTCTGAGTTCAGAGAACAGACCCTGAGAGTCTGGAGCATAACCTCTGAGAAATGGGTGTTGACTGCCTCGCACCAGAGTCTGGGAAAGAATGCCAAGGTGGGGTCAGAATCTCTGAGGTGGCATCATGAAGCTGGTTGTGTCAATGTTAGAACTTCAGACTTCTACTGCTAGAAGGGATTGCTACTGATGGTTTGCAGAAGTGTTGCTCAGTGATGCCAATAAAGCCAAAGTCCAAGAGGAGAAGGGTTCAAGGAAGAATCCAAGGATTTAAGGAGAAGGAGATTCAGAAAGCAGACAAAACGAGGCAAGCCCCTCTCCCTTCCCCAGTCTTCCCATCTTCCTCTTGGCATCTTCCCCAGAGGCAGGTTTTAGCAGGCATCTAGCTGGCAGCGTACACTGTGGGCTATAGCATCCTCATTCGAGAGTCATGAATGATGTACAAAAAGGTGTACATGGAGGGAGAGCTTAGTGGCTTTCACAAGCAGAGCAGTCAGAGACTAGGGGAGATGTACAACATGTCTCAAGTCTCTCTGTCCTCCCAGTGGTGCTGGCAGTAGACAACAGGATCTGTGTAGGCAGATCTTCTGATGGTCATACGCACCCTCAGAAGACTCCGCTAACATGACCTTTCCAAGTAGACTTAGAATATTTGTAGCTTCATTTTACCCCATGAGCTTTATATTTACATCATACATAATTCTGGTTCAGATGTGTGAAATGTTTCGACACACACGTGTTGAGAAAGGGGAAGGAATACCTCACTGTGCAGAATATAAACTTTCCCTATGTGTGCTTCCTGGAAGGAGACTTCTAAGTAAACACCAGACGTCAGACCTCTCTCTCTGTCTTCTCTCTAGTTTGGAGTTGTGTTTGTGCCAGTGATTGGGTAAAACTTGATAAAGTTCACATTTAGTACATTTAGTAGTTTTAAAATTTGCTCAGGTAAGGTAAGGATTATTATTTCATTTCATTTATTTATTTGTTTGTTTTTTAAAGATTTTTACATGGGCCAATTTTTAAAGTCTTTATTGAATTTGTTACAATAGTGCTTCTTTTTTATGTTTTGGTTTTTTGGCCTTGAGGCATATGGGATCTTTGCTCCCCTACCTGGGATGGAAACCCCACCCTCTGCATCAGAAAGTGAAGTCTTAATCACTGGAACACCAGGGAAATTCATATTACTTCATTTTAAATGAAAAAAATTTTGTATGAAAGGATTCAAAATTCCCTTAAGAAGGTCACCCTCCAAGGGGTGGGTATGTATTTTTTCTTGCCACATTTCACTGAGCTGTTCCATGCCTCCCAAACTACTCTGGGGACCTAGGCTGTGGCAATAGGAGTTCAGCCTATAGGTTCAGTGGCAGAAAGGAACTTAGGTTCTGTGATAGCTCTTCACGGGCTTCCCAGGTGGCACGAGGGTAAAGAACTCATCTACCAATGCAGAAGACACAGGAGACATTGGTTCGATCCTGAATCTGGAAGATCCCCTGGAGGAGGGCAGAGCATCCCACCCTAGTATTCATGCCTGGAGAATCCCATGGACAGAGGCACCCAGAGGACTATAGTCCCCAGGGTCGCAGAGATGGCCATGGCAGAAGCGACTTAGCATGCACATAGCTCTCTTTAAGAGTGATATCTTCACCATGCATCCCTTTCCCTATACACTATTTAAAAAACAACATATATATGTTTTAAGGCAAAAGAGTTTTATCATAATGATGATGTCAAGCAAGGTAACTATGAATTTTAGCTTAAGCTTTCCTTCATAAGGCTTGTTTCTCCATAAGGCTACCTTCCTAACAGCAGCTTTGAAAACTGGATAAGTCTATGGTTGCTAAAGGGCCAGAAGTACAACTAATGTTTGAGGGATAGAGAGAGTCTGGGATAGAACTGTTTTGTCAGAGTTGTTTGCAAATGAAGAACAAGGATAGAATTCGTTCCTATATGTGTCATCTATTATCAACCACCATCTTCATCAGAGAGGAGTGGAAGGCACCTTATAATAGAAGTCAAACTGCTGCCTTGAGCAATTTGGCCAGGCCCAGATGACATGCTCAGCTTAGAGCTGTCATTAAGGGGACAAGCGAGAAGGCTGACAGGTTAACTTGATATGCTTGATTTCAACACCATTGTTGGATCAAGGGCAGACACTGCAAGGGTGCTGAATTCAGAGAAGTTATTGCTTACAAAATGCCAAAGGTAAGGTCTGAACAAAAATATCTAGAAGAAATCCATCTGTGAAATGCATTTTCTTCATAAAGTACACAGTTTACCACAAAGCACAGAAGAATAAAGCCACCCTTCCTGCTGGTTTGCTCGCTTCTCTTTCATTTACCAGCAAGGATCCCCAAATTATATAAACATGTAAAGGTTTTGGTGCTCTTCTGGAGAAGGGAAGAAAGATCCAGCTGAATCAGCTTCCTGAATGACTGCATTATTTACCCTGATGGCTTTAATTAGAGAAAAATAACTGCATTGAGACCATCTGCATATTCATAATGTAGAACATATGACTGGTTTTCAGGATTTTGAAAAAGAAAATGTATTAATAACCATGCTTCTTTCCATTCATTTCTCACATTCCAGGCTATTTCTTGGAAAAATAGCGTATTTGAAAAACCTGTTTACTCTTTACATGGGCCGAAGGTTCTCATTCCTTTAGGCTTTGTGTGTTGTGTCTGCTACTACTATACATTTCAGCAACAAATGCTAAAACAGAATATGGTTGTTTATGAGGAAGAACGCCCCATAAGTGAGTTCATAATGCTTTGTAGATGTGTATTCATATTAACACGTTGTCTTTTGTTCGGCATAACTTATTGGAGTTGTATTAATGGAAAGTCCTGCTAGAATTTCCTGAGAGTATGACGAGGACTCAAGCCAAGAAGGGTGTGTAGTGTGTGTGAATAGGGACATGTATATGTGCTTGTGTAGATGAGGGTATGTGTACCTTAGGATATGGCAATGTACATCCAGTTTTGACCAAGTGACATAATCAGCAATCATGAAAACTAAAATGATTAAATTTTACAGAAATTGTGTCAATGTTATACTAGTAAGAAAACAAGAGTTTTTGAATTTTAAATTCTTAATGAAGTATAAAACAATCTCTAGTAATATCAGAGGAAAATGAAAAAGTGATAAAATGTTCGGGGCTTTGTTGTCTGGCTTTTGGGTAGTCACTGGATCAATAAATCCAATTCCTACTGTAAGGTAACAAACAAGAAAACAACCAAAGGAATTAACTATTTTTAAAACAAAGCAGAAAAAGGTGTAAACGGGAGGAAAAGATTAGAAAAGAAATGAAATTGTACTCCTCTGAGACCAAGATGCCGTGTTTGTAAAGCGGCAGTAAAAAGAAACTAGTGAAACAAATATTAGATGGCAGAGTCATGTGTGTTGTGAAGAATTGGAGCAAATCCACCTGTTCCCCGGGAGGCTGCCACAAAGCACGCGTGTCCGTGGACATGGAGCATTCTAGTTACTCTTGGTCCTCCGAAGGCTCTTTAAAGCCTCCAAGGGCTTAAAGATACAATTTCTTTCTTCTGTTTTGCCATACTTCTTCGAATTTGGTAAGAGGATTTAGGAGCTTGCTAGCTCAGATGAAATCATTTATAACTTCTTGTCCAGTTTTCAGATAAAAAAGCCAATAGTATTTGGATAAGACATTTTTCATTAAAAAGAAAATACTCCAAGGCAGTGATTGACATTAAAATAAACAAACTGCTTATATCACAATTATGCCAGAGTCTCTGTTTTGCAAGAGGAAGTGATCTGACACTTCCATTTAGTAGTGAGGGCACTGGAGATTTCCAATCATTCTTGGCATCTACTGTGATGACGATCAAATTGGGAATGGTCTTGCTGTCAAGGACATAGTAAATGAATGGCTTCTTTCTCAAGGAATTGACTTAATTAGAATGAATTTTCTCTTTTTTTCCCCTTCTAGTTAGAGAATCACACTTGTGATTACATGAATATCCTGTTTTGATACAGACTGTATTAACTTAGTTCAGTTGTCATAGCTCTTTGAACAGTAAAAAGGATATCTTCTATGTTTTTATCTGTCTTCTAATTTCTAGTAAAGATGATACAAAGTTAATCACTTACATATGGTTTTGAGATTTCCTTCATATTTGCTGTTCTTATATCTACCTAAAAATTCCCTTTGCTTTCCTTTTTACTGTGAATATCAAACTTTTTTTCACAATGAGTTCCATCTGGTGTTTCTTGCGCATACAGTGGCATAATATAAGTATTCTTTTTGCTCTGGGCCTCCTATTGCTTTATTCATCCTATTCATGACTTTTCTCTCTATGAATTATCTCTCAATTATAGCTGATAAAATTGTCCCCATTCTTTTTCAGGGTACAGAGTATACTTAGATGTAGCAAAGCCATGTTTTAACAAAATATGGGCAATTCAATCAGTGTGACTCTCTTCCTCTTTCTTTTTAAAATTTGCTTTGGATTCATGCCAATCCCAAGTGAGCCTGGAAGATCTCCTAATAACTGTTTTCCTTTACTTACTGATTTGTGATAGACTGTAATATACATCTTTTGGTTCTGTGCTTTTAATAATAACTTAAAAACCTCCATTAAATCAACTATTTAATATGAAGTGATGGAAATGTTTAAAACAACATTTCCCTGTTCTTTTATTGTGGTCAAATACTTGCAACAAACTTCACCATTTTAATCATTTTAAGTGTATAGTATTAATTAGTACATTCACATTGTTGTACCATTATTACCACCATTTATCTCCAGAACCTTGCCGTCACCCCAAACTGAAACTGTGTACCTGTTAAACAGCTCCCCATCTACCAGCCCTTGATGTTCAGTCACTAAGTTATGCCACACTCTTTGTGACCCCATGGACTGCAGCACACTAGGCTTCCCTGTCCTTTGCTATCTTCTAGAGTTTGCTCAAACTCATGTCCATTAAATCGGTGATGCCATTCAACCATCTCATCCTCTGTCACCCCCTTCTTCTCCTTCCCCCAATCTTTCCCAGCATCCAAGTCTTTTGCAGTGAGTCAGCTCTTCACATCAGGTGGCTGAAGTATTGGAGCTTCAACTTCAGCATCAGTTCTTCCAATGAATATTTAGGGTTGATTTCCTTTAGGATTGACTAGTTCAATCTCCTTGCAGTCCAAGGGACTCTCAAGAGTCTTCTCCAATGCTACAGTTCCAAAGCATCAGTTGTTTGGTGTGAAGCCTTCTTTTTGGTCCAGCTCTGACATCCATACATGACTACTGGATAAACCATAGCTTTGACTATGCTATTTGTTGTTGGCAAAGTGATATCTCTACTTTTTAATATGCTGTCAGGACTG
Source organism: Aepyceros melampus (assembly GCA_006408695.1). Classification (NCBI taxonomy): domain Eukaryota; kingdom Metazoa; phylum Chordata; class Mammalia; order Artiodactyla; family Bovidae; genus Aepyceros; species Aepyceros melampus. The sequence goes on along the minus strand of SJXQ01009485.1, from coordinate 424,405 downwards.
TCACAGCTTTCCTTCAAAGGAGCAAATGTCTTTTAATTTCATGGCTGCAGTCACTGTCCACAGTGATTTTGGAGCCCAAGAAAATAAAATCTGTCAGTTTCCCCTCTCCTCCATCTCTTTGCCATGAAGTGATGGGACCAGATGCCATGATCTTAATTTTTTGAATATGAGTTTCAATACAGCTTTTTCACTCTCCTTTTTCACCCTCATCAAGAGGCTCTTTACTTTGTCTTCACCCAACTGTGTACCTATTAAACAACTCCCAGTCTGCCCAGCCCTTGTTAACCACTATTTTACTTTCCATCTCTATGAATTTGACTATTTTGGGTGCTTCATATAAGTGGAATCATATGATATATTGTTTGTTTTTTTTATGTACATTTTCCCTTTTGGATGGATTTAACAGCATTAAGGCGGAGAAGGCAATGGCACCCCACTCCAGTACTCTTGCCTGGAAAATCCCATGGACTGAGGAGCCTGGTAGGCTGCCGTCCATGGGATTGAAAAGAGTCCGACACGACTGAGCGACTTCACTTTCACCTTTCACTTTCATGCATTGGAGGAGGAAGTGGCAACCCACTCCAGTGTTCTTGCCTGGAGAATCCCAGGGACGGGAGAGCCTGGTGGGCTGCCGTCTATGGAGTCGCACAGAGTCGGACATGACTGAAGCCACTTAGCAGCAGCAGCAGCAGCAACAGCCCTTAAGGAGATGAGCTGGACTCTCCAAACTGGTCCTGCACTTACCTTCCGTTTCTAACTCTGTCATCACAAGAGAGGTCAAACTTAATGCCATCAAAATTTATTTCTGAAGGCCTTGCAAGTGGATTGGCACTGAAAACATGAGATGGTCTAGACAACCCATCTTGATTTAAATTAGATTCTATTCTGCAGACGCCACCCTGCCAGCCCAACCCTTGACCAACACTGAGTCAAGTTATGTGAGTTAAGGAAATCAAAATATATTGCAGTAATTAATTAACTGAAATTATTCCCTCTGCATCTTGCATGTGGGTGTGTGTACACTCATAAAAGGAAATGATTTTTCATGGTAACATTAATAACTAATTTCCATAAGTCATAGTATAGATCACAAAGACCTTTTCATACTTTCCTAACAAACATGGGTAATGTTTACTAATTAGCTTATTGATGTTTATTCCCACATTTGCTGCTAAGTCACTTCAGTCGTTCCGAATCTGTGTGACCCCATAGACGGCAGCCCACCAGGCTCCCCCGTCCCTGGGATTCTCCAGGCAAGAACACTGGAGTGGGTTGCCATTTCCTTCTCCAATGCATCAAAGTGAAAAGTGAAAGTGAAGTTGCTCAGTCGTGTCCGACTCTTCGTGACCCCATGGACTGCAGCCTACCAGGCTTCTCCATCCATGGGATTTTCCAGGCAAGAGTACTGGAGTAGGGTGCCATTGCCTTCTCCAATTCCCATATTTAGATGCTATAGTTGAGGCTCAGTGAGATTAACTCCTTCCCATTCACAAGGCAAGTGAGTGGTGCTGCTGGGCCCCAGTGCAGTCCCATTGTGTAGGATCCATCTGCCTCTGTCTTCCTAATTACCCCCCAGTGGCACAGGAAGCTGTGTCTGGGCTGTGTGCAGTCCCAGTCTGATGCACTAATCAGCAGATGCAATGCTCTCCTTCTTTTAATTTGATCTTCCAAGAGACTTTTCCCTGTGTCAAACACTCTTTAGGACCAGACGATTGACCTCCACATTGTGCCGCTCTGGTGAGGGTCAGACACTTCCCATGTCCAGCAAAGAGCTCCTGGCAGGCTGCAGCAATTAAGGATCAGGAACTCTTTTTCTCTCACCAAAACTGGGTCACATTACAGATAGTGGGGAGAGAGAGGGTGGAACTAGTTCCGAGTGGCAGCTGACCAAGTTCTGCTGCTGGCAACAAACGTGGAAAACGGCTTTATGGTAAAGTCCAACGTGAAACTGCAAATGATTAAAATAATAATGAGAAATGCTGCCAATGGTGTTTAGAAAAAAACACTTTCAAATGTAGGGAACGTCGTGTAAAGCATATCGGGTTACTCAGTGGTCTTTGAACGGTGTCTCTGTGCCTGGTCTGCACAGGAAACACAGCGAAAGGGAAGAAGCAGAAACCTCAGCTCTGAGCTTTCTTGACTCCTGGAGCCTCACATTCCCAAGAGTATTGTCATAGTGGTTTCAAGTTTTTGTTTTTGTTTTTGTTTTTTAAACGGAGCTTGGCAGAGCTGTAGAAGCTTCCCTTGCTGGACAAGCGTGTTGGCAGAGCTGTGCTCTGCTGGTCGCGCAGGGCTGCCAGGTCGGGGAGCATGCCCAGCTGTGCAGACACCTCTCTCAGCCCCTCCTCCTTGCCTCCTATTTTCCAGGGCACTTTGATCCTCTCTCATTTCCACTCCAAATTGGTCCCTGTGTATACTGTGTCAATTGGCACACTTCTATTAAAAAAATATTTTGCTAATAATATCCTAGCTGTTCTGAATTCTCCACAGCCTCTTCTGTCCTATCTGTGCATAACGGTGATTGTTCTAAATCCCATCATTTAACCTTGCCAATAGGAGCTCAACTGCTTCATTTTCTGTTCAATTTGTTTATCACCAAACATCGTGAGTCCAAAGAGTTCAAAGGTTTGCAAAAAGCTTTTTATTAAATAGCATTTTCTATTAACAATTTGAAAGATAATTATTAAAAAATGTTTATAGTGGTTTGCTAATTTGTTAATGTGCTAATTTGCCCAATGGGCTTAGGCAAATTTAAATAGTTTGTAATTTAAAAAAGCAAATCTTATCACGAAAGACTTTATTTATTTTTATTGGATTATAGTTGCTTTACAATATGATGTTAGTTACCTTCATGGAATGGCTTAAAATACTCTTTGACTAGCTGTGCTCCACTGGACGAGTTGCTAGACATTTCCAGACATCTATGCTGCATCAAAAATAAAGAGTAAAGACTTTCACTTGCTTCTGGGCATTAAAATGCAGCAGTTTTATAAATTTATAAAACAAAGAGCAAACTTGGGCTATTGCCTGAGGACTCCTAGCAGTTACGTTTCAGATGCTCTTGGCTGTGTGTTTCTAGAAATCAATTTTCTCTTTTGTCCTCTTTCAGCTTGTTTTGAAAATCAGTCTCTGGAAGTCTTCTGTCTCCTTTCCACTGCAGCCCGACTCCACTTGTTTATTTTTGGAAACCAGCAGCTTCTAAATTAGCTTTGAAACAAAACTCTATCAGCTACAAGATCTGCATGCGAAATTGCAGTGAGCTTCTGTCCTTTGTTTTCTTTTTTAGACCATTGAACCATGGTCAGACACAAAATTTCTGTGTTTTGTTTGAATTGGGTGACTTGGTTTACATGCATGTTTTATCATTATACATTAACTTTATCTGGAACATGATTTTGTAAGAGTTCTGTTTGAGTAAGAATGTTTCTATTATGCCTAGGCCTCTTTTTTCCCTATGGAAATATGCTTTCAAATGTTACAGTGAAAGTCTCTTGGAAAATAGGATTAAAATGAAAGCATCTCATTCTGAAAGCAACTTTTCAATAATACTATGTGTAAGACTTTGATAAGGTTTTTAGGCTTTTTCTATCTCATAGGATGGTTTATAGTTTGAGAGAAAATTCTATTCCCTGGAGGCAGGATACTTTTATATTTCATAAAGGAAGATATCTAGACTTTAAATTCAGCAGCTTTGGATTTTAATCTCATGCTGCCCTTAGCTGAATGATCTTAGACAAGTCATTTGGTTTTTTTGAGCCTCAGTTTTTTACCTGTAAATTGAGGACAGTAATAATTACTTCCCAAGATTAGAGCTAAATGACATCTAACCTACAGGAGGCATAAAAGAAATGGCATTTGGATGAATGCTTTTCTATTAAGAGATGAGAGAGATTTTAGGTCTGCTAGCCTCAGGATATTATTTTTTCTTTTGTACTTGAAGTAAAAATTCACTGGATACAATTGTGCAATCTAACTATCACTTAGTAAATTTGGCTTTAAATGATATCTACTAGTGGTTTTCTTCATTCCTTTTATCACAGCCTTAGCCTTCTTAAAAATTAACTGTCAGCAAACCAAGTCAGTGATGTAGCAGATACTTTTTTTTTTTAATCCCAAACAATACTACCAGTATATACGTCTGCGTTCCCTTTATATGCTCCATTTGCTTCTTTGCCGGTTTTCAGAACCTGAATCAAAAGCCTTTCTCTCTTTTTCTCCCCCTCTCACTTCCATGTGTTTCATTTTTCCTCTCATTAACATGTATTTATTGAATGCCATTACTGGCCAGACACTGTCCTAGGCCCTCTGGTGAAGCCCTGAACAAACTAGGAGGCCTCCTTTAAATGAGAAGCTCAGAGAGGGTAGCATTTAGGCTGAGCAATCTTGAGAATATTTAATATGACATAAATTTCTACTGAAGGCAATCATTTTTATGGAATGTAGAGCCTGCAATATGATGTAAAGTATGTACATAAACAGTTATGTAATCTCTTTTTCTCTCTGTCTCTCCAACTAGATACCTAAATAAATACCTAGGGACATTTCAGGAGGCCATGGAGGGAAGGGAAATTTAGAGATTATACTCTAGACTGATAAGGAAAAAAGAAGGGCAGAAAGTGTCAGTACATGCCTATATATATATATATATATATATTTTTTTTTATGGTGCCAGAGTTGAAATTTAAACCAGGACTTGAGATTCTTATTTTGGTATTATTTCTTACAAACTGCACTGCTTCTGAAACTTTTGGAGGTCTGCCATGTTTGACTGAGTTGACCAAGGAGGTAGAAAGTATTTTCATATTCTGGGAGCCATGCTAAGTGCTGCAAGCAAGAAATGATCCCTGATCTCATGGGGTTTATAGTCAAGTGGAGAAATCAAACCATTCAGTTAGTCTTGGTGCCTGTTATGTTTCAGATGTTATCTGGGCACAGAATGTGCTTATTAAGATTTAATACTTGAGTGTATAAAATCAATGATCTTGTTCATTTATTCATTCTTGGAGGAGGTGATAACATTGCAGAGCGCTAAGATATCATTGAACCGATATTCACTGATAACTTATTATGTACCAGGTATTATACTGAAAACTAGGATATAATGCTGATGATATGAACTTGAGTCCCACTCTTATGTAGATTACTCCTTGCAGAAATGTAAAGATTAAGTCTGTAAATATATAATTATTTGTATAAGGTATATGAAGTACTTGTGTTTTATTTGCATATGTTATAGCAATCCTGTGAGTAACAGCCCAACACTTAGGATGGTCTCCTCACCACAGGTCATAAAGCTTTTACAGCATCATCTTATTCTCCATGAGCATTCCAGCAGGAGTCCAACAAAACAGGCATGGCTGCCATTTTCTGCTGTTATCCTGACACCTACATGAATGGGGGTGGTGCTGCCCTCTGACCCCTTTAGCAAGGTTTCTGTAACCTCCAGACAGATGATCACACTGCTGCCCTTGGTAACTGCAACTTGGGTCTAAACCAACGTTTTCCCTTCTGGACCAGCTGTTAGGCTGCAGAGAAGGAGACACATAAAATTTATGGACTTCATATTCTTGTAGCACATTTCTATTGAGGAATTCAAGGCACTCTGGATTTTTTATTTCCTTTAATTTAAAAATAGCCCTGAGATTTAATGTGGAAATGATAATTTTCTTGTTTATAAGTGGAGAAGCCTGAGTACAGGGTCCCTTCCTTCATGCTACAGCTCTGTTCCTGCAAAATGGCACCTAAGCAGGTGCTCACAAATCAAGCAGGTGACAATGATGATACAATTGGCAGAGTAAAGAAATCCTATAGTGAAAGTGCTCATGAAATGTACTATTTCTCCTTTTATTTTTTAATTGAAAATTCAACTTCATGTATGCTTGGCATAAGGAAGTATGATGTGCCTAAACTACATTTCTTAGACTAGAATTGTTAGTAGAAGTTTCAATCCAGGGCTCTTTGCTCTGGATTTTGTTGAAATGTCAGTGACAAATGGAGCTTCCCCAGTGGCTCTGTGGTACAGAATCTGCCTGCAGTGCAGGAGTTGCAAGAGGAGCAGTTTCAGTTCCTGAGTTAGGAAGATTCCCTGGAGAAGGGCATGGCAACCCACGCCACTATTCTTGCCTGGAGAATCCCCTGGATAGAGGAGTCTGGCGGGCTACAGTCCATAGGGTCGGAAAGAGTCAGACACAACTGAAGCAATTTAGAATGCCAGCACGCACGCAGTGGCAAATGAACTTCCATTTGTCTGTAGAAAAAAAATAAAAGCTTCTAAGGTTGGTCAACAAGACTTTTCAGAAATGGAAATCACTTATACTTCCAATCTTATTTTTCTACTATTGGCTATTTTTCTTTAGACAATTAAAGTATATTTATTGCCAGTTCCTATTTATTGTTGACTTTCCTGGTGGCTCAGACGGTAAAGTGTCTGTCTACAATGCGGGAGACCCGGGTTCGATCCCTGGGTTGGGAAGATCCCCTGGAGAAGGAAATGGCAATCCACTCTAGGAATATTGCCTGGAAAATCCCATGGACAGAGGAGCCTGGTAGGTTACATCCCATGGGGTCGCCAAGAGTCGAACACGGCTGAACGACCACTTTATTGCCAGTTCCTCAGACCCCAGTTTAGCAGATTGGCAGGTAGTTCTGAAAGGTGTGGACTCACTTGTCACCAATAAGCACAAAATGTGGCAGATGTATAAGGAATTACTCTGCTCCTCTGAGACTTAAGTGCCTGGGCTGGGTCCCTGGGTGTCCCTGTAACCCCAGGCCTCTTTGTTGCTCCCTGGGAATCTGCCCTGTAGTGTCCTGTTAGGCTGGAGCCGACTCAGAACCTGACCCTTTCCAGCCAGTCTCTCCTCCTGGCCTTTGCTTCTTGCTCCTTCTTAGCTAGCAAAGCTGCTTGTGAATCGCTCTGATTACTCATCCTCTAGCAACATACAACTTCTTTTTTTTTAATACCTTCTTCTTGTCTCTAGAACTGTGCTCATAGTATGCTGCTGCCTAGGATGTCTTAGCCAATGAAACTTCCACATCTTAGAAGGCTCAAGTCACAGGTTGATCCCTCTAGAAATGCTTCCCCAGTCCACAGGGTAGGTAAATTTTCTTCCTTTATTCTTTTACAGAAAGTGGAATTCTAATTTCTTATTTGTATATATATTTATAATAAGATCCTACTTCTAACCCATCCCATTGCCACCCTACTAGCCTTTCAGATTCCTAAGGATAAGGACCAAAGGACCAAAGTATTCATCTTGGCATACCTAACATATCTAAGATATGTTAGGCTATCAATAACCTCAGATATGCAGATGACACCACCCTTATGGCAGAAAGTGAAGAGGAACTAAAAAGCCTCTTGATGAAAGTGAAAGTGGAGAGTGAAAAATTTGGCTTAAAGCTCAACATTCAGAATGTGAAGATCATGGCATCCAGTCCCATCACTTCATGGGACATAGATGGGGAAACAGTGGAAACAGTGTCAGACTTTATTTTTTGAGGCTCCAAAATCACTGCAGTTGGTGATGGCAGCCATGAAATTAAAAGACGTTTACTCCTTGGAAGAAAAGTTATGACCAACCTAGATAGCATATTCGAAAGCAGAGACATTACTTTGCCGACTAAGGTCCATCTAGTCAAGGCTATGGTTTTTCCTATGGTCATATATGGATGTGAGAGTTGGACTGTGAAGAAAGCTGAGCGCCAAAGAATTGATGTTTTTGAACTGTGTTGGAGAAGACTCTTGAGATATCCTTGGACTGCAAGGAGATCCAACCAGTCCATTCTGAAGGAGATCAGCCCTGGGATTTCTTTGGAAGGAATGATGCTGAAGCTGAAACTCCAGTACTGTGGCCACCTCATGCGAAGAATTGACTCATTAGAAAAGACCCTGATCTGGGTTGGGAAGATCCCCTGGAGAAGGAAATGGCAATCCACTCTAGGAATATTGCCTGGAAAATCCCATGGACAGAGGAGCCTGGTAGGTTACATCCCATGGGGTCGCCAAGAGTCGAACACGGCTGAACGACCACTTTATTGCCAGTTCCTCAGACCCCAGTTTAGCAGATTGGCAGGTAGTTCTGAAAGGTGTGGACTCACTTGTCACAATAAGCACAAAATGTGGCAGATGTATAAGGAATTACTCTGCTCCTCTGAGACTTAAGTGCCTGGGCTGGGTCCCTGGGTGTCCCTGTAACCCCAGGCCTCTTTGTTGCTCCCTGGGAATCTGCCCTGTAGTGTCCTGTTAGGCTGGAGCCGACTCAGAACCTGACCCTTTCCAGCCAGTCTCTCCTCCTGGCCTTTGCTTCTTGCTCCTTCTTAGCTAGCAAAGCTGCTTGTGAATCGCTCTGATTACTCATCCTCTAGCAACATACAACTTCTTTTTTTTTAATACCTTCTTCTTGTCTCTAGAACTGTGCTCATAGTATGCTGCTGCCTAGGATGTCTTAGCCAATGAAACTTCCACATCTTAGAAGGCTCAAGTCACAGGTTGATCCCTCTAGAAATGCTTCCCCAGTCCACAGGGTAGGTAAATTTTCTTCCTTTATTCTTTTACAGAAAGTGGAATTCTAATTTCTTATTTGTATATATATTTATAATAAGATCCTACTTCTAACCCATCCCATTGCCACCCTACTAGCCTTTCAGATTCCTAAGGATAAGGACCAAAGGACCAAAGTATTCATCTTGGCATACCTAACATATCTAAGATATGTTAGGCTATCAATAACCTCAGATATGCAGATGACACCACCCTTATGGCAGAAAGTGAAGAGGAACTAAAAAGCCTCTTGATGAAAGTGAAAGTGGAGAGTGAAAAATTTGGCTTAAAGCTCAACATTCAGAATGTGAAGATCATGGCATCCAGTCCCATCACTTCATGGGACATAGATGGGGAAACAGTGGAAACAGTGTCAGACTTTATTTTTTGAGGCTCCAAAATCACTGCAGTTGGTGATGGCAGCCATGAAATTAAAAGACGTTTACTCCTTGGAAGAAAAGTTATGACCAACCTAGATAGCATATTCGAAAGCAGAGACATTACTTTGCCGACTAAGGTCCATCTAGTCAAGGCTATGGTTTTTCCTATGGTCATATATGGATGTGAGAGTTGGACTGTGAAGAAACTGAGCGCCAAAGAATTGATGTTTTTGAACTGTGTTGGAGAAGACTCTTGAGATATCCTTGGACTGCAAGGAGATCCAACCAGTCCATTCTGAAGGAGATCAGCCCTGGGATTTCTTTGGAAGGAATGATGCTGAAGCTGAAACTCCAGTACTGTGGCCACCTCATGCGAAGAATTGACTCATTAGAAAAGACCCTGATGCTGGGAGGGATTGGGGGCAGGAGGAGAAGGGGACGACAGAGGTTGAGATGGCTGGATGGCATCATTGACTCGATGGACATGAGTCTGAGTGAACTCTGGGAGTTGGTGATGTACAGGGAGGCCTGGCATGCTGTGATTCATGGGGTTGCAAAGAGTCGGACATGAGTGGGCGACTGAACTGAACTGAAGATATCATTAGATTCTCAATAAATGTCCCTTGGATGACAGTGCTCTTTGATTGCTAACTAGGATCTTTGTCAACCTGGAAAATCTCTTTGAGAACCATGACTCTTACTCATTGGTCATGAGTTCTCACCACAGATTCATCCCCCCAGATCAGATGTCAGTAACACAGGCCTCTAGGAGGCAAGTGATGGACTTGGGGGAAGCTGATTTGGGCTCGCAATGCCACTGAAGCTGGCCGTTGCTCCATGCCACAGAGACACTGGGAGGTCAGACACAGATTGGACTCCTCAATCCCAACCTGCCATGTGGAGTGGGGCAATGTAGGGAGAATCCAGACAGGAGGGTTGTACTGTGGCCCCACTTAAACAATGCAGTCCTGTGAGGAAGCCAGTCAGGCTGTTGGAGCAGGGAAGGCTCTGGCAAAATCTAGGTAGAATGGGAAGAAAGGCTGTCAGGTCAGTAGGAAATGGGGTTGGGCTAAAAGGTTGAGGCAGAAGCCCAAACCACATGATGGAGGTGAGCAAAGGGTGGTAGGAGGGAGAGAGAATGAGAGGAAAGGAGATGGGGAGACAAAAAAGGGAAATTAAGAGGTAGCAAGGTTAGCAGAGAGAGAGAAGGGAGAAAGAACCTTCAGTTTTTCTGAGAACTGTCTTCTCTTTCAAGAGAAGAGAAGACAGAGGAGAGAAATGGAGATGAGAGAGAGAAGAGGGATGATAAAAGAGATTAGAAGGGAGAAAGCAGAGAGGGAAAGTGGACACCAGAAGGCTCATCCCTGTACACCACCTGCCTGAACAAAATCCAGCCCAGGAGTCACCCTAAGGGAGTGGGTCAAATGGCATAATATACCCCTAAAATCACTGATAGCCTTCACCCTAACTTTGACACAGACAAATGGGATTTTCTTACCTCTTGTAGAGTGTGAATAAAAGTATTTTAAGAAGATTTGGCTACATTTAATTAGCATGCTACATACATTATTCACTATATACATTGCATACATTATGTGTATATTATGTATGTATTCTTCATCAGACACAAATGCAATGTGATTGTTATGCAAACAAATCTTCAAAACTAATTTCCTAACAACCCACTGTACCGCCTGATTCTACCTGAACCACATTGCTAGACCCCATTCACAGCTCTGGGTCAGCTAGAGTCCTAGTCACAATCAGCTTGTAGATGTGAGTCTGCAAATGCATTTCTTGGCCTCTTGGCTTCCCAGGTGGTACCAGTGGTAAAGTACCCACTTGCCAACGCAGGAGATAGTGAGAAACAAGTGTTCTATCCCTGAGTTGGGAAGATCCCCTGGGGAAGGGCATGGCAACTCACTCCAGTATTCTTGTCTGGGGAATCCCATGGACAGAGGAGCCTGGTGAGTTACAGTCCACCGGGCTACAAAGATTCAGATACAGATACTGAAGTAACTTAGCATGCATGCTTGGATCAAAATTTAGAAAGTGATCTTGCAGTTTTTTTTTTTTAATAAAACACAAATTTTATTGTATTTAATGCTGTTTCTGCTTAAAATTTTTCAGTGGCTATCCATCGCTTTCTTTCTAAAATTTTTTAAAATTCATTTTTATTGAAATGTAGCTGATTTACAATATTGGGTTAGTTTTTGCTATAGTGCAACATTAATCAGTTATACATATATTACTCTTTTTCAGATTATTTTGCCTTATGGGTCATTAGAGAGTATTGAATAGAATTCCTTATGCCATACAGTTAGGTCCCTGTCTATTTTATATACATTGTAGTATGTATATGTCAATCCCAACCTTCCAATTTATCCTTTTATTCCTTCTTCCCTTGGCAACCATAAGTTTGTTTTCTACATCTGTGTCTCTACTTCTGTTTTGCAAGTAGATTAATTTTATCATTCTTTTAGATTCCACATATAAGCAATATCATATGATAACTTGTCTTTCTCTGACTGACTTGCTTCAGTATGACAATCTTGATGCAGTTTCAACATCCAAAAGAACAACGAGTCATTCATTCCTTGCACTCTCATTATTAGATACAAAATAGATCAATACAGATAAAACTCGCAAGGCTGCTGTGAAGAAGCGAGACCACCGCTGGGAGCAGTGGCTTACGCGGAGTGCTATTTAATATTGTCTATTATCACTTTTATTTTTATTTGTTTAGTGCTTACACATTATAGTGCAATACCTTACCTGGTCTTTACAAACACCTGTAAGGTAGACAGAGTCAGCGTTACAACCTGGCTGCACTAATGAGGAAACTGGAGTTTTACCTGAGGTTATACACAGGAAGGAAAGCAGTCCCAGAAGCCCTCCAGTCACCTAGTTCAATGTTGCCTGTACTCTTAGGAGCCACAGCCAATGAGACCAGCCAGAGAGAAATGATTATTTCTGAATGGTCACAAAATAATCTATGGTGTATCTCCTGACAGCTCTCTCATAAATGATTTCACAGCTGTGTATTGCTTGATATAATTTAAAAATTTTATTTTCAGCCAGGGTTTATTTCTGTGCTTTTTCTCCATTATCTTTTAAAATTGGGAGAGCAATATGAAAACGTTAAGGCTATGGGGTCACTAAGAACCAGGGTTCAAAATAAAACTGGCTTCAGAACTGCTCCCAATTATATTAGGGTGTGTAAAACTGACATTTGGTGGGGATTGTGGCTTTAAAATTATCTTGTGTTATCTGTGAGGTGAAAAGACCAGGTGGTAAATCAAGGAGTGGAATGAAGATAACCAGTTCCTAACTTGCTCTGTGTTTCTTGACAAGCCGTTTAATATCCATACATCGTTGTCTTCCAAATCGGGAGCATCAGATTAGGGGTGAACATCAGGACAGCAATGGCACGGGGCTCTGTGATTTCTAGCAGTCACCACATACGCTGAAGCAATCTGTACATGAGCAATTTTCACATAGACACGTGAGGAGGTTGGATTTAAGGGTTCAGGTTCCCGCAGATGGATACAGTCTAAGGTACTGAGGTGAATGTTGTACACAGAGTTTTATTCACTGGCTGCTTTGGGGCTTTAGGGGATTTTCCCAGGGGTCCTGCTATGACTGTAGCTACTTCTGCAGGTGGATACATATTAATTCTCCCTCTGCCACCTCCAAAGGATTGCTGAGGAAAAGCTTGAGCAACTGGCATCAATTCAGACATAAAGGTTTTCCTACACAAGTTCCATAGCCAAGCACTGGCTGTGCCTTGCTCATCTTCTGGAAACCCTGGGAGGCCTTTCCTAAGGCATTTCTGGAGTATTTTAATTGTGTGCAACCTGAGGGAATAAAGAAACGGAAGTCTAAAGAGACTGCGTATCTCTAATAACCATATTCTTCTTCATCAAGTTAGCCATGATGTTTATACCCTTAAATAAGAATGTTATAAAATTCCACTGAGAGATAGGATAGTCTCTCGACTCTCCATGATATTAAAGCTCCTCAGAACAATCATTTTAGAATAAAATTTGCTCAAGGACTGATTCATATTTCAAATGTATTGTCCTGTTCTTTATTGATATTCACTGCCTAGGTGATCTCATCTAGTATTGAGGTTTTAAGTACTGTCTGTGTGTTCACGCTCCCATGTTTATATCTCTGGTCTGGACCTTTCTTCTAAACTTCAGATTGTATTTCCAGTCACCTACTTTATGCCTCCAAAGCATCTCAAACCTAACATATCCAAATCGAATTCTTGTTTTTTCTTTCTAAACCTTTCTTTTCAAAGCCGTCTCCAGCTCCATGGATGGCACCTTCATTTTTAAGCTACTCAATCCAAAACCATGAGATTCTTCTTTTTTCCTTCTTTCACAACCCCTATTCAACTTCTTAGCAATTCCTCTCAGATTTACTTCAAAATAAAGGTTTCCAAAATCTGATCACTTTGTGCTAACACCACTACTTGGAGCTGGTCCAAGCCAACATTGCCCTTCAACTATATTATTGTTTTTTAATTTTTTTGACTGGGCTGGGTCTTAGTTGCAGCATGTAGGACCTTCATCGTGGTGTATGGGCTCTTAATTTAGGCATGTGGGATCTAGTTCTCTGACCAGGGATAGAACCTGGGCCCCCTGCATTGGGAGGACAGAGTCTCAGCCATTGGACCACCAGGAAGTTCCCATCTAGATTGTTGTAATTCTGTGTGATCTGTGTGGTCGCCACCATTCTGTGTGGTCTGTGTGATCCTTTAAAAATGTAAATCAGAATCAAACTTTCTGGAATCTTCCCAATATATGGACATTAAAACAAAACCCTTACAATAACCTGCAATATCCTATCATATGTGCAACTTTCCTCACCTCTCTGTCCTCATTCCTCATTTCTCACCCTGTGTTCTAGGTATAGGGCTACACGCTCTTCCTTCGCAATGCCATCTTTCTATTTTTTGCTGCCTTCTCCTGAAATGCTCCTTCACTAAATCATCTCAAAGTGACCTTCTATATTTGTCTTTCAACTTTTGGATTCTGCTAACTGCTTTCTCCCCTCATTGCCACCTTTGGACTAGAGGTGGTAACAAAAGTCTGGAAAAATAATCACTTGGGGTTCTTCCTAAATCTCATTTTAGTAAATTGTCCTTTTGTAATAAGCTTCCTTTGAATTATTCTAATTTGAATGTGCTGTCTCTTTCCTGTTGTGACCCTGACTAATGCAATAATTAGTTTTACATTCTGCATTTATTGGTACTGGAAGTGGCCACTGGAAATAGACCTTCTAAATGGGATTCTGACATAGTTTCTCTAAATTCATGGATCACAGGATAATCATCCTATTTGGGGAAAGTGGGTACAGAGGTATTTCTATTACCCAGAGTGTCATGATGGTGGTAGAGAATGACTTACAGATGGAGAGCATTGCAGTAGGGGATCACTATGGCAACAACAAAGATTATAAAGCATGTGGAATAAACTGACTTCTTTCCCTCAGGGGCTTACTTAGGGAAAAAAGAAATTAAGAGATACAAATTTATATAACACATGTGGAAAACAAGAAGGCCGCAGTGGAAGCTTTGAAGGAGTTCCTCATCTCCCACTGTTGCTATTTGGCTAAGGCACAAGCCCAGGATGTGATTATAAAAGGTGGGAGATTGCAGCATCCATCAAATTCTCAAGTAGGTCCCCAGGCTTCTCATTTGAAAAGAAGCTGCGAGAAAATCTGAGGCAGGGGATTGGGACATTTGAGCAGACATTGGGCTGAGGACTTTGTTGCTGTTAAGTCACTCATTCATTTTTGACTCTTTGTGACCCCATGGACTGCAGCGTGCTAGGCTTCCCTGTCCTTAACTCTCTCTTGTAATTTGTTCAAACTCATGTCCATTTAGTTGGTGATGCCATTCAACCATCCCATTCTCTGTTGCCGCCTTCTCCTTCTGCCCTCAATCTTTCCCAGCATAGATGTCTTTTCCCATGAGTTGAGGACTCTGATCCTTTAAATTCGCTTGAAATTCTTTTGCCTGAGGAGGTAGTCTCTGCTCCATCTCCTCCCTCTGAATAGTCTTTGCATAAAAATTTTTCAGTGATTTAACCTAAGGCAGTTGCCTCATAGCCTGATGCTGATTTCCCTTAGGACCCAACCTCACCAATTCTCATTCCTTCTAGACCTATATAATGAGAATTATTTTCCAACATAGCACAGTTTGAGAAATTCAAGACCTGACTCCATGAGAAAAGAGCATATAGAAAAGAAAAGAAAAACCAACCAATCTCTATCAGCAGATGTCTGTTTAGTCAAACCGTTTGGGAAGACCCAAAGAACCCACCATTACCAAAGGAGTAAGAAATGCATTGATGTGGGGACAGCAGACACTTGAGAAGTTCTATGATGGCTCCTTTTAAGAAAGAGATGATGGAGAGGATGATGCAATGTAAGGAGTTCCCTGATCGCAGCATGAATAGTGAAAATCTTAGATTTGTAGAGGATGTTTAATAGCAATTAACTGTCAGAGACGAGCTGAGTGTTATAAGAAATTATAGGATTTGAATGATAAGCACAGAATTTGGACCTAAGGGTTCTGTGACAATACTTGTTTGTTGAGGGAGTTCCCTAGAGAGCATTCTATTAATGGGTTATTTGACATATATAAGTGGAAAAATTATTGGTCCAAAACAGAAACCCAACTTGAATCTTTGAGGTGAATTTCATGCCTTCCTATTCAGGTGCAAATAGAACTGCCTTATGACCCAGCAATCCCACTGCTGGGCATACACACCGAGGAAACCAGAATTGAAAGAGACACGTGTACCCCGATGTTCATTGCAGCACTGTTTATAATAGCCAGGACATGGAAGCAACTTAGATGTCCATCAGCAGATGAATGGATAAGAAAGCTGTGGTACATATATACAATGGAGTATTACTCAGCTATTAAAAAGAATACATTTGAATCAGTTCTAGTGAGGTGGATGAAACTGGAGCCAATTATACAGAGTGAAGTAAGCCAGAAAGAAAAACACCAATACAGTATACTAACACATATATATGGAATTTAGAAAGATGGTAATGATAACCCTGTATGCGAGACAGCAAAAGAGACACAAATGTAAAGAACAGACTTTTGGACTCTGTGGGAGAGGGAGAGGGTGGGATGATTTGGGAGAATGGCATTGAAACATGTATACTATCATGTAAGAAATGAATCACTAGTCTAGGTTTGATGCAGGATACAGGATGCTTGGGGCTGGTGCACTGGGATGACCCAGAGGGATGTATACGGAATTTAGAAAGATGGTAATGATAACCCTGTATGCGAGACAGCAAAAGAGACACAAATGTAAAGAACAGACTTTGGGACTCTGTGGGAGAGGGAGAGGGTGGGATGATTTGGGAGAATGGCATTGAAACATATACTATAATGTAAGAACAAAAAGCTAGTCTAGGTTCGATACAGGATACAGGATGCTTGGGGATGGTGCACTGGGATGACCCAGAGAGATGATATGGGGAGGGTGGTGGGAGGGGGCTCAGGGTTGGGAATTCATGTACACCTGTGGCAGATTCATGTCAATGTAGGGCAAAACCAATACAGTATTGTAAAGTACAAAAATAAAATAAAAATTTTTAAAAAAAGAAAAAAAAAGTCCATTTGTGGACTTGCCTGTTGGTGCGGTGGATAAGAATCCACCTACCAATGCAGGGGACATGGGTTCAATCCCTTGTTCAGGAACAGCCCACATGACATGGAGCAAATAAGCCTGAACACCACAACTACTGAAGCTGAAGCTCCAATACTTTGGTCACCTGATGCAAAGAGCTGGCACATTAGAAAAGACCCTGATGTGGGGAAAGATTGAGGGAGAAAGTGGAGAAGGGGAAGACAGAGGATGAGATGGTTGTATGGCATCACTGACTCAATGGACATGAGTTTCAGCAAGCTCTGGGAGATGGTGAAGGACAGAGAAGCCTGGTAGCAGAGAGAAGGTGGGGAGGAGGAAGAGAAGCCTGGGCAGGATTGATTCATTCTCCCTAGGAGAACACAGGGAGCAAGTTCCAGGCTGGGAACAACAGGGAGGGAACACATTTCCGCCCATCAACAGAATTTGGATTAAAGATTTACTGAGCATGGCCTTGCCCATCAGAACAAGACCCAGTTTCCCCCACAGTCAGTCTCTCTCATCAGGAAGATTCCATAAGCCTCTTATCCTTATCCCTCAGAGGGAAAATGAAAGTGATGTTGCTCAGTCATGTCCCACTCTTTGGGATCCTGTGGACTGTAGCCTACCAGACTCCTCTTCCATGGAATTCTCCAGGCAAGAATACTGGAGTTGGTTGCCATTTCCTTCTCCAGGGGATCTTCCCAACCTAGGGAATCAAATATGGGTGTTCCACATTGCAGGCAGATGCTTTACCCTCTGAGCCACCAGGGAAGTATCCTTCAGGAGGAAGACAGAATGAAAACCACAATCACAGAAAACTAATCAAAATGATCACATGGACAACAGCCTCATCTAACTCAATGAAACTATGAGCCAGGTCATGTAGGGCAACCCAAGACAGACAGGTCATGGTGGAGCGTTCTGACACAATGTGGTCCACTGGAGAAGGGAATGGCAAAGCACTTCAGTATTCTTGCCTTGAAAACCCCATGAACAGCATGAAAAGGCAAAAAGATAGGACACTGAAAGATGAACTCCCCAGGCTGGTAGGTGCCCAATATGCTATGGAGAAGAATGGAGAAATAACTCCAGAAAGAATGAAGAGACAAAGCCAAAGTGGAAACAGTACCCAGTTGTGGATGTGACTCGTGATGGAAGTAAAGTCTGATGGTGTAAAGAACAATATTGCATAGGAACCTGGAATGTTAGGTCCATGAATCAAGGTAAATTGGAAGTGGTCAAACAAGAGATGGCAAGAGTGAACATCGACATTTTAGGAAACAGTGAACTAAAATGGATTGGAATGGGTGAATTTAACTAAGATGACCATTATATCTACTACTGTAGGCAAGAATCCCTTAGGGAAATGGAGTGGCCCTCATAGTCAAAAAAGAGTCTGAAATGCAGTATTTGGGTGCAATCTCAAAAACAATGATCTCTGTTAGTTTCCAAGGCAAGCCATTCAATATCACAGTAATCCAAGTCTATGCCCTGACCAGTAATGCTGAAGAAGCTGAAGTTGAATGGTTGTATGAAGAACTACAGGACCTTCTAGAACTAACAGCCAAAAAAGATGTCCTTTTATCACAGGGGACTAGAATGCAAAAGTAGGAAGTCAAGAGATACCTGGCTGCTGCTGCTAAGTCGTTTCAGTCGTGTCGATTCTGTGTGACCCCATAGACGGAAGCACACCAGGCTCTGCTGTCCCTGGGATTCTCCAGGCAAGAACACTGGAGTGGGTTGCCATTTCCTTTTCCAATGCATGAAAGTGAAAAGTGAAAGTGAAGTCGCTCAGTTGTGTCCGACTCTTCGAGATCCCATGGACTGCAGCCCACCAGGCTCCTCAGTCTATGGGATGTTCCACTCAAGAGTACTGGAGTGGGGTGCCATTGCCTTCTCCCAGAGATACCTGGAGTAACAGGCAAATTTGGCCTTGGAGTACATAATGAAGCAGGGCAAAGGATAACAAGAGTTTTGCCAAGAGAAAGCACTGGTCATAGCAAACGCCCTCTTCCAACAACACAAGAGAAGACTCTACACATGGACATCACCAGATGGCCAACAGCGAAATCGGACTGATTATATTCTTTGTAGCCAAAGATGGCTACAAGACCAGGAGCTAACTGTGGCTCCGATCATGAGCTCCTTATTGCAAAATTCAGACTTAAATTGAAGAAAGTGGGGAAAACCACTAGACCATTCAGGTATGACCTAAATCAAATCCCTTATGATTATACAGTAGAAGTGATAAATAGATTTAAGGGATTAGATCTGATACACAAGAACTATGATGCCTGAAGAACTATGGATGGAGGTTCGTGACATTGTACAGGAGGCAGTGATCAAGACCATCCCCCCCAAAAAAGAGATGTAAAAAGGCAAAATGGTTGTCTGAGGAGGCCTTACAAATAGCTGAAAAAAGAAGAGAAGCTAAAGGCAAAGGAGAAAAGGAAAGATATAACTATTTGAATGCAGACTTCCAAAGAATAGCAAGGAGAGATAAGAAAGCCTTCCTCCATGATCAATACAAAGAAACAGGAAACAACAGAATGGGAAAGACTAGAGATCTCTTCAAGAAAATTAGAGATACCAAGGGCACATTTCATGGAAAGATGCATACAATAAACAACAGAAATGGTATGGACCTAATAGAAGCAGAAGATATTAAGAAGAGATAGCAAAATACATAGAAGAACTATACAAAAAAGATCTTAATGACCCAGATAACCACAATGGTGTAATCACTCACTTAGAGCCAGACATCCTGGAATGTGAAGTCAAGTGGGCCTTAGGAAGCAGTGCTACAAACAAAGCTAGTGGAGGTGATGGAATTCCAGTTGAGCTATTTCAAAACCTAAAAGATGATGCTGTGAAAGTGCTTCACTCAACATGCCAGGAAATTTGGAAAACTCAGCAGTGGCCACAGGACTGGAAAAGGTCAGTTGTCATTCCAGTCCCACAGAAAGGCAATGCCAAAGAATGCTCAAACTACTGCACCACTGCACTCATCTCACATGCTAGCAAAGTAATGCTCAAAATTCTCCAAGCCAGGCTTCCACAGTACATGAACCATGAACTTTCAAATGTTCAAGCTGGATATAGAAAAGGCAGAGGAACCAGAGATCAAATTGCCAACATCCGCTGGATCACGGAAAAAGCAAGAGAGTTCCAGAAAAACATCTATTTCTGCTTTATTGACTATGCCAAAGCCTTTGACTGTCTGGATCACAACAAACTGTGGAACATTCTTCAAGAGATGGGAATACCAAACTACCTTACCTGCCTCCTGAGAAATCTGTATGCAGGTCAAGAAGCAATTAGAATTGGACATGGAAACACAGAGTGGTTCCAAATTGGGAAAGGAGTATGTCAAGTCTATATACTGTCACCCTATTTATTTAACTTATATGCAGAGTCCATCATGCAAAATTCCAGGCTGGATGAAGCACAAGTTGGAATCAAGATTGCTGGGAGAAATATCAATAACCTCAGATACACATATGACACCACCCTTACGGCAGAAAGTGAAGAACTAAAGAGCCTCTTGATGAAAGTGAAAGAGGAGAGTGAAAAAGTTAGCTTAAAACCCAACACTTAAAAAACTATGATCATGGCATCTGGCGTGGTCACACTCTTCATGGCAAATACATGGGGAAACAATGGAAACAGTGAGAGACTTTTGGGGGGCTCCAAAATCACTGCAATGGTAACTGCAGCCATGAAATTAAAAATGCTTACTCTTGGAAGAAAAGCTATGACCAACCTAGACAGCCTATTAAAAAGGAGAGATATTACTTTGCCAACAAAGGTCCATCTAGTCAAAACTATGGTTTTTCCAGCAGTCATGTATGGATGTGAGAGTGGGATTATAAAGCAAGCTGAGCACTGAAGAATTGATGCTTTTGAACTGTGGTGTTGGAGAAGACTCTTGAGAGTCCCTTGGACTGCAAGGAGATCCAGCCAGTCCATTCTGAACGAGATCAGTCTTGAACAATCATTGGAACAACTGATGCTGAAGCTGAAATTCCAATACTTTGGCAATCTGATGAGAAGAACTGACTCATTGGAAAAGACCCTGATACTGGGAAGGACTGAAGGCAGGAGGAGAAGGGGACAACAGAGGATGAAACGGTTGGATGGCATAACCACCTCGATGGACATGAGTTTGAGCAAGCTTCGGAAGTTGGTGATGGACAGGGAGGCCTGACGTGCTGCAGTCCATTGTGTTGCAAAGAGTCAGGCATGACTGAGTGAACAACCACAACCACTGCAGCCTGTGCACTCTAGGGCCCGCGAGCTGCAACTACAGAGCCCACGTGCCACAACTACTGACGCCGGCATGCCTAGAGCCTGTGCCCCACATCAAGAGAAGCCAGAGGAATGAAAAGCCTGCACACCTCAACAAAGAGTAGCCCCCACTGGCTGCAACCAGAGAAAGCCTGTATGTTACAAGGAAGACCCAGTGCAGCCAAAAATAAAAAAAAATTTTTTAAATGGTGACTGTCTGCCTAGACTTCTTACCACCAGCCTAAGACTCATACTTCTGGGTTCTTTCTACCCATCCTCTGAAACATCCACATTTGTCAACCTTCTGCCTGAACCACAACTGGAGTTTACAGTATTTGTTGGACAGCACCATTTTCTGGCTGGGTCAAACCCCTGCTGTCAGCCAAATTACCTTCCCAGTCCCTGGAATACCCTAATTAGCAGATCTAATATTGTATCCAGTTCTTCCCCTCCACCCTGTCTGCTCCAACAATAAAGTTGGACCTAGGACAGTATTCTTTCCCTATAATGGAACTGGGGGAAAAATGAAACCTGCTTTTTATAGCACTGCTCTGGATATCTTGTTATTTACAAGACTACAATGCTTTCTGTAATACAGCTTGGTTTAGCCACTTACCCTCTAATCCTGGGCTTGGAAGGAAAACATGTCATTTTTACTACTACTGCAATCATGTGTCTATCTATAACACACTGTATCCCTAATGATCTGGAGAACTCAGCTAATAGTTTAAGGGCTCAAATATTTTTTCCAAAATTGCTCCCCTATTCTCCTTGGGCCTGGCTGGGGAGAAGCCAGGACTGCTTGGGAGCCAAGAGGACAAGGGAAGAGTAACCAATTCAGCAGAAAGAACATCCTCTCAAGCAGGACAACAAAAAAGAGTGCTAGAGTATGGGGGGAGAGTGTCAGTTTTTATTTTCATTTACTCATTTAATAATTTTCAAAAGATATTTACATAATGAAACTCTAGTATGTTAACTATTCAGATGCAAAACCATCAACCCAAAAGAGATTTTAATTTCATAGCAAGGGATAATAAAACCTTTTACATTTTAATGATTATACCCCAAATTACATGCTTAGAATATGGTTCCCTTTAAGGAATATTTTGAAGGACACATAGACTGTATACAAACAATTGCTGGAGAAAGACACAACCATTAAACACAGCCTCTACCTGCAAAGCTACCCTTTCATTGGCCGAACTACCCAGCTGTTAATTCCCTGGATCCTAAACCCACCTGAATATCTTTGCCTTAAAGTAGCCACTTAAAACCATTTCTTCCCAAAAGCACTTTCTATTTCCCCAGATGCAAAAATCTGCCTCAACCACAGCCAACTAACATCTCAATAATCCCATCCCATCTTCCATCCTTCCATTGCTTGCCTGATCCCTCTAGAAGCATTTCATCTCCACAGAGGGAATGCCAGGCTTAG
>SJXQ01009485.1:390549-401932 GCA_006408695.1 Aepyceros melampus | reverse complement strand
CAGGCTTAGATACTGCAATGTTTCCCTACTCAGAGAAACCAATTAGCTATGGTTTCTATACCATAACTATACCCCCAAAAGCTAAGCCCCACTAGATACAGCAGTGTTTCCAAATCAGCAGCTGAAAAGACACAAGCTTAAACTGCAGAGACAAGCACTAGGTTTTCCTTAATCTGGAGGGCCCTTTGCAACATGCCCTATGCTGTTCTTCTGGAATGTGACAGGATAAGGAACTAAATGCAAAGACCCTGATCCAGTAAAATTTTATTGACGTCACATGCATAGCAACCAGAAGTTGCTCTTTTCTAACCTGACCACCAGTCACAGGGTATAGAAGCCCGGTCTTGCTAATTTCGGTCCATGTGAGTAGAATTATGGCTCTCCTTCCCACAAGAACTCAGTTTCCTATAACCTATAATGGAAAAAAAATCTAAAAAAGAATATACACACACACACACACACATATATATGAATCACTTTGCTGTGATTTGCTATTTAATAACACAACATTGTAATCAGCTATACTTCAATAAAAACATTTTGTTAAAAAGAACTCAGGAACTTCCCTGGTGATTAAGTGGTTAAGAGTCCACCTGCCAATGCAAGGGATATGGGCTCAATCCCTGATCTGGGAAAACCCCACATGCCACGGAGCAACTGAGCCCATGGGCCTCAACTACTGAAGCCCATGCACCTAGAGCCTGAGCTCCGCAACAAGAGAAGCCCGCACACCAGAACAACGAATAGCTCTCTGCTCACCACAACTAGAGAAAGCCCTTGCACAGCAATGAAGACCCAGCATAGCCAAAAAAAAAAAGAAATCAGTTCCCCTATCCTGATCCAGCCCCCTGATAAGGAGCTCCTTGACACATCTCTGTATCTACAGTCCCCATGTCAAGATGCATGTGGATACATCATATACAACTGGTTAAGTCTTTTGATTCTCAATCAGAATCAATAAGTCATGTGTGGTTGACATAAAATTGCAGATGACCTGAAAGCCAGTATTGGAAACTGGCCCATAAAGCCTGGATCATAGAATTAGCCTGGGAAGATGGCTGCCTTTTGGCCTTACTTCCAGGGTGATCATTTTAATCAAAGTGGAAAATAATTTATCATAATGTTAGGTAGGAAGTTAAGCATGAGCAACAAAGGGTGACCTAGCTGAAAAGGGTGCAAGCTGATCTCTAAACCCCATCCCAGACACACCCAGAAGAGCTCAAAGATATGCTACAAAAATAAACACAGACTTTTCCAACTACTGCACATGCGCCCTAGGCACACAGTAGATATAAACTAACCACATGGGCTTCCTCAAGTAACCTTAGGCAGCTAGGAGCCCATTCATAAATATTTACACATAGATACATCTGATTATAACAGACTGAATTACGGTAAGACATGCACAATAAAGCCTATTGTTATGTAGCTTGCAACTGTCAGTCGGCCTTGAGCATATGCCTGTTTCCATTCCCTTTCTTGACTGGTGGTGGGTCTAAGCCCTGTTTTGCACAGGGCACAACCAAAAGGAGGAGACGTGAAGTATAAAAAGAGGGGAGCCAAGAGAGAGCGTTACAATGTTTACACAGGTGTAAGCATTTCTTGGTATGTAAATTTTACTTCAAAAGAAAAAAACCCTAAAATATTGAAATCTAGTTAATGGTATAGGACTTCCCTGGTGGTCCAATGGTTAAGAATCCACCTGCCAAGGCAGCGGGCAGGGGTTCAATCCCCGGTTCAGAAAGATTCCACATGCTGCAGGGCAACTAAGTCCATACACCACAACTATTGAGCCCTCGCGCCCTAGAGCCCATGCTTCGCAACAGGAGAAGCCACCACAATAAGCCCACACACTGCAAATAGAGTAGCCCTTCCCTGCAACTAGAGACTGAGCCCAGCAACAAAGACCCAGAGCAGCCAAAAATAATACATAAATTTTTAAAAATAGTTAATGGTATTATGCTTAAGTAGGAGGAAATATCCTGATGTCTACAACTTACTTTGAAATGCATCCAAAAAATAAGATAAATTGGTATAATAGATAGTGATAAAACAAGTATAGTGAAATATTAATAATAGAATCTGGGTAGTGGGTCAAAAAAACGAAGGGGGCCACTTTGCCCATAGACTGCTGCCTCTCAGTTCAAAGGCTCACAAAACAGAGACATAATACACGACAATGTGGCTTTTCACCTAAGCACCCTAATGCAGCTGTTTTCACCAAGGGCACCAACAACCTCCATACTGCCAAATCAAATGGTTATTTCTTGGTCTTTCTTGACCTTTGTGCTGCATTTAAAACCACTAACCGTGCTTGCTTCGGCAGCACATATACTAAAAAAAAATTAGAACGATACAGAGAAGATTAGCATGGCCCTTGCACAAGGATGACACGCAAATTCGTGAAGCGTTCCATAAAAAAAAAAAAAAAACAAAAAACAAAAACCCACTGACCAGCATCTCCTTCATTACATTTCCCCTGCTCCTCGGGTACAGTGGATACAACACTTTCTCCTGGATTTCTTCTTACCTCTCTGATCATTCCTTCTCAGTCTGAGTCTTGAATTCCTTCCCCTCTGCCCATCCGCATATAGACGTTTGTATCTCCAAGGATCTTTGTGTTGTCATTGCCCTTCTGACTCTATGTACTTTCCTCCAGAAGATTTTATCCACAGCAGTGGCTTCCTATTGGATCGAACAGTACCCCCCAAATTTCATGTTGACCTAGAATGTATGGATGACCTTATTTGGGAAAAGAGGGTGTTGGCAGATGTAATCAAGTTAAGATGCAGTCACCCTGGATTAAGTTGGGTCTTAATCCAACATGACTACTGTCCTTATAAGAGGTATATTGCACACAGAGAGACAGACAAAGTGGAGAATGCCATGTGAAGACAGATACAGAGAATGGAGTGATGCATCTACATGCCAAGGGATTCCAAGGATCATCAGCACCACCAGAAGCTAAAAGCAGCACAGAACAGATTCTCTCTCACAGCCTCCAAAAAGACCCTGCTGACGCCTCGATTTCAGACTTCTGGCCTCTGGAACTATGAAAGAATAAATTCTGGAGAATTTTTGTGTGTGTGGTGAAATCTATGTAAGATGAAATTTGCCATTTTAACCATTCTAATTGTACTTCAATAGCACTAATTACATTCATCATGTTGTAAAACTATCACCACTATCTATTTCTAAAACTTTTGCATCATCCCAAGCAGAAACTCTCCATTCCTCCTGCCCAGCCCCTAATAATCTCTATTCTACTTTCTGTCTCTATGTGAATTTGCCTATTCTAGGTATCTTATACAAGTGGAATCACACAATATTGGTCCTTTTGTTCCTGGCTTATTTCACTTAGCATAATGTTTTCAAGGTTCATCCATATTGTAACATGTATCACAATTTTACTCATTTTCAAGTCTGAATACTCCACTGCATGGAAACCTATTTTATTCATTTATCAGTGGACACTTGGGCTATTTCCACCTTTCAGCTCTTATAAATACTGCTGCAATGAACACTGGTATACAAGTATATGTTTGGGTCCCTGTTTTCAATTCTATTGGGTATACCCCCTAAGAGTGGAACTCCTGGGTCACATCAAAATTCTATGTTTAACTTTTTGAAGAACTGCCATTTGTTCAAGAGGATGAGTGTGGGAAGTAGAGCAATCTGGAAGAGATACAATAATTTGGCTAAGAGAAGGAACAGAACAACTGACCCAGGCCCAGATATCCCCATTTTATAACATAAGGAAAGTGAGACTCAGCATTTCATGGTCAAATGAATTGTCTAAAGTTACCCAGCTAGCAAAGCAAGTGGCAGAGCTAGAATTTTGACAGAAGCCTGAAAAATCCAAAGCCACTGCTCTATCTTTCTACCTTGCCTCCATGTTATATTTTTACCAGGCAGGGAAAAGGTCCAAAGATCTGCTACTATCTACCATCAAGGTCCAAAGATCTGCTTTCACTCCTCCAACTTTCACCATATTCCAGCAATCCTAAACTCCTACCCTGCCCTGAAGGGGCCATACTTCCTCTTGCTTCTAAATCTTTACACATAAAACTGTCTAGTATGCCATGTACTCAGCTTCTTCTCCACTGCTTAATTCCCACTAATCGTTAAAAGTCAGTATTTTTTTTCTTAAGAAGGCTTCTCTGACAACTTCCCCCTTCACTCACTCACTCACTCACTCACACACACACACACACACACACACACACAATCTGGACTGGAGACATATCTTGTGTTTTTTTATCTATCATATGAAATTTTCCATGTCATCATATGAAACTAGTGGCTCAGACAATAAAGAATCCGCCTGCAATGCTCGAGACCTGGGTTCAATCCCTGGGTTGGGAAGGTCCTCTAAAGAAGGGATAGGCTACCACTCCAGTATTCTTGCCTGGAGAAGTCCATGGACAGAGGAGCCTGGCAGGCTACAGTCCATGGCATTGCAAAGAGTTGGACACAACTGAGCGACTCTCTCTCTCTCACACATACACAAACACACACGATTGTAAGGACATGTATGTCTTTCACCACTGCATTCTAAGCAACCAGCAGAGTGAGCTGGTCCACATGAGGCATTTGGTATATGTTCACCAAAGGTATGCAATGGTGAGATCAGGATAGTCAGAAAGTTAAACAACTTTCAGATACACTGGGAAGTCTTTTGTCTTTCCAGGAGTTTGCAACTCTCCAAAAACTTCACTAGCAAACTATAATCTGACTGACCATCTAAGACCTGGACGCTTGAAAACCAAGGCCTTCAGGACAGGATATGAAGCAGAATTCAGAGAAAGTCACTTCAACATTAACACAATGAAAATGCTTTTATAAGCAGCCTTATTTAAACACAGCCTTGTTCAGGTAGCTGAAACCTCAGGCTACTAGAGATCTTAATGGAGGAACTTGAGCTTAGCTCTAAGGCCCAGCAGAAGCTTAGATCCTGAGACACAACTGCTTCTGAATTAGCACAGGTTTCTCCAGTAGTCATGTATGGATGTGAGAGTTGGACTATAAAGAAAGCTGAGTGTCGAAGAATTGATGCTTTCAAACTGTGGTGTTGGAGAAGACTCTTGAGAGTCCCTTGGACTGCAAGGAGTCCAACCAGTCCATCCTAAAGGAAATCAGTCCTATTCATTGGAAGGACTGATGCTGAAGCTGAAACTCCAATACTTTAGCTACCTGATGTGAAGACCTGACTCACTGGGAAAGACCGTCATTGGAAAAGATCGAAGGTGGGAGGAGTAGGGGACGACAGAGGATGGGATGATTGGATGGCATCACTGATGCAATGGACATGAGTGTGAGTAGGTTCCGGGAGTTGGTGATGGGCAGGGAAGCCTGGCGTGCTGTAGTCCATGGGGTTGCAAGGGGTCAGACACGACCGAGCGACAACTGAACTAGCACAGGTAGCACGAAGGCACCAATCCCCAGTAAAGTCTCTCTCAGAATATTCCCCTATGATAATCACCCAATGTATATGGGTTCTCCACTGGTGAAATTGTAACCACTGTCTTTGGAGGATATTTGACCAACCAAAGTAAGCTATAGAACATTCACTTCATCAAATTTGTATTAAGCATTTGCTGTGCTGTGCTTAGTTGCTCAGTTGTGTCTGACTCTTTGCAACCCCACGGACTGTAGTTCACTAGGCTCCATGGGATTCTCCAGGCAAGAATACTGGAGTGGGTTGCCATGTCCTCCTCCAGGGGATCTTCTCAACCAAGAGATCGAACCCAGGTCTTCTGCATTGCAGGCAGATTCTTATCATATGTCAAACGTTGTGCTAAACACTGGAGATACAGCTAAGAACAAAACAGGTCTCTGCCTTCATGCAGCTCATGGTACAGGAGACTGACATTTATCAAAGAATCACATAAGTAACTACAAACTGTTGTAATGGCTGTGAAGGAAAAGTATAGAGGGCTATCAAAGCATATAAGAGAGGGGCTCAGGGATGAAGAGCAGTGGGCCTCAAACCTTACAGAATTCTATTTTAACTCATCAGGTTTGGTCCTTGCCGAATACACCCAACGTATAGAGGTCATAAAGCAAAGACCTATAGGGACAAGGCAAGTAACAGAGGTGTGAAGCTGCTATATTTAAAGCAACACTGAGGAAATGCCCCATGTAGAGGAAGCAAGCTGTAATTCATCTTTGGATGGTAATTCCAACACAGGAATAAGAGCCCAGAGTTCTCAGGGCTTGGCGTGGCAGCCCTGCTGCATGTTGGGACTGGGGTCCAATATGGAAAGCCCATCATCCTGGGACACGGGGTGCAACTGGAAAGGTGGCAGCTCCCTCACCCATCACACACGACCTCCTGTGGAAACTGGTGTTAAACCATTCATAGAGGACCTGCCTCCAGGTCTGGGTTTCATACATAGCAGAGCAGCTACCTCCCTGCCATCTATTGAAACTCAGCCCTCCAAGGGTTTGTAAAAATAAAACAAACCAAAGGGAAAATGAGAAATTAGTAAAAAAAAAAAAAAAAAAAAAAACCAAAGGGAAAATGAGAAATTAGTTTAAAAAAAAAGTAGTAAACTAAGATTTAAAAATTTAAAACTTATTTTAAAAAACAGAAAAAAAGTTAAAAAAAAAAAAGAGTCCAGAGTTGCCAAGATCTTCTGATGGTTGAAAGACAGTTGGAAATTCTGATTTTTATGTGAATTCTCCTGATTTTTAAATAGTAACTAATGCATACATGTTTAAAATACTGGGTTGGACAAATAAAATTTATCTGTGAATGTGGCTCATGGACTGCCAGTTCATGAGTCCTGGTTTATCTTAGAAAGAAAAAGTACCATCGACTTTGGCTGTATCCCTTCTCCAAATGCTTTCCCCAACCCCTACCCCAAAATGGTAAGCCTAGGGCTCTGAGGATAAGACCCTACACAAGCTTCTCACATTGTCCACATATGTACTCTGTTTCCCCCTATTACCTAAAACAATGTAAGGGTTTCTGTAGTATTTATTATCTGTGTCACTGGCTTGGGACTCTAGACAAGAACTATCTGGACCAAACCAAATGGACCAAAAGAGATCCAAGGTTCTTAGTGCTCTTTCAGGTCCTCTGAACCCTGTCAGAAAGAGAATATAAGGAGGCGCAAGGCCTGTTTCAAAGGCAGACAGGGATCTGCCACTTCTTTGTAACTTAAGACCTGAAAATTTTGGTTGAATTGGACAAATACCTTCTACCAGAAAAAAAAAAACAGGAAGATAGCAGCTCTTATATGTTAACAAAATGCCATCAGAAAGCAGCTGAATCTGCTCCTAATTACTCCAGAAAAAGCAGCTAATTCATAATTATGCCAAAACCAAAATTCTCTTTTTTTGACATAGAGGATGTGCTTTGGCATTCAGATAGATTATACCAACTAATGCTCTTCAGCAGGAAAAAGTTTCATTATTCAGGGGAGCATTTGGTGGTTAACATCCTGACTGGCCCTTTGGGATAAAGTCTAACTAAAAATGAAAAATTCTCCAGGAACAATATTAAGTTCTTTTATGGTAGAAAAGAACTTTGGTACCTTCAGCCCTCGATCTTTCAGCCTAAGATTATCTGGTTAACTACGACACTGGAGCGCAAAACTCTGGGGCTTCAAGCAAGCAATTAACCCAGAATCTGAAAAAACCTAGGGTTGTTTTGGAAAAAGTCCTAAACCCTCAAGTGTGCCTTCAGTTAACCTTCAGGCCACCTCAGTGTGCAAACAGGTAAGACTTTCCATTAAGACAAGAATATAAATCTAAAAACAAACCATGACCTAGGTAGTAGTTACAATGATAATTCATTAAATTGAATATTTACATTTTCTTATATATGTCTTATATTTCAGAACAAAAATGTTAAAAACTATTATCTTGCCCACCTTAGTGGCCAAAGGATAAGATCACCAGAAGAGGGTGGATGTGAAAGCTTGCTGAACAGATTAAAAAAAAAAAAAAAAAAAAACCCAAAACAAAACACTATAGCAACCATAATCCCCTACACCTAGTAAATACCTGAAGTATGGGTACTTTAGCTATTCTTGCCTGGGAAATACTATGGGCAGAGGAGCCTGGCAGGCTACAGTCCATGGGGTTACAAGAGTCTGACACAACTTAGTGACTAAACGACAACAAAAAATGGGTGCTTTATGTTGTTACAGGAAAGAAGAGTCTAGACCTTCAGTTCTATTCCATTGATCTCTATGTTTATACTTATGTATCCTGACTACCATAGCTTTGTAGTTAGTTTTGAAATCAGGTACAGTGAGTCCTCTAATTTTGTTATTTTTCAAGATCTGTCCTCTGCTTTTGACAAGTTAAGTTTGATATGTCTATTATCAAGTAGAGATAGAGAGTAAGTAGCTGGATACAGGAGTCTAGCGTTCAGAATAAGTAAGTAAGTAAGTAAAGTCACTCAGTCGTGTCCGACTCTTTGTGACCCCATGGACTGCAGCCCACCAGGCTCCTCAGTCCATGAGATTCTCCAAGCAAGAATACTGGAGTGGGTTGCCATTTCCTTCTCCAGGGGATCTTCCCGACCCAGGGATCGAACCCAGGTCTCCCGCATTGGAGGCAGAGGCTTTAACCTCTGAGCCACCAGGGACGTCCCAAGCGTTCAGAATAGGTCAGGACTAAAGACGATGGCACCCTACTCCAGTACTCTGCCTGGAAAATCCCATGAACAGAGGAGCCTGGAAGGCTGCAGTCCATGGGGTCACGAAGAGTCGGAGACAACTGAGCGACCTCAATTTCACTTTTCACTTTCATGCATTGGAGAAGGAATGGCAACCCACTCCAGTGTTTTTGCCTGGAGAATCCCAGGGACAGGGGAGCCTGGTGGGCTGCCGTCTATGGGGTCGCACAGAGTCAGACATGACAAAGCAAAGACAAAAATGTGAAAATTCACAACATAAAGACAGGATTTAGGGACTTCCCTGGTGGTCCAGTGGTTGGGAGTCTGCCTTTCAATTTAAGGGACACAGGTTCAATCCCCAGTCTGGGAATATCCCACATCTTCCACAGAGAAACTAAGCCCATGAGCCACAACTACTGAGCCCATATGCCACAACTACTGAAATGCCCATGCTGTAGAGCCCATGCTCCCCCAAGAGAAGAGAACAAGATAAGCCACCACAATGAGAAGTCCATACAAGGCAATGAAGAGCAGCCCCCATCTGCTGCAACTAGAGGAAGCCTGTAGTGGCAATGAAGACCCACTGCACCCAAAAATAAGTTTTTTTAAAAGATGAAATTTAAAACCAAGAACCTGAATAGGATCACCAAAGGAGTATAATTTTTAAAAATGGCATTCCAACATTAATAGAAAGAATTCTAGCTAATACATACAGAAAGAATGGTGAAATCAGAAAACCACCACTCATAATACCTAATGAAATAATTGATTTAGGTATTGATAATAATTATATTATTGATAATAATGATTATCAATGGATGAAAGGCTGATGGGGAAGTGGGTATTCATAGGATGCTAAAGTATTCCTGACATATTATTTATTCATCATAAAGGGGGAAATGCAACTTTGCAAAGGCGTGATCTACCTAAGACTACCTGAACTCACTGATCAACCATAAAATTACTAAAAGTAGAAAAATCAGACAGTGTATACTTCCTGATATGTTGCAATATGAAGTACATGACCTTACCTATGAAGAATTCTTGACAAAAATACTGAACCTTAAATCTTGTTTTGGCTCTAGAATAGTTTTTTTAAAAATTTTATTGAGATATAATCAACAAACAGCATTGTATTAGTTTCAGGTGTACAACCTAATGACTTGATATTTATATGTACTGTGAAATGATCACAATAGGTCTAGTTACCATCTGTCACCACACATAATTATAGTTTTTTTGTGATGAGAACTTAAAAAAATTTTTAAGATTTACTCTCTTAGCAACTTTCAAACATGCACTATATATTATGTGTGTGTATATAGTTTTCCCTAGTGGCTCAGATAGTAAAGAGTCTACCTGCAATGCGGGGGACCTGGGTTCAATCCCTGGGTTGGGAAGATCCCCTGGAGAAAGGAATGGGAACCCACTCCAGTATTCTTGCCTGGAAAATCCCTTGGACAGAGGAGCCTGGCGGACCCCAATCCATGAGGTCGCAAAGAGTCAGACATTCTTTGCGACCTCAAATCAGGAGATTGAGGGGCCCCGGTGGCCAAATGGATCTAGCATTTTGTGGAGAACTGCTCTACTCTGTCAAGTACTACTGGTAGGCAAAGGAAGAGGAGGATTATGAACTGACCATTAGATTTAGCTATATGAAAGTCATTGGTGACCTTGACCAAAGCAATGGGAATAGAATGAAACAGAATAGTAGAAATGAAATAGAAATTAAATAGCAGAAGTGGGTGACATAGAGGAAGAGAACAGATGGGTGACAGCAAGAGAGAGTGGACAACATAGAGGACAAGCAAGTGGGTCACAAAGAGAGTGACAGACAGTAAGTGACATAGGAGAGAGGGTGGATCATACATAAATAGAGGTCAGATAACTCTGTCAGTCATCATTTATTGCATCTCGGTTCCAAACTTACCCCTCAATACCTGCTCTATGATGACAGAATTCCTTTAAGCATCTCTCCTCTACAGCCAGCATGATGCTAAGCTTTTTCAGTAAAGGATGCCTGAGGCACACTGAAGGACGGGGCTCTCCTGAAGTTGCCTGCTGCTGCTGCACAGTGGATGAGCAGAGTGACACACGGCCACTCACCCAGAACACACAGTCCTTCATCGACCTTGAAGTCTCTACATGGCCTCGCAGTAACCTTCTTGCACCCCTCTCTCTCTCTGAAAATTTGTTGTTGAATTACCACGCTGGGATTCTTGGCCCCCGGAGGAGAAGAATTCAATCCGGGGCCAAAGACGAGGCTTGATTGCTCAGAGCTTTTGTGTAATAAAGTTTTATTAAAGTATAAAGGAGATAGAGAAAGCCTCTGACATAGGCATCAGAAGGGGGCAGAAAGAGTAGCCCCCTGCTAGTCTTCAGCTGGATGTTATATAGTTACAAGCAGCATGTTAATGAAAGAAAGGAATATCTCAAAACTCAGAATGGCACCAGGCCCCTCACCCATAAGATATATTTTAGAACATCAATACAGTATACTTACACATATATATGGAATTTAGAATGATGGTAATGATAAACCTGTACGCAAGACAGCAAAAGAGACACAGATGTATAGAACGGCCTTTTGGACTCTGGGAGAGGGAGAGGGTGGGATGGGTTGGCAGAGTGGCAGTGTAACATGTGTGATATCATAAGTGAAACGAATCGCCAGTCCAGGTTTGATGCTGGATGCAGGATGCTTGGGACTGATGCACGGGGATAATCCAGAGAGAGGGTGTGGGGCGGGAG
>SJXQ01009485.1:343407-388446 GCA_006408695.1 Aepyceros melampus | reverse complement strand
GAGGTGGGGGTCGGGATTGAGAGTTCATGTACACTCATGGCTGATTCATGTCGATGTGTAGCAAAACGAATACAGTATTGTAAAGCAAAACAAACTAAAAAATAAAAATTAATTAAGAAAAAAAATAAATTAAAATGTATAAAAAATTAGGAGCTTTGTTAAATAACACATATCAAACAAATTGAGTAGGAATCAGAATTTTCAACTTTAAGAGTGGTTCTCTTCCATCGTCTCTTCAACAGATCTTATGTAGAAAACTTCGTTCTAAGTTTTTTCAGATTCAATATATTATCTTTGCATAATAAGCTTTTTAAATAATTACCACATCACAGATAAGTCACTGATGGCTGA
The DNA here is from genome assembly GCA_006408695.1 of Aepyceros melampus. NCBI lineage: Eukaryota > Metazoa > Chordata > Mammalia > Artiodactyla > Bovidae > Aepyceros > Aepyceros melampus. Next base: position 388,095 of record SJXQ01009485.1, on the reverse strand, counting down.
TTTACTTCACCAAGTTAATTTGAAACCCTTGCCTCTGACAAGGATAAGACCAGTAATAGCATGTTCCCTACACTGTAAAATGTATGTGTTATTTTCGTACTTCTGTCAACACTGGCTAGCAAATGATTCAGTCCATATTTGTCTTGATTTATTTCCTAAGGGAAAGCATATTGCTCCCTCAACGATATAATCTCACGTTGCAGAAGATAAGAAAGCTGAGGGAGATCTTCTAGATCTCTGGGGGAAAAAAACACTGTAGCTTAGTCAGTTCCAATTATGATGACACCCAAGAAGCCCTGTCCATCCTTTATGTCCTAGCCTCTGGAGCACTTGAGGGTTGCTATCCTTACCACAGATGCAAGAGAATCAGCAGGGTGAAAGATGATAGCCCCCCAGCTAAGGAACCTGCTTCAGATACTACAACCAGATAGTCCATCTTCAGGTGTTATTACAGCACTTAAAAGTCAGCAAATGTGTACAACACTTCAACAGTATATCCGAAGCAGACAACTGTATCATGGCCCATGTGTATGCATGTCATTCATGAGAACTGTCTCACTCCTTTATACATTTTGGAAGAAGCATCTCTCAGGATACAAGCACATCCTCTCTTGGTCTGAAACCTCCCCAAGTGATTTCCTCTGGAGCCAGAACAAGGTCAATAAAAACTCCAGAACTAACAGAGGAAGCCAAATCAATGATGTTCATCAGATATACTGCCCTCTTGAACATGCTTTAAGAGTTTAAGAGTTTTTAAAAGCCAAATTTTCCAAATCCTTGCTTTGAGTAGACAATGAAAATGGGAGCCAACCTACAGCCAAATTATTATCACTGCTAGAGAAGACTCTTGAGAGTCCCTTGGACAGCAAGACGATCAAACCAGTCAGTCCTAAAGGCAATCAACCCTGAATATTCATTGGAAGGACCGATGCTGAAGCTGAAGCTCCAATACTTTGGCCACTTGATACGAAGAGCTGACTCACTGGAAAAGACCCTGATGCTGGGAAAGATTGAGGACAGGAAGTGAAGCAGGTGACAGAGGATGAGACGGTTGGATGGCATCATTGACTCAATGGACATGAGTCTGAGCAAACTCTGGAAGATAGTGAAGGACTTGTTTATGCAAGTAGAACATTGTACAGTGTATCACTGGCCTTGAATGACTGGATTTTAGTTCCTTCTTGGTTCCATGATCTAATTATAAATATATTAAACCTTCACTCATGTCCTCTGCACTTAGAACTAGTACCTTTTATCCAGCCCATAATTCTCCCTAGATGTTGGCTATTTTCAGGAGGAATTTAGTCACCCTAATCACATAGTTTCTAAAGTTAATGATTTCCTAAAGCAAGGGAATCATTATAAATGAGTCCATATTGCTTTGCTCTAATATATTTCCTGAATTGAAATGAGTTTATGTACTAATGAGCATTAAAAGTAAATTTTCAGAAGCATTTTCAGGGCTGGTATCTGGCTCAGACATTTACATTCCCTTGCAGGAAAGGAGACTGTAAGGAAAGAAGATATTATTTTTTTGAAGTGAAACTCAGTGAATTGATACATTAAATACAAGTGCTGGTGAAGCAGTCAATATAATCATATTTAGGCTAATCAGAAAATAGTCAATTCAAACCAAATTCCTCTATCATGTTATTTTTATTTTGGCCTTGACATAGCAACATGTAATCTCAGGAGCTTATTTCTTAACTTCAATGTACAAGCAACAACATAAATACCAAAGGGTAAAAATTTTGGAAGAAAATAAAAATAATATATCCTACATGGATTTACAAAATGGAGCTATCTTCAGGGTGGGGGAGTTTGTTTTTATAAGCGTAGAAAAATACAGCAAAGTTTTCTCAAGCATTACTAATAGAATAAAATGAAACAGAGGATTAGGTATAATTATTTGTTGGATTTCATTTTACTTTTGGGAGCAGTGGGTGGGAGGAGGAGAGCTGTTTTAAACTTGTTTCCTTAAGATTTTAAAATATATCTCCAGTGTGAGCAAGTGAATTACTGCATAATTTTCTGGGCCTTTATGAAGTCGGTAGGTAATTCTGGCCTCCAAGTGGACATTGAACTAAATGATTTATACTACTTGTATTCATTCTGATGTGTACAAGCTGAGTAAAAATAAAATTTTAGACCTTTTAAAGAAATGCATTAAAGAAGTAACAGAGTTTAAAATTAATTTTTGTGCAGTTTTGCCATGTTATATCAAAATTTAAAGATTTAAGAACAGATTTGAGAATTTCAGAGCAAAATGTGACTCAAATATTCCCTGTTCTCTTTGTTCCCTTGACTTTGTGTATTCTTTTAAATACCTCTGGTGAGAGGAGGTAAGTCAGTTGGTAATAAAAGTGTGAAACAAAAATCAGAGTAAGTACAAACCAAGAAAAGATAGCTATGGAGTTTTGTACTGGAAAAAAAAACTGAAAAGTATAGTCTATGTGAATATACAACATTTTTAACAGAAGTAAGTGAATTATAAAACAAGCTCAGATTCTAATGGTTAAAGATTAGGATTTTAAGGAGACTTCTAAAACCATACTCTATATTTCAGCTCACATTGCACTACCATAACTCAACCACACAGTCATGCTAGGTGATTAAAGAGGCTGAGAGATGCAGACTATATCAGTTGGCAGTAATTCACTCACTACCAGACCAAGTTCTATGACAAAGGAGAGAATGGTTATCAGGGAGAACTAGCAATGTCTGCCATGTGCCTTCACGCAACTCTTCTTGAAACACTCCCTCGTTTGACCCCTAAATTGCAGTCATAATGCTTTGCTAACATAGCACTTGCTGATTTGGGAGAAAATATCTTCCCCATCATCACATTTATCTACATATGACCTTGTAAAGTAGACACGATTATTACCTCCCAACTCTACCAATAAGAACCAGAAGGTCCAAGAATTACCATAACTTGTCAAGAGTTAAGACAAGTATGAATGGGTTTTGTTTTTGTTTCTTCTTATTTTCATTCTAGACCCAGTTTGTTCACCATTCTGCCACAACTTTAGGTTCAGCTTCTGCCACTCAGATTATCCTTCTACCATTTGCTCAGATAACTTTCAGAACAAAGTAAAATCATAATTCACATTGACATAGCCTCCCACCTTGACCAAACTTGGGCCAAGGATCTCTGAGTCCTTATCTCAACAAGGACTTTGCCCTCACATCTGCCTAGCCCAGTTGTAACAAGAATCCTGCCAAGCCAGTTTAGAGAGAACTTTTCTACCCTTACTATCTGAACATCCTCGATATCTGCTCAAATTCCTCATCTTTCTCCATCCTCCAAGTGATAGCTGATTGCCATGACCTCTGCCATTAGTAAGAATCCTATTCAGTCAGTTTAATAAGAATTACCCCACCTTCAGTATCTCCTCTCAGTAATTTTCTATCCTCTGACCCCTCTCAAACTGCTCCTTGGCCATAACTCCCACTTGGCCTTGTTTTCAGAGTTGAATCTGATCTCTCTCCCCTATTACAATGGTCATGATACCTATTACAATAGTCCTGAATAAAATTGTCCTTGCTGCACTGTGCTTATTTGTTCAGTCATATCCAACTCTATGTGATCCCATGGACTGTAACCCACCAGGCTCCTCTGTCCATGGGGATTATCCAGGCAAGAATACTGGAGTGGGTTGCCATCTTCCCAACCCAGGGATCAAACCTGCATCTCATGCACTGGAAGGCAAGTTCTTTACCACTAGCACCACCTGGGAAGCCCCAATGTGTATTAAGGGGTTTTCTTATTTCATATGATATTGGGCCCAAGGCAGATGAAATAACAAGATCAAAGGGAAAGTTAAAATAATACAAATTTATATAAGAGAATGTTACGACACGCTGGAAATTGAGACAAACTGGTTTTTCCTTAGACAGGGGAGTCACATGAAAATCACAGAACAGATTAACACATCTCTCAGTTATCTACAACATACAAAGGAAAAGTTGTAAAATAGGTCAAAATCAAACAGTCATCAGGACTAGAATCTGATGACCTGAGAGGGTGTACTACAGATAATGAATAGTTTTTCAATGAAACACATTTTCCATGCATCTGTGTGTTATTCCTTAAGTTAGTCCATGTATGGAGACTCATCTTTTTTTAATTACCCCTTCAGACAAAGCCTTCTATTTTATGAGTTAAATTCTCCTTCCTATACTGATAATCTCAAAATACTTACTGCCATCCTCTATATGTCTCATCCACAATAATTTGATGTTATGCTGTGTTTACCATGGTATTTCAGTGTTATATGTGGCATCTATATTTGAAAGCTCAAACAATATGTAAAACTTCAAGTGTTAAATGAATACTTCTGTGCATCCCATAAAACTAGACCTACTTTTCAACAGACCCACTTCTGCTACTGTCATAACTATTATTCCAGTAACCCAGAATTCATCCCTTAGAATCATTCTAAATCTTCTTATTTGTGCTTCACGTCCAATAGTAATTAAGTTCTGCTTATTTTTTCAACAAAAGATTTCTTAGAGGTGAGTTTCCCATTCCCCTTTATCATTCACTTAGTCCTAAATTGCTTTCTAGTCTTTCCTCCCTCATTTCCACATCTATCTTCCATTTGTATGGCTACCAATTAATCTCTATAAACTACTTTCATCATGTAGCATAGATACCCAAGAATACAGTATAAAAAATTAAATAGGTATGGCAGCTATAATTTTCAAAGGTGGCTTGTAACAATATCTCCATATACCCTTATTATTACATGATATTCTTTTGTGAGTGCCTTAACCGAAAGAGAGCAGTGGAGGTAACAATACGACATCTAATGCTGAGTCTTAAGCAGTGAGATAGGTTCTACCCAACTCTCTCTCTCCCTGTCTCTGTCTCAGGATGCTTACTTTTGGAACTCAGGCTCCATGCCTTACGGAAGCCCAAACCACATGGACAGGCCACATGAAGATATTCTGGTCAACAGCCTCAGCTGAGGTCCTGCCTACTGATCAGCATTAACCACAGGTCAAGCGGGGGGAAATCTCAAAGGTGACTTCAATCCCAGTCATTGTGACAGGCACCACATAAAAGAGCCAAGTGAGAACCACCTGGCTGAGGCTGGTCAACAACTAGAACTCTGATGTGTGTGTGCACGTTCAGTCACTTCAGTTGTGTCCAACTCTTCGAGACCCTGTGGACTGTAGCCTGCCAAGCTCCTCTGTCCGTGGGATTATCCAGACAAGAATACTGGAGTGGGTTAGCACTCCCTTCTCCAGAGGATCTTCCCAACCCAGGGATCAAACCCAGGTCTCTTACATCTCCTGTGTTTTATGCTACTACATCTGGGTGGGCTGTGCAGCAATGGCTAAGCAATACCATAAAGCAGGTATATCATATTGATGGCATCATAACCTAGGTTTTTTGAATGGCAAAAAATAGCCAATGCAGAGGTTGTAAATTGATGAATAGGTGTGGCATTTCTAAAATAGAAAGCTGTTTTGCAATAACAAAAATCACAAAGGGAAAACAACATATTTGACTACCAAAATATTTATAAAATTTTTATGTAAGAAAAATAGAAATGAATACTAAATATACAGTTCAAGAAAACATTTGATTATGTATGAAAAACAAAGTATCAGCACCTATATAAAATAAAGAGCTTATGTAAATGCTCCCCAAAACACTCAAGACACCAGACACAATTCATACTAGATGTAAAAAGTTACAAAGATTTTGAAAATATTTTGCCTTGGTTTGATATAATCAAAGAAATGAAAATTAAAGGACCATCAAGATAAAATTTTATGTCTATTAAAATGAAAAATTAAAATAGTGGCATGAAATCTGATGATATGGTAAAATTAATGCATTTATATACAACTATAAAATGACAAAATTGTGTCCCTGATGTTCCTGGCTGTAAAATGATAATAAGTTTGGGAAGTCATAAAATATTCATAAGTAATTAATTCAGCAGAGAAAGAACAGCTACCCAGGCAAAGATATTCATTACAGTATTATCAAAAATGGTAAAAAACAAAATCAGTAAATTTAGGATGACAGGGAATAGTAAGTAAACCACAGAGCAACATCTAACAGAATACTATGTAGTTATTGATAATATTTGTAAAAAATTAAAAATAATAATGGAATCTTAAAGAAAAGAAATAAAAAACCATGTAAGTATATTCAGAAAACAAGGACTGAAAAAGAATATTTTGTAAATAGTTGTGTTCGGTTCTTGAGACTGTGAGCTATTATTTCTTTGAAAAATAGACTGTAATATGAACTCATGGCTTTGTAATAATAATGAAGAAAATAATAGCTCAGTGACTAAATGAATGTAAAAATCTCAAACCCTAAAAATAATCAAGCTTTTAAAGGGTTTGTTTCCTTTATGATTGCTTCAGTCAAATGATATCAATTAAAACATAATGAAATAAGTCTACCAAGTATATTATCTTGGAGAATGTTAAACTAGTATCTCACATTTTTACCATTTCCAAAAGAAATCCAAACTGATTCTTTGAATTCCAAATCAAAAAAAGTTCACAATGTGAACTGACATACCTAAAAGAATAAAAAATAAAAGGAATCATCTTATCTCTACAATTCAAAAATTCTTATTTACATTGTAGTAAAAGTATATATCATATACCTTTCAGATAAGGATAATGATACTAATGCTTGAAGATGAGATAGAAAGGTAAAAAGGTACAAATACAGAAGTATGCAGACAGAATACATACAACAGTTGTAAGCAAATAACCATCAACAAATGGTAAATTCCTTTTGAGTGACCTTCAGTAACAGGCACTATATCCCTCTTACAAAGCAGATGCCACACAGAAGTCCTGTAATTATCCTCTAAGGAGAATTTAGAGGAGAATAAATAATAGAGAAGTCTATTGGACTTCTCTGGTGGCTCATACGATAAAGAATCTGCCTGCAATGCGAAAGCCCTGGGTTTGATCCCTGGTTTGGAAAGATCCCCTGGAAAAGGGAACGGCTACCCACTCCAGTATTCTGGCCTGGAGAATTCCATGGACAGAGGAGCCTGGAGGGCTACAGTGCATGGTGTCACAAAGAGTTGGGCATGACTGAGTGACTTTCACTTTCACTTTCATGCTTTCATTTGACACATACACCTCTCAAACATAAAACGGTGACCTTTTAAAAACACACTAAATGTTCATCTACAAGCTGTCAGGTCACAGATGGAAAGCTGGTTTCAAAGACATCTTTCATATGTAAATTCTAAATAATTTACTCAAGAGCATGGCTTGGGCTAGAAAATATTGCCAGTCATGTTTCTGTGTGCAATTTCATATGCCAAGCCTGACAACCCATCTGTCTGTAGATCCTGTCCTTACGTGCGTGCGTGCTCAATAGCTCAGTTGTGTCCAACTCTGCAACCCCATGGACTATATAGTCCACCAGGCTCCCCTGTCCCTGGGATTTTGCAGGCAAGAATACTGGAGTGCATTGCCATTCCCTTCTCCAATGGATCTTCTCGACCCAGGTATCAAACCCTGGTCTCTTGCATCAGCAGGCGGATTCTTTACTACTGCACCACTTGGGAAGCCCAGTTCCTGCCTTTACCCTAATAAAATTCTATACACCCTTTGAACATAAATATACCCATGGAAAGTGACATAGGCAGAGCTAATCAAGAAAGTCTATTTTTCTCCTCACACAGTAGAAGTGATTTATAGCCAGCTGAAAAACTAGTCGAGAGACAGAACAAAATATATTCTTTCTCATAGGTCAGTTAGATCAAGGTCTGAAACATGCTGACAGGCTCAATGGCTAATGCAATTAGCCATTAGCACACAAGCCCGCACCTGTGTGCCATCTGGCCTCCGAGGACTGACACAACCATGCATTTCTTAGACCCGTGTGGTAACCAAGTTCATTGTAGGTGTGAATCCGCAGGATGTAATAAGCCCAGAGACTTCAATGTCCTCAGAATGTCTAATTTATATTTTATTCAACAAAAGTAACACGTTCACTACAGCAAAATATATGAAAACCACATTTTCTTTAAAAAAAAAATCATTTAAACATAATTCCTGGCGCTGTCTGACATTCATTATTACTGAGACATAAGAAATTCAAATAAAGTATTGAGCAAAGCAACAGAGGCAAATTAATTATTTTAATGACTTTATATACCACTGCATGTAACACCGAGTGTTTACACATGTTGTCTCACTTAATCATGAGTATATGTTATATGAAGGAAGCAGACAAACAAAACAGCACATATACTAGGATTCCACTTATATAAATATTTAGTTATTAATGCAAATTCAATGAAAGTGATAAAAAACAAATAGTGATTATCTGGAGATGGCACAGAGGACAGGAAGGAGAAGGAATTAAAAAGAGTCAGAGGGAAATTTGGGGGGTGACATAGATCTTCATTATGTTTCATGGGTGCACATTGTATCGAAAATTATCAAATGTACATTTTGTATGCAGTTTATTATGTCAATAATATGCCAATAAAACTATGTACAAAAATAAATTAAAATGTTATTAAATTATTTTTAAAAAAAAAAGCTTCCAATAAGTTTGCAGAGCATTAAAAGCCCTCCCTTTTCTGGACTTGGGGACTTATAGTTTATCAAGGTAACATTCATATTTTTCATCTGATTTTCTCATCTGCCCTATATTGATAATCATAAATTATTTTTCTCTTCTCTTAGCCTCTTCCTGAATTACAGAGAGAACTGTAAACCAGATGCCACAGAAATTACGAAGGTGAGTATTCCTATTAATACTATTAGGATGAATAGCAGACCCTTGACAGTGAATTACTTCCTTTCCTTCTAGAATCAAGGTCTTCAGAGATCATCTCTTATCTTCTTGGCCTTGAAAGTTTGCCAATCTGAAAAAGAATATCTATTTTTGCATTCTAAAAGTTTCCCCAAGAAGAAACTTCCACCAACAAAGCAATCATTTTTTGTGTCTAAGAGGTCTTACTTAGTATTTCCTATGATATGTTCCCAAGTAGTAATTCCCAAGATGTAGAATTTTGGACCGGCACACTTGCTCAACACATATACTTATACAGGGTCATGCTTCTTCCAAATTTGCTAAAGTTCTCTGTGAACACAAATCCCCACTGCATGTAATGAATAACTTAGTATAAAAATAGAGCCTCATCAGCTTTAGTCACAATTAAGCCTTTTATTAGATATGCTCTGTCTCCTTTTATTACTTACCACAGAAAACTATTTAGTCAAGTACTAGATGTAGAAATGAATGCTATCTTTTCAAATTAGTTTTGACCAAAATCAGACTAATTTAGCTACAGAAGAGGGTTGACTCTACAGGTAATTATCACAAATTTCATTTGAGAAGGATTTCTTCTGCAGTGGTAAACAACTGCTTTCCACATTAGAAGCAGACAGTATTTTAATAACTGCATGTGCCTGTTCTACTGCCTAGGGAAACTTTAAAGAGTCCTTTAGACAAGATCCATAGTGTCCCAACCTTAATAGATCTCATAGCAAGTAGAATTCTTCCAGGAAGTTAAAAAGTAAAAGCAGGGTTCTTCATATAGCTTTCATTTATTACATCCCAACACCCATTAAGAAATGACTTGGGGATGATTTCTTTGGGATGTATTGAGTGATGGCTTTGACTCTCAGAGATAATCACAGACCTGATATACAGAGTTGTCTCAGAACTCAAAATGTTGCTTTCCTTTAGCCTATAAAGAATGCCAAAGTTCTGATCAGGGTACAGTCTGACCAAGGGAACTGATTCAATTTTAATCTTTAGTTAAAAGGAAATAAAATGTATATAGTGATCATCTTGGTCATTTAAGCTGGTACCACTCTCACTTGGTTTGCTGCTGCTGCTGCTAAGTCGCTTCAGTCATGTCCGACTCTGTGCAACCCCATAGACGGTAGCCCACCAGGTCCCCCATCCCTGGGATTCTCCAGGCAAGAACACTGGAGTGGGTTGCCATTTCCTTCTCCAATGCATGAAAGTGAGAAGTAAAAGTGAAGTCACTCAGTCATGTCCGACTCTTAGTGACCCCATGGACTGCAGCCTAGCAGGCTCCTCCGCCCATGAGATTTTCCAGGCAAAAGTACTGGAGTGGGGTGCCATTGCCTTCTCCCTCACTTGGTATGAACATATAAAAATAAAAACAGTAGGAAACAGTTCCAAGAGATATTATAAAAAAAAATGATATCTATGTAGAACATTACAGTTTTTTATGTGTTTCATAGTCATTATATACCTGCCTCAAGACAAATTCAGGCAATATAATGACTATCCACTTCTTATAGAAGACAGAACTGCTTACAGAAGAATTTCTAAGTGACTTGACAGAAGCCACACAAGCCAGTATTTCAACCATAGAACCTAAATTTTCTGGTTTCAAATAGAGTAGTTTTTCTTACTTTTCATACTATATACCTGATGATTGCTTTATTCTGATTATAGCAACAAAATATGACCAACGTAGAAAAATTTGCAAAAGTAAAACAATATTAAGTAGAAAATTAAAATTATCCAAAGTTCCATGAGCCAAACTAAGCCGTGGTAAAATCTACATATCTACTGTCTCAAGTCAGATTTTCTAGAACATAAACTCAAATGAATATTTTGTATGCAGAAGGTTTGGGCTTCCCAGCGAGCACTAGTGGTAAAGAACTCACCTGCCAATGCAGGAGACACAAGAGATGTGGGTTCGATCCCCGAGTGGGGAAGATCCCCTGGAGGAGGAAATGGCAATCCACTCCAGTATTCTTGCCTGGAGAATCCCATGAACATAGGAGCCTGGTGGGCTACAGTCCAAGGAGGTCACAGAGAGTCAGACACGACTAAAGCAACTCATCTCGCATGCACATGCAAAAGGTTTAATGGTTTATCCTCTGGAGCAATGCTTACAAGAGTGAGAGAAGCAGGGTGGGCAAAGTGAAGAGTACATTTAATCAAATCATTATGCTGTACACCTTAAATATATACAAATTTTATTTTCAACTAAAAAGTGAAATAAATACATAGCATGGCACCCCACTCCAGTACTCTCGCCTGGAGAATCCCATGGATGGAGGAGCCTGGAAGGCTGCAGTCCATGGGGTCGCTGAGGGTCAGACATGACTGAGCAACTACACTTTCAGTTTTCACTTTCACGCATTGGAGAAGGAAATAGCAACCCACTCCAGTGTTCTTGCCTGGAGAATCCCAGGGACGGGGGAGCCTGGTGGGCTGCCGTCTATGGGGTCGCACAGAGTCGGACATGACTGAAGCGACTTAGCAGCAGTAGCAGCATCAATTTCTTGAGGACTTCAGATACATCTGGTTCTATATTTCCTTTTTAGTAGTTATCAATAACTTATTCTTATAATATCTAACACCAATGTGAAACTGTGAGTTCACTAACAGAATAAAGATTTTAAAAATTATTCCTCATTGAAATGAACAAAAAAGTATATCTACAATTATTAGTCACTATTAACTATTAATCAAATCATTGATTATTTGTTGCAGATTAAATATTTTAAAATGAACCAGCCCTACTTCAGTTGCTCAAGGATCAAATGTGGGTGACAGATGCTGATTCAATTTGAATATTTCTTGAGGACTTCAGATACATCTGGTTCTATATTTCCTTTTTAGTAGTTATCAATAACTTATTCTTATAATATCTAACACCAATGTGAAACTGTGAGTTCACTAACAGAATAAAGATTTTAAAAATTATTCCTCATTGAAATGAACAAAAAAGTATATCTACAATTATTAGTCACTATTAACTATTAATCAAATCATTGATTATTTGTTGCAGATTAAATATTTTAAAATGAACCAGCCCTACTTCAGTTGCTCAAGGATCAAATGTGGGTGACAGATGCTGATTCAATTTGAAACCCACTGATTGAAACATCCAATGCTCATTTTATGCCTTGGAGCACTTATTAATTATTCAGGAAACCATGGGCCTCTGGGGAAGGGTAAGAAATTCAGGGACAATCACAAGGAAGGGGGGACATTGTTAACAATAGCTTTAACTGTCAACTCTGCTCTAAATATTTGTTGAATTTAAGAAGTTTTTTGTTGTTCTGCAAAATGGCAGTGTATTAATTGACTTGACCATTCTTTTCTTCTCCACTCTAGTCATAGTGCTTGCGTTAATATGTCTACAAATGCAGGCTCCTTCAGTCAGTCAGTTGCTAAGAGTTGGACACAACTGAGTGACTTCACTTTCACTTTTCACTTTCATGCATTGGAGAAGGAAATGGCAACCCACTCCAGTATTCTTGCCTGGAGAATCCCAGGGACAGAGGAGCCTGTTGGGCTGCCATCTATGGGATCGCATCAGCAGCAACAGCCATTTGCCTCACCAGCTGGCACTGGCTGACAGGATGCAGACACATCTTCACGAGACTTCTAAATGAACAGTAAAATTGGGAGTGGAGTCATCAAGTGTGTCATTACTCTAAAAACAAGAAAATGACATTGCATACCTATTTGACACATGAGAACAGCCTTGATTCACAAATAGTGCTTGGGCATGCTTCATTGCTCTGCTGCTGCTGCCGCTGCTGCTGCTGCTAAGTCACTTCAGTTGTGTCTGACTCTGCGCAACCCCAGCTCACCAGGCTCCTCCATTCCTGGGATTCTCCAGGCAAGAACAATGGAGTGGGTTGTCATTTCCTTCTCCAATGCATGAAAGTGAAAAGTGAAAGTGAAGTCGCTCAGTCGTGTCAGACTCTTAGCAACCCCATGGACTGCAGCCCATCAGGCTCCTCCATCCATGAGATTTTCCAGGCAAGAGTACTGGAGTGGGGTGCCATTGCCTTTTCCAGCTTCGCTGCTCAGTGGTGTCCAACTCTATGCAACCCCACAGACTGAAGTCCACGAGGTTCCTCTGTCCATGGGATTCTCCCAGCAAGAATACTGGAGTGTGTTGCCATCTCCTTCTCCTGATATATTCCCCACCAAGGGATCAAACCCACGTCTCCTGCATCTCCTGCATTGCAGGTAGATTCTTTACCCCTAAGCCACTTCTCTGTTTGAAAATCTTAAATGAAACATTAAAAAAAGACTGAAAATCTGTCTGGTATAGTCATGATAAAACTTCTTAAGGGAAATGGGAGGGGGGATGATTCATGTCAATGTATGGCAAAAACCACTACAATACTATAAAGTAATTAGCCTCCAATTAAAATAAACAAATTCATTTTTAAAAAGAAGGAAAAAACTTTTTAACACAGAACACTTCAAGGGACAGCAGTACCTTTTTCCCCCTTGATTTGTAATCACTCTCATGTTTGCATAAAACAGAGGGAGATAATATTGTCCTGGGTGCTGCTACTGCTGCTAAGTTGCTTCAGTCGTGTCTGACTCTGTGCGACCCCATAGAGGGCAGCCCACCAGGCTTCCCGTCCCTGGGATTCTCCAGGCAAGAACACTGGAGTGGGTTGCCATTTCCTTCTCCAGTGCATGAAAGTGAAAACTAAAAGTGAAGTCGCTCAGTCGTGTTCTGCTCTTGCAACCCCATGGACTGTAGCCTACCAGGCTCCTCCATCCATGGGATTTTCCAGGCAAAAGTACTGGAGTGGGGTGCCATTGCCTTCTCCGTAGAGAGGCCTAAAGACAACATGGCAGATTCAGAAAACTAGCAAATAGAGATAAGTAGGTTCAACATGGTTACTTCAGCTAAAAATGCAGCCCTGCCATTTATAATCCTTATGTTGGAGCATGGTACTCATCATATACCACCTTGTAATATAACTATTATATGTAAAATGGGCTTCCCTGATGATTCAGTCGGTAAAGAATCTGCCTGCAATGCAGGAGACTTGGTTTGATCCTTGGGTTGAGAAGATTCATCTGGTGAAGAAAATGGCAACCCACTCCAGTATTCTTGCCTGAGAACTTCCATGGGCAGAGGAACCTGGTGGGCTGCAGTCCATAGGGTAGTAAGAGTCAGACATGACTTAGTAACTAAACCACCATACGGATATCATTGTCCTTGCTAAAACAGTGTAATAAAAAGATACAGATTTTATAAATGGATCAACCTGATTTGAAATATAGGTATAATAATTACCATGTGATTGGCCTCAAGCACTTTACTAACTTCTCTGGCCTCATTTATTCATATTAAATAAGGCTGATATTTACATATCAAGGTTGCTAAATGAATTAAAGGAGATTACATATATATGATATGGTACATTTTGTTATTATAGAATATATTATTAATTATTTATAAATGTTAATTATCTGCAATCATTAATAATTCATGTTATTACATATTTATACATATTTGTCTGGTACAGGATAAGAATGTAATTAATGACAACTGTCATTTTTATTGTCATAATATAATTTTGAGATTTACCCAAAGGCTAGCAATTTTGCAGAAAAGATGATAGAATTTCTTTGGAAAGAGTAATGGAGAATGAATAAATGAATGAAGACATAAAAATGCCAAGGTTAATAAGGAAATGCAGGCTGTGTGCCACGCTTGTTCAGTGATACGGTAGCAACATTATAGAATACAAAGGAGGCCAAATGCTGAGGTTGTGCTTTGTTAATGAGGAAATAATCATTGTTTGGTTGGTTTAAAATGAAGCTTCCAAATTAATAGCCTTTATTTCTTTTTTTTTTCAAATCTTCTCAGGATGTAAATATACATACAGCAAGATTTTACTCATAGTCAGTATGAAAGTAACCTTTCTACTGTTTGTTCCTTCATAATGTATCTCAGTTTACAACTATACACTTATTTCTGTGAGCACTTGATTGAAGATGCCTCATTCTGCTAAACTCAAAGGTCCATGAAGGCAAGGACTGGATCTCTGACTCACTTGCATCATCTTAGTTTTTGGCACATTGACTAGTGCATGGTAGGCTTTCACAATAATTGTTCGAAAAACAAAAGTTCCCCTCTTCATATCCTAAAAACATGTCAAGGGATTGACATGATATATTTGGGTTTCAGTTTCTTCATTAAATAACTAGTTTTTTTTTTTAATTGAAGTATAGTTGATTTATAATGTTGTGCCAGTCTCTGCAGTACAGCAAAGTGACTCAGTTATACATATACACACATTCTTTTCCATTATGGTTTCAGCTAAGCAAAGTGACTCAGTTATACATATACACACATTCTTTTCCGTTATGGTTTCAAAAACTAAGCTTTAAAAGAATTGTGTAGAATTTATAATTGATCATTTTAGACATTTAGGCACTCCATTACTTGCATGTTACAGAGCTTTCAAAATCAAATGTCAGAAATGGAAACCCAAAACAGCATTCTGCTTTCAAGTAGGGGTTCTGCAAAGACTGTCTCTGACTCCAGCATTATTCAGCATAATCTCTTAAGATGCTCTTCATTGCTCTGGTGGCACAGTGCTTAAGGAAACAGAACTAGAGCTGGTGACAGTCCCTGCTCTGGGCCATAATCTAATATTTTAAAGCAGAAGAAAATTCCAAAAGTAAAAATCCCTTTCCTGAATCCATGGACTCAACTAGGTTATCCACTCTTAATGGGTTCTGGTCTCTGATATCAGGATCAGGAACTATATGTCAAAACAAAAAATCAGAACTTGAAAGCAAGAGTATGTGGTATGTTTTCCAAGTAGAATAGCACTTACAGATGTAACTCATCATTAAATGCTATACACACACACACTATTATATATATATATATATATATATATATATATATTCTATTCTCAAACAACTCTGAAGAGCCATAATATATAATAGTTTTGGATAAAAATACCTACTTCCCATGGCTATTTTAGGGAATAACTGGGATCATATATGTGAAATGCTGAATCCAACCTGGAATCTCTTGGGACTTCCCGGGTGGTCCAGTGGCTAAGACTCGGTCCTGTCAATGCAGGGGTCCAGGATTCAATCCCTAGTCAGGGAACTAGATGCCACAACTAAGAGTTCTAGTGCTGCAACAAAGAACCATCACAGTCAAATAAATAGATAAACATTCAAAGAAAAAAAACAAACTGGAATCTCTTGAATGCCCTCTGGAATGCAGGAGCGAGTACTTGATCCATGGGGAGTTAAGGAGATGAGCAGATCACTCAAGAACCATCTCTCATCTCTTTGAGAACTGAAGATTTGTTTTCTGTTTGTAAGCCTCTTGTACCTTCACGTATATTCCAGATTCAATCATTTCTCATCACCTCCACCACTCCCACCTAGCGCTGAGAGGTGACTCCCGCCATGTCTTTTATTGCCTTCCCACCTTTCCAAATCCACTTCCTAATTTGGCTATTAACCACTGAGCACCCATAGTGATCCTTTTACCAAAAAAAAAAAAATCTGGTCTGGTCATTCCCTTCCCAAAACCATCCAATAACCTCACAATAAAATCTAAATTCCTTACCACAGCCAAATATATCTGACTACTGACTACCTCTGTAACCACACTTTCTTAAACTTCACAATATCCAATGTTATAGTTTGTATTTATTTTCATTGGTTTGGCCAAAAAGTTTATTCAGGTTTTTCTACAAGATATCATGCAAATTACATAAAAAACCCAAATGAAATTTTTGGCCAAACCAATACTTACTTTATCTACTAGAACATAAATTCCACAAGAACAAGGACGATGTAGTTTTTACTTATTATTCTGTCCCTAATAGCTAGAGCTCAGGCACATAACAAACAATGACTACGTGTTGGATAAAAGAATGCACGAGTCTTCCCATCCGTATTAAAAATCAGATGTATTCATGGCAAATGAAGTCAGCAGAAAAAGAACGAATAATCATAGTTTCCCTGGTGGCTCAGAAAGTGAAAAATCCATCTGCAATGCAGGAGACCTGGGTTCGATCCCTGGGTTGGGAAGATACCCTGGAGGAGGGCATGGCAGCCTGCTCTAGTATTCTTGCCTGGAGAATCCCCAAGGACAAAGAAACCTGGAGGACTGCAGTCCATCAGGTCACAAAGAGTCGGACATGACTGAGCAACTAAGCACAATCATAGCTGTAAGAAAGACAGAAGACAGTTTTCAGTGGCAAAGGAAATCCGTGGAGTCAAAATAGGGGGGAAAAAATAAATCTAGAAACTTATACAAAAGCAAAAGTGAATTGTCTATTATTACATAGCAATAGAAACTATAACAACCATTTATCCGCTCTTAGTTCTGTACATTAGTCTAGGCAGATTTGATTAGTCAGGTCTTACTGGACTGACATCAAGTTGTCAGCCAGGCAACTCTAGGGAAGAATTCACTTCTAAGCTTATTCAGGTTGCTGGCAGAATTTAGTTCCTTGCAATTGTAAGACTGAAGTGTATGCTTTCTTACTGGCTATCATCTGGGGCTACTCTCAACTCCCAGAGGATTCCCACATTTCTTGCCGCATAGCCCCTCCATCTTCTAAGGTAGCTAGGCCATGTTTAATCCATCTCATACCTGGAATCTTTCTGACTTCCTCTCCTGCTACCAACCAGAGACAATTCTCTTGTTAGGCAATCATTGTTTTCTCCGTTCATGAATGAGGATATCGGTGATTAAACAGTTTGTCTGTAGCCCCTTGAGCATTCATTGATAGATTTGGTACTAAAATTCACATTTCTTCATTCCTAGACCAGCATTCTATCTCTTTCAAGACTAAAAGCAGGAATGTCAGTAGACAGAGTCCTCCCCAGAATTTCCCCTCCTGGTCAAGATGCACGTCTTCACCGCCTGTCTGGATGCCTAGTCTATAGATAGTAGCAGTGTTTAAGATCATCTTGAATTGTTTGGTTAATGCTCTTAGTGCATTTCTGGGCTTTTGCACAGTACAGTGAAGGAAAATACCTTATTCTACAAAAAAAGGAAATACAAGATGAATTGCCTCTTGAATAAGAAAGATATGTCCCAAGTGAAAAAAGGACTCTCTCAGAATGCCATCTCTGCACCAGTAAGGGCAATGAGCAGAAATGCTATCAGTATACTTATAGTAAAAACATTCAGTAAAAGAATTTGATTACAAAAGTCTCTTCTCACCCACAATTGATTTTTTTTCAACACAGCTTCCAGACAACTTAAAGATCAAAGAATGCTGTCTATATACAGAATACTAAGTGACAAAACACAGAGAACTTAAAAATGCTGACTTTGGGAGCAAAATGATTCAGAAACTGATTCCACTTTCATATCCACCACATATTGACTGTGTTTCTTTGGGAAATGAACTTACCTCTCTAGAATTTAATCTCCTCATCTGTAAATTCAAAATGAGAAAACTGCTTCCTTCAGAGTGTTATTGTGAGGTAGGCCTAAGTCAAATAATGTCTAGCATTTAACTCATCGTAAGCACTAATTGTATGCTTGCTATTGTTACTACAGCTTGGTGTCAAAGAATATGTTTTATGTTTTTTCCAATATTTACTGGCATAAATATCACATATTGGATTAGTGATACCTATTTATCATCATTAATATACAGAAAGTGATGTGTGAAAAAAAATTTGTTTAAATTTTTATGTTTTTAAAAACAGTAATTAATTAGTAAGATTTAATCTCAGAATAATGAACCATCTTGTTAGACAATTATATCCATTTGTAAACATAACTGCCAGAATATATATGAATATATTTAACCATTATGTATCACTTGAAACAGTTTCTGCAAGAGAAAAGAGTGAGTGGAAGATGTGGCAGAAAATACTCATTTTAAGATTAACTGTGAAATATGTTGGAAAATCACCATGGAGACATTGTAAACAGTCAAATAACCCCAAATCTAGCCAAAGTTTGGAAATGGAATTCTTCTGGATTTTGTAAAGCAGGACAACCTCATACCTCAGAGCCTCAACAGTGAATAGTATTTTAAGGGAATTATTCTCCCTCCCCAAAGGTTGGAATTAAAATCCCACAATTTGTCTAAACTATCAAATCAGTCATCAGCTGATTCATGGCAATGTATGGCAAAAATCACTACAATATTGTAAAGTAATTAGCCTCCAATTAAAACAAATTAATTTTTTTTAAAAATCAGTCATCAGAAGATGTTTTAGAGAACAAATTTCAAGTCCTACCCTTTAGTAGTTTTAATTTTTAAAAATCACCTAATTATCCTGGTAGAAAATGTAAGAAAGAGATTACTTTCAAATAAATTTCTCACCTACTTCGCCATCCCCACTCCCAGGCATAAAAGTGGTCAGAGTTGTCAAGATGTGCAATTTTCTCTTAGCTAGAGTTGAGTTCAACTTGAGTATTATCCAGTTTATTCCTAGCCACGAACTTACAAAGTATTACTTTTCCATGTTTACAGAAGAGGAAACTATTCTGAGAACTCCAATACTTTTGCCCATGGTCACCCAGGCCCATCAGACTCTTAACACTTCAGTAGAGCAAGAATCTGATCAAGGTAATGACGTAAGAAACAAGGTCTAGCAAGAAGGAAAAGGAGGAACCCAGACAGGGGCCACAGGAAGATACAAGCAAGACAGCACACCCATGGATGAGCCTGCACCGAGGACAGTATAGCCAGGCCACCAACATTCCTGACTACCTGCTTGAGTTAGGGTTAATATTCTAGTTAGCTCAACTGCCTGGAGTCCTGGATATTTGACATTCGAGACTTAGTCTCTCTCCTAACACACTCATTTTCTGGCACAGTGTTTATATTATTTTATTGGTTCATGTTGAATAGGTCTAAAGTCATTTACTCTGAAATATGAAGACAGTCAACACTGTAATTATGGTAAGAGCCAGCGTACATCTTCCATCATTGCTATTGACATGAGTTGGTTAGAGTACCCTATGATAGGCTACAGGGGTGTCATCTAATTACATGCTTTTCATGCTTTTGAAGTAGAGCAGGAATTGATCTTGTTTACTACGATGACTGTGAACTTCTTAATGGAATTAACTAAAACTAACATCCCAGATAAAGAAGCTGGATCTAAATAAAATCCATAATCTACTGTCAAGATAAGGAAAGACAAATAAGAAAAGCACCATAACTGCCTTTGTACAGAAAACTCCTCTTGCAAATGAGTCTATTGACAAAAAAAAAAAAAAAAATTTCTGATGATGCCTAAAATATCAATCACAAGCTCCTTCAATATATTCTAAAACATAACTCAGTATTAAAGGAATTGTTTAGTTAGGAAGCATGCTAGCAAAATAGACGTAAATGCAGTTTTGTCTCTTCCAGAAATGAAATCTTGAACCAGTCAGCCAGGAATCTTCTGATTATCACTAGTTAAGTCATCTGCCTGAGAAAGCTTTCCAGCCTCTAATGGAAAGTAACCTTGTAGTAAGCACTTGGATTCTTTGCCCAGTACAACTTCCTTGTTCCTGATCCCTTATGCCTATAAAAGTCTTTTATTTTGTGCAATTCCTCAGAGTTTCTAACTGCTAAATTGGATGCTGCCTGATTCATAAATCTTTAAATAAAGGCAGTAAGATTTTAAAATTTAAAAAAATAAAATAAAAATATATGCTTCATAAACTTAAAATTAAGATGCTAGAAAAACTTTTTCCCCAGAGACTATTGAATAATGTATTTCTGTAATGCCTAGTCTTAGTGAAGAGAAGAATATTGATAAATGCAAAATGTACAAACTTGGGCTTTTCTAAGGAATAGTTTAGAATGAAAAAAAAGAAAGAAGGAAACTATTGCTCCTAGGACTTCCCTGCTGGTCTAGTGGTTAAGACTCTGAGGAAACTAAGATCCCTCATCCTGGGTAGCCAAAAATCAATAAATAAATTTTAAAAATTAAAAATCTATTGCAATATATGCAATATATGTATTCCTTTTTACTGGATTTCTTTCACTTAATATTTTTAAAATTCTTTCATGCTTTACTTGTATTAGCAGTTTGTTCTGTTTAATTCTGAGTAGTATTCCATTGTATGACTTTACCACAGTTTTCCTGTTCATTTTCCTGTTGATGAACACCTAAATGTTTCCAGCTGTGTCTGTGTTTCTGAAATGGGTGGATTGCTTTGGTACCCATCTCGTTTCTCATCTAATATTCTGAAATCCAGCTTGAACCTCCATAATTTATCAGGAAACAAACTACTGAAAACATGTGGTCAGTAGCGGAAGAGATACAACAGAGGTCAAATCAAGGTCCAAACGAAGGCAAGTCACACTCAACACCATGCCCCTCGCCATTAGAGTATTTTTTTACATGCCAGAGTAAAAAAGCAGTAAGAGTAGAGAAAAACACAGATCATTTTCATTATTTGGGAGAGTAGCACTGAAACATGTATAATATCATATAAGAAACGAATCACCAGTCCAGGTTCAGTGAGGATACAGGATGCTCGGGGCTGGTGCACTGGGATGACCCAGAGGGATGGTTTGGGGAGGGAGGTGGGAGGGTGGTTCAGGATGGGGATCACGTGTACACCCGTGGCGGATTCATGTTGATGTATGGCAAAACCAATACAACACTGTAAAGTAATTAGCCTCCAATTAAAAGAAATAAATTTAAATTTAAAAAAAATCCAAACAAAAAGTTTCTACTTAAAAATAAAACAACTCAGTTTGCTGCAGTATGACACCTATTTCATTGGAGATGATCACAGAATGACCCAAAGAAGCAACCATAAAAATATTCTCTACTCATGCAGATGGTGGGGATTTTGTAAGATAAATACATATTGGGTAATATCATATTTACCATTCCTAAAATATAATTTCCTTGCTCTGAAACTTATAACACCACTGTAATGTTTCAGCCTTATTCACTCAACAAAAAATAAAGAAAAGTAGTTCCAATATTCTTAAGAAAGCTCCTTAACTTTCTTAATATAAAATATTAGGTTGACCTAACAAAAGCACTAAAGGAAGAAGGAGTGGGAAGATTAGCCTAACAACCAAAGAAATTCTTGTCATCTAAATTCATTTTATTTTAATTTTTAAAGAGACTACTGTCTCAATAATTTAATAAAATTGTATGTGCAACTGGAGGTACATATATAATTTAATGTAAGATGTTGTAAATTTTGGTGAAGCCAAAAGTATTCCAGGGCAATAATATTTATATCTGAGGTGCCTCAAGTCTACCATTACTATAATACTTCTAACGGATTTGTCATAGCAACATAACAAAGTTCCTAGACAAAAATATATTCCCAGTCCTATAAAATTCTCTGGGAATTGGGAAAACAGTCAGTCACAAAGGCTTTTTTCTCTGAGTCACTGTGGTTATCACAAAGGATAACATTTCTCCTAATTATCATCTTCAGAATATCTACAAATAGCTATAAAATTCAAAATAATAGTTTCTGTGTATATAACAGAGAGGGTATACTGTTCTGAGAACAGACTCTGTCCTTTGCTCTGTCAATCTTACATGCTCTTGAAAGATTCTCAAGAGGCTTCTAACACTTATCAAAAAAAAAAAAATCTATAAGAGATCCCCAGAAGGATTTTCAAAACAAAATAGAGGAAAAGAGGGATAAAAGTTGGAAAGATTTTTGAAGTCTAGGGAAAAATAAATCAGTGTCATAAAATCAATGACCTGACAAGACTAAAAATTTTATTTCTCTCTGTTGAGTCCCAATGCTAGGTCAGCTTTTGTATTTTAATTCTGCATCTAGGTGGAAAGGATTTGGAAAACAATGTAGTACAACTTAGTGTAACTTGAGAATACTCATAGATTGTCCAAAGCCAATTGTCATGTTTGGCTTTCCAGAGTAGCAAGAAAAGTTCCTGGGAATACTTTTTGCAATATTCACTTTCAAACAAATGTCATGCCACAGAGCCATGTTGTGACTCCACAATTTGAAGACCCACAGACTTAAAGAGTTCCATACTTGTTGCTGTGTAGTCATTAAGTCCTGTCTGACTCTCTTGTGACCCCACAGACTGTAGCCCACCAGACTTCACTGTCCTAAGATTTTCCAAGTAAGAATACTGGAGTGGGCTTCCATTTACTTCTCCAGGGGATCTTCCTGACCCAGGGACAGAACCCATGTCTAGTGAATTAGCAGGCAGATTCTTTACCTCTGAGCCACCTCCTTTAATCTCAGTTGAGTGAAACCCAACCAGAGCATACAGAAAATCAAGGATTGGGAAATGTAAACATACATGACATATTTCTGTCTTTTCCTGAAACCCCATAAAGTATCAATAAAGTTTTTTTTTTTTTTAATGAGACAATCCTAAAGATTTTTTCAGTTCAGTTCAATTCAGTTCAGTTGCTCAGTCATGTCCGACTCTTCACAACCCCATGAATCACAGCACGCCAGGCCACGTTGTCCATCACCAACTCTCGGAGTTGACTCAAACTCATGTCCATCGAGTCGGTGATGGAATCCAGCCATCTCTTTCTCTGTTGTCCTCTCCTCCTCCTGTCCCCAATCCCTCCCAGCATCAGAGTCTTTTCCAGTGAGTCAATTCTTCACATGAGGTGGCCAAAGTACTGGAGTTTCAGCTTCAGCATCAGTCCTTCCAATGAATACCCAGGACTGATCTCCTTTAGGATGGACTGGTTGGATCTCCCTGCAGTCCAAGGGACTCTCAAGAGTCTTCTCCAACACCACAGTTCAGAAGCATCAATTCTTTGACACTCAGCTTTCTTCACAGTCCAACTCTCACATCCATACATGACTACTGGAAAAACCATAGCCTTGACTAGATGGACCTTTGTTGTCAAAGTAATGTCTCTCCTTTTAATATGCTGTCTAGGTTGATCATAACTTTCCTTCCGAGTAAGCATCTTTTAATTTCATGGCTGCAAGTCACCATCTGCAGTGATTTTGGAGCCCAAAAAGATAAAGTCTGACACTGTTTCTACTGTTTCCCCATCTATTTCCCATGAAGTGATGGGACCAGATGCCATGATCTTCGTTTTCTGAATGTTGAGCTTTAAGCCAACTTTTTCACTCTCCTCTTTCACTTTCATCAAGAGGCTTTTTAGCTCCTCTTCACTTTCTGCCATAAGGGAGGTGTCATCTGCAAAGATAACATAGGTGGGAAAAAAGACAATAGCAACTATTTCACATTTGTGGCCAGAAATATTCATACTAAAATAAAAATCCTAACTCAAGAACATTTTACATAATAGATAGCAACACATTTGGGACAGATAAAAGCAGCTAGGAGAGAAGTAAGTGGCACAGCAAAGGGAAGTGGCACCTTAAAAACGTGAAAGTGATTGTCTCTTGGGATCAGGACTGGACATGATGAGAGGACTCTTGCTTTTCTTAAAAGCCTTTAGCATCATTTACTTTATAGGCATTAATTACTTTATGAAAGTAAAACTTAATGTACTAAGTTAAAAATTAAAAGGGAATTTATAGGAAGGATAGTAGCACATCTCATGTGAGGACTGTACTTTGTATACCTAAAGCTAACACAATAATGTATATCAGCTATATTTCAATTTTAAAAAATAGGAAAGACGAAAAAACTATAGGGATGTTATTATGAGTCACTAATGCTATTACACAACTGTTTTCTGCTTCTCCCCAAGTCTGCCCTTATGGCACATCCTTTATGACCCCTGTGCTTAGGTGGTACAACGTAACTCCTCTTGGTCAATGATTTTATGAACAGAAGTGACATATGTCATTTATGGGCTTTAATTATTGATGAGAGACCCTTCAGACCTAGCTTATTTCTCTTTGGTATGGTGAGCAGTAACATTTGAAATGAGTCTGCTCCATAAACCTGGATCCTTACATGCCTATGATAACAGAAAGTGAAAGTGTTAGTCACTATGCTGCTGCTGCTGCTGCTGCTGCTAAGTCGCTTCAGTAGTGTCTGACTCTGTGCGACCCCATAGACAGCAGCCCACCAGGCTCCCTGTCCCTGGGATTCTCCAGGCAAGTACACTGGAGTGGGTTGTCATTTCCTTCTCCAATGCATGAAAGTGAAAAAAGTGAAGTCACTCAGTCTTGTCCAACTCTTAGTGACTTCATGGACTGTAGCCCACCAGGCTCCTCTTCCATGAAATTTTCCAGGCAAGAATACTGGGGTGGGTAAGCATACCCTTCTCCAGGGGATATTCCTGACCCAGGGACTGAATCCATCTCTTCTACATCGCAGGCAGATTCTTTACCATCTGAGCCACCAGGGACGCTCATGATAAACAGAGCCCTCCACTTATCTGTGATAGATATCAGCATGGTCAAGAAACAAGTCAGTGTTGTTTAAGCCACTGAGATTTGGGAGCTGTCAGTTATAGTGAAAGAGCGTAGATCATCCTAACTTGTACAATTAGGAATACAGATGAACCTAAAGGGCAGTCAGGATCAGAGATGCTCTGTCTCAGCTCCTGTCTCTGACAGGAACCCAATGAATGTGGGTGTTTTTCTCTTTCCCTACATTTAGCAGCAAAATGGTTGCCAGTAGCTCCTGGCTTCACGTCCCACAGTATCCATCAGCTGAAAGGAACTAACTTTATTCCTCATTTCTAGATCAGAAAAGCTTGGGGGAGTCACACTCCTGAGTCAATAAAGATAGATCAGTTTGTCAGAGTCAAGAAAGGGCAAATGAACTTGTAAGAATCCTGTAATGATGTGGTTGGGAAAGAGAATAGAGCATATCTGTAAAATGTCCGAGGGATATTCCCAGGACAAAAGAAGTTACCGGGAAGACAGATAATAGGCAACCACTCTGAGTCTCGGTAAATTTACTTTATATGTCCTTAACATTTTGGTGTTTAATTAAGACAGTTAAACACTCATGATATAATCTTTGCTTACTTCTACAGTTCACTTTCCATCATTCACCACACTAGATAGCTTCATGAATCTCTGCATAATTTCCAAACAAGTCATACATTTTCATGCGTCAGTGTCTTTGGCACACCCTTGAATCCTTATCCTCTTGCCCAAGTGTAACAAAGAAGAAGGGCTTCCCTAGTGACTCAGATGGTAAAGAGTCTACCTGTAATGCAGGAGACCCGGGTTCGATCCCTGGTTCAGGAATATCCCCTGAAGAAGCAAACGGCTACCAACTCCAGTATTCTTGCCTGGAGAATCCCATGGACAGAGGAGCCCAGAAATCTGGCAACCTAAGTGCTTTGATTTTGGCTTCCCTCATAGTTCAAACAGTAAAGAATCTGCCTGCAATGCAGGAGACATGGGTTTGTCCCTGAGTTGGTAAGATCCCCTGGAAAAGGGAAGGGCAACCCACTCTGGTACTCTTGCCTCAAGAAGTCCATGGACAAAAGAGCCTGGTGGGCTACAGTCCATGAAGTTGCAAAGAGTCACACACTACTGAGCAACTAACACTCACAACAGAGAAGAAATTGACTCTATATTGGATTTATTCCTTTAGATGTGCTTAGTCTTGCTGGCTCTGTACCTTTTGTAAAAGAATGCTGCCTACTAGCTGAAATATATGGGAAGCCCATTCTCAAGACTCTTACCTTTAAATTTATAACACTTTAACCTTCATACAGAGATAAAAAGTTGCAGAACAAAAAATAACAATTGCCTTATTGGAGGTTTATAAGATCATTGTGGCTAGACCTAAATTGTCAGCTGTAAGAACTAAGAATTCCTGCAGCAAGGAGTTTGTAGCAATTAGCCACACTCCCTCCCCTTTTAGTATAAATACAAGCCTGAATTCTAATCCAGTTAAGACAGTTCTCTGGGACAGTAGTCCACCATTTTTTCTGTCTGCTGGCTTTCTGAATAAAGGTGCTATTCTTTGACCCAACAACTTGTCTCTCAATTTACTGTCTTATCTTGGGACCAGTACAAGCTTAGACTCAGTGACACAAGTACCAAGTCTATTCATCCTGGAGTCAACTTAAATGATTTTGTCTGATCCCAGGACAGTTTTGCCATAGTGGAAAGAGAGTAAACTCTGGACTCAGAGAAATAGAGACAGAACATCCATTGTTCCATTTACTAGCATATGACCTTGGTCAACTTACTAAGCTTTTTGAAATTTAATTTCAACATCTGTAAAATGATGATAATAATGACAAATTGCAGGGTTTTATGGATTAGAAGGAATATACATGTGTATAGTTCCCAGAACAGAGTAATAGTTTGAAAAATGCATATTACATATCTCATATGATATTTCAGTGCAATTTTCTACATATATATCTACCTTCCATATCAACCTGTGAGTTTCTTGAAAAACCTGGCTTTATTCACCTTCAATGTGTGGTGTCCAGCATATTAGAATTACTTGGGGAGTTTAAAACAAATGATCATTGAGCCTTACCCTAGAGACACTGATTTAACTAATCTGGGATTTCACCAGGGCACTGATGTTGTTTTTCAAAGTCTTCCCCAGTGGGGTTAATATGCCATCAGGGCTGACAACCACCATACTGGGTGCTCAAATTTTGTTGAATGAATGCTGTTTGTCCTACAAGGCATTTCTAAGACTCAGCTAAACGTTTCATTTACATACAACATTCACCTTGTTTTTGGAGAAGGAAATGGCAACCCACTCCAGTGTTCTTGCCTGGAAAATCCCATGGACAGAGGAGCCTGGTGAGCTAAAGTCCATGGGGTCACAAGAATCAGACATGACTTAGTGACTAAGCCTAAGCCTTCAACTTCTTTAACCTTAGTGAAAGCCTGTAACCTCACTGCGGGTAGCTATTTGATAAGACATGTTACTCTGTTGTATCTTAGAAGAAGCAAATGGTAATAGACAAGGAGCTCAAGGCTGAGTGAGGTCAAATACAGCTGATTGTTCCTTTTCTCTCTTGTTTAAGTAAGTACTACTGTCTTCAAAATGAGGTTAAATTATCTGTCTTAAAAAGCCGGGGGGGGGGGGCAAATAATACTGAAGACATGTTTGTCTTGGTTTTTGGCAAAATTCTTATTTATGATTCAAATTTCTAGCTAGCTTGCTGAGTATACACTACCTCCATCATGAAAATATTCTGATTAATGAAAGACCTTTCTGCTTAACACAGCAGATAATAATTTCTCCTCCTTCCAGAAATACCTCTTAAATGTGTGTGGGCTGGAGGCGGGGGTGGGGGGGAATGAGTGTGGGGGGAATAAATTGATGTATGACAGATACATGATGGACAGATATTCACATATAGATATACATCAGCTGCTTCTAGTATCAAGGAGTAGCACTGATACTGAATTTGCACTTCTCCTAAAGATGCAGTTGGGATGTATGCTGTTTCTTAGTTCATAATTAAAAGTGTGCAACAGCTAAAGAAGATTTGCAGCAGCTCCAAGTGCTGCCCATTATATACATTCGTTGTCAAAGGGGTATTTATTGCCATGGATAGCAAAGCAAATAGATTTTAGAAAACTCTACACTCTGTAATGGCTTTCTATTCTTTTCTTTTCATTCCTTTTTGCCTTTGATGTTCCTGAAGCAAGTGAATAATACACTACAATGTCTCCAAGACTTAAAAGGATTTGAAATTACAAAGAAAACCCAAGAGCAACTTCTTAATCCTTTCCTGACCTTCTGCCTCATCTTTAAGTAGCTGCCTCTGGAAATTAGTCTTGTGTGAATAGGAGACATAACAACAAAAATTAGATTTATTTTAGGATGGATAGTTGATCAAATCTAGATGATATTTGAAGTACTCCATTTTCATACTAATTTTACATAATAGTTTTGACAACAACTCAAACTGGTACATTTACATTTTTTATTTTAAAACAGCTAAGTCATCCCTAACCATCACTGAGACCATGAATTGTCACTTCTTTGGACCTCAGTTTCCAGGTTTGCACTAGAAAAATTGGAATGATTAAATTCCAGATTTCCTTAAACTTCACTGATTCTATGTTTTAAAGAGACATACTCATCAAAGAAAAAGCAAAGTAAACCCCCCAAGAAAACAAATTATTGATCAATGATCTTTTACTCCAATTAAATTGGGTTTATTTGTATTTAAAATGAAAAAAAAATATTTTAAGTGTCTTGGTTTTAATTTTTATGTGTAAATATCAATAAATTTAACCACATATACAAAAGTTCTGTGGACTCCTCAAGATTTTTTAAGTGTATAAAGGTGTCCTGAGGGCATCCCTGGTGGCTCACTGGTAGAGAATCCACCTGCCAATGCAGGAAACAAGGGTTTGATCCCTGGTCCAGCAAAACCCACATGCCTTGAAGCAACTAAGCCTGTGTGCCACAGCTACTGAGCCTGTGCTCTGGAGCCCAGGAGCCACAACTACTGAGCCCACGTGCCACAGCTACTGAAGCCTGCACGCCTAGAGCCCATACTCCACAACAAGAGAAGCCACGGCAATGAGAAGTCCATACACCACTAGAGAGTAGCCCCCACTCATCACACCTAGAGGAAAAGCCATCACAGCACAGCCAAAAAGAAATACATAAATAAAAATTATTTTTTAAGTGTCCTGAGATCAAAGTTTGAGAACTCCTAATTTAAAATATTGGAAACAATTGGGTGCCATATAATTTCTTTGCACCTGTGTTTAATATTTTCAAAACAGTCGTTCATTTTCCAGTTTAAGTAGATGGTCCTCCACATGTCATGGCCCTCCCGTGCCAAACCTATGTCATCTGGGCCTGTTATCCTTCCTTCCAGGAACATCTACTTAGTTTAATGTAAGTATAAACTCTCTAAGAATAAAAATCATGTCTACTTTACTACCCATGGAGTCTAACACTAGAATTTAATGAATAGTGAATAATTTGAAGCCACATAAAGCATACTGTGAAATGCTCACATCACTTCAGAACATTTTTAGATGATAAATCTTAAATGTAAAACAATATATACATGCAAACTCTCAGTTCTTATTATAAATAATTTCAACACCACAGTCCCCTACCCAGACAGTTGACATGGCTGAATAAAAACATCCAAGGATGCTAACCAATCTCACTTGAAATTTGAGTATTAAATTGAGTTGTTAAGGAACTCTGACAGCCGTACTATATTTCCCTAGGTAACTATAGTATGCCTTCTCCTGTCCTTGAACAAGCAACATCTCCCCCATTCTCACCCTTAACTGATGACTATTTCCTATTTCACCACAACTCTCGTCCACAAGCATCAGTCCTTTCTCCGCTTTCCCTCTTCCCACCATAGATAAACTGCCTGTACCCACCAGGGCTATGCTTCCAATAGATGTCATCTCTTCCCACTTGCTCAAAGACATCTTCCAGAAATTCCTTGCTGTCAATTGGCCCTCTCTACCAAAACATTCTCTCTTTTTTTTTCAGATTTTATTTTATTTATTTATTTTTTACTTTACAATATTGTATTGGTTTTGCCATACATCAACATGAATCTGCCATGGGTGTACACGTGTTCCCAATCCTGAACCCCCCTACCACCTCCCTACCCATATCATCCCTCTGGGTCAGTGCATCAGCCCCAAGCATCCTGTATCCTGCATCGAACCTAGACTAGTGATTCATTTCTTATATGATATTATACATGTTTCAATGCCATTCCCACAAATCATTCCACCCTCTTCCTCTCCCTCAGAGTCCAAAAGAC
The DNA here is from genome assembly GCA_006408695.1 of Aepyceros melampus. NCBI lineage: Eukaryota > Metazoa > Chordata > Mammalia > Artiodactyla > Bovidae > Aepyceros > Aepyceros melampus. Next base: position 357,725 of record SJXQ01009485.1, on the reverse strand, counting down.
TGTTCTATACATCTGTGTCTCTTTTCCTGTCTTGCATACAGAGTTATCATGACTATCTTCTAAATTCCATATATATGCATTAGTATACTGTATTGGTGTTTTTCTTTCTGGCTTACTTCACTCTGTATAATCAGCTCCAGTTTCATCCACCACATTAGAACTGATTCAAATGTATTCTTTTTAATGGCTGAGTAATACTCCATTGTGTATATGTACCAAAGCTTTCTTATCCATTCATCTGCTGATGGACATCTAGGTTGCTTCCATGTCCTGGCTATTATAAATAGTGCTGTGATGAACATTGGGGTACACGTGTCTCTTTCAATTCTGATTTCTTCAGTGTATATGCCCAGCAGTGGGATTGCTGGGTAATAAGGCAGTTCTATTTCCAGTTTTTGAAGGAATCTCCACACTATTCTCCATAGTGGCTGTACTAGTTTGCATTCCCACCAACAGTGTAAGAGGGTTCCCTTTTCTCCACACCCTCTCCAGCATTTATTGCTTGTAGACTTTTGGATCTCAGCCATTCTGACTGGTGTGAAGTGGTACCTCATTGTGGTTTTGATTTGCATTTCTCTGATAATGAGTGATGTTGAGCATCTTTTTATGTGTGTATTAGACATCTGTATGCCTTCTTTGGAGAAATGTCTATTTAGTTCTTTGGCCCATTTTTTGATTGAGTCATTTATTATTCTGGAATTGAGCTGCAGGAGTTGCTTATATATTTTTGAGATTAGTTGTTTGTCAGTTGCTTCATTTGCTATTATTTTCTCCCATTCTGAAGGCTGTCTTTTCACCTTGCTTATAGCTTCCTTTGTTGTGCAAAAGCTTTTATCAGCATAAAAACATGCTGTGATTTCTCCCATCTTGAATTTGTTTTTCTCTTGGCCCCGTTCCCTCTCCAGCTATAACTCAATCATTCTGCTTCACTCTACATTCTTTTATAAGAGTGTTGATGTTTGCCACCTTAAATTTCTATCTTGTTTTATTTTAACCTCATTCCAGTCAAGCTTCCCCCTACCATGTACCAAAACTCTGGTTACCAATGTTACCAATGACCTCCACTTTGCCAAATCAAGAGTGAACTCCTACCTGACCTTTCAGACACCTGATGCAGCTGATCACTTGCTCTTCCTGAAAACAACCTTCAGCATTCAGCTTCCAACACGTCTTCCTTTCCTGGTTTTGCTTTCGCATCGCTTATTACTTCTAAATTCCATTTGCTGATTTGTCCTCACTTGTCCAACCTCCTAAAAGGCTACAGTGTTTAGCCTTGGGACCACTTCTCTTGCCTACCTAATTCTCACTTAATTAGTCTACAGTTTTACACACTATTTATACTCTGAGACTTAAATTTACAACTCCAGACCATGATATCCTTCTGAATTTCAGACACTCGTATCTAACCATTTTCTCAATTTTCCACTCGGATGCCACACATTTTATACTAAACTCATCCAAAACTGACCCTCAATCTTCCCTCCAAAATGCATTCCTACTTCCCATTGTCTTTCCCATTTCATTCATGATAACTATCCTTCCATTGCTCAGGTCAAAAAATTTGAGTCATCCTCCGTATTCTCTCATAACCCACATCTAATTAGTAAGGAAATTCCACTGGCATTGTCTTTTTCCATTTGGGAAGGAGATGAGATTTTTCCTAAAGTTATAAGGATCATGTAAACCAAAACTCAGATACAAAGTTAAATAAAGTAGGGATTACTTATCCCTGTGGGCTTCCCTTGTGGCTCAGAAGGTACAGCATCTGTCTACAATGCGGGAGACCTGGGTTCAATCCCTGGGTTGGGAAGATCCCCTGGAGGAGGAAACGGCAACCCACTCCAGTATTCTTGCCTGGAAAATCCCATGGATGGAGAATCCTGGTAGGCTACAGTCCATGGTGTCACAAAGAGTTCAACACAACTGAGTGACTTCACTCACTTTCACTTATCCCTGTATATGATTTTCCTACAAATGGCAAAACTTGGATACTGGCCTTTTAGCTATGTCAATAAAGACAGTATGCAAAAATATCACTGGTCTGTTCAGTATATGAATAGAATGAAAGGAACTTGTCTGGACCAAAAGGCTTCCATAAATTAGGGTATTTGAGCCTTCTTTGATCTTTATATATTGGTCATTTAATTTATATGAATAACAATCATTAACAGTATTATCAAAATATGCTGAAGTATCATTATCAATATTAACAACTTCATTATAAATTAATACCCAAAAAACTATTGATTCAGCAAGTAAAGAAAATAAGTTTATATATGGATGCAATGTCCCCAAAATGTTGTATATTTGACTGTACCATAACCACTTTCTTTTTAATGTGAGAAGAGTGATAGTTTATTCCTCAGCTTGAATTGTACTTTCAAGCCTAAGACATCCCATAAAATACATCTGAAAATGTCGATTGACTGTATTATTAATGAAACTAATGGCATGGGTTCTTAATGACTTGTGCATACTCTCTGTGTGTGTATGCTTAGTCTCTCGGTCATGTCCAGCTCTTTGCGACCCCATGGACTGTAGCCCACCAGGCTCCTCTGTCCCTGGGGATTTCCCAGGCAAGAATACTGGAGTGGGTTGTCATGGTCTCCTCCAGGGGATCTTCCCAACCCAGGGATCGAACCCAGGCCTCTCACATTGTAGGCAGATTCTTTACTGTCTGAGCCACAAGGGAGTACTCTCTTCCCTCTTAAAACAATTGATAAATCAATAGGATGTGTCTTATATTCCTTCTTTCCTTTATCCTGTGAGACTGAAATAAGTATCCGATTAGATGGCTTACAGACATTCATTCAGATGGAAGGTTGTTTCATCTCCCATCCCATGAGCAACCATCCAGCTCTCCTTTCACTGCTAAGCGCATGATTGCCACTGTCATACATGCCCTGGACTTCCCAGGTGGCTCAGTGGTAAAGACTCACCTGCCAATGCAGGAAACTCGGGTTTGATCCCTTGCTTGGGAAAATCCCTTGGAGGAGGAAATGGCAACCTACTCTAGATTCCACACTGGTATAAAACCATGGACACAAGAGCCTGGCAGGCTACAGTCCATAAGGTTGTAAAGAGTTGGACAAGACTGAGCACACACACAAATATACCCTTGAATCTTCAGACTCACAGGTCTGCTGCACTTCCTCAAATTTGAATATTTAATCCTTTGCTTAAAACTTTTGGTTCCATGTCTTGTAGCCAATCCAACGGGTTATACTTTTATTTAAAAGGGCTCCAAATCTGCACCAAAGCAAGCCATCCACTTAAAAACAAAAACAAAAAACAACCAAACCTTCCAGAAGTAATGACTCATTGGTCTCAGAGTGAACATTGTGTATTTCCTGAGAAATTTGTTTTTACCTTATGAATCCTGTGAATTGTGTAACTAGCCATGTTTATTTTTTATGTAGGCTATTTACGGTCAACTTAATAGCTCACTCATTAACAAGCATACAGATTATTAGGTTATGCATATCATGGCCCCATTATAATCTATCTATGTCCTATATTTTTTCAATTTTATTTCTTTTACTACCATTAATAAATTCTGTAACCCTGAAAAATCTTCTGCAACTTCACAAGCCACTTTTGTCCATTCTAGAATAAGGTGGGGGTACAAGTAAATAATTGAGCCAGTAAATAAATGGATGCACATATAACATACAGACATAAATACAGAAGGTTTACTGGGAAGACCAAAAAGAAAGACAGCTAAAGGTTAAAAAGTAGCTCTCCTGTATTTCTTTGTTAGAGCAAATTCTAAAAGAAGGGTGTGAAAATGTATCAGGAGGGAACAGAAAGAGCATTTTGTTACTTATTCCAGGATAATTCAGAAGGAATGGGTTTCCTCCTTTAAGAGATTCCTAAACAAAAGCCTATTGGATTATCTGCCAGTGGATCTTAAAATCAAAGAACTGATATAATACTATTCAATCAACTCAAATATAGTCATTATATACATGATCTTTCTAGTCATGCTAATTTTGCTTTTCTTCCAAGATCTGACAAATCTGTTAAGCACAAAATCTATAGCAACTGATTTGGACCAAATGGCAAGACAGAAATTTAGTGTGGACAAGATTTATTTCACTCTTTCACACAGTTACCCAACCTCTTTGTCTTATTTATAAGAAGAGTTCACTCTGTAATCAGACAAGCCTGAGGGAGCCCGAGAAGGATTAGACATCTGAAAAAAAAATATGGAGGAAGCACATTTCCTATGTGAAGTTTTTAGCACCACTTGTTTTGATGAGTAATTTTTTTTTGTTTTATTAAATCATTTTACTGTAGGATATCCAGTCTTATTGGGTGTTTTCTGAGGTTTTAGGGTAAGTGAGGTATATTAGATCACATAGAAAAAAAGTGGGAAGAGGCAGCTGCCTGCACATCTGATGATGGCCACAATCAACTTATATCAGGACTGGAAAACAGAGCTGGTTTCTTTATCTTGTTACCCATTCTTCAAGCCAAATGTTTAAAAATGAAGAAATTTCTGCATTTCAGACCAAGATTACTCTGTTAGAGAAAGCTGATTTCCAAGCATGATGGGGAACTAGACACAATAGTTAACCTCTTTTTATTTTTTTTAACTTACTTCTTTTAAAATCAAATCATTTTAGCCCCCACTTTCTAATGTGTCATAATAAAGCTAAAAAGAGGCATTCACGCATGCTCAGTCACTTTAGTTGTGTCTGACTCTTTGTGACCCCATAGACTATAGCCCAGCAGGCCCCTCTGTCCACAGGGATTCTCCAGGCAAGAATACTGGAGTGGGTTGCCACGCCCTCCTCCAAGGGATCTTCCCGACCCAGGGGTTGAACCCAGGTCTCTTATGTCTCCTGCACTGGCACATGGATTCTTTACCACTAGTGCCACCTGGGAAGCCCCCCTCCCAAAAGAGAGGCCCTACACATCTTCAGAAATGTGCATCAAATAGTACCAACTTGATGAAATATATTTTTATATGTTAACATTTCAGAAATCTTGGGTGAATTTTTTCTCTAAAAGTGTCAAGTCTTGGACTTCCATTTATATGTTTTCCAAACCTCAATTATACCTCTTCATCATTTAAAAGAAAGTTCCAGGGAAACAACTGACAGGAGTGGGTTTTATTCTTTTTCTCCCAGGAACTACCAAAAGAAAAATGCATTATTACCATTAGCTTCTAATCATTTGACAGCCAGAGCAAGAAGTTAAACCATTTTCAAGAAGCAACTGATAAAAGGCTAGACTCATTAGAGTGGATTCAAAGGCTCATAGCTAAGTGGTAAAATATTTCAGAGGATCAAATCTAATAAACTAATAAAAAAGCTAAATGAATGTCATATCTACTATGCACCAATTTAATTCAATGTTGCACACATGGTAAACCTCTTAGCCCAACACTTGATAAAATAATTACCTCATTAAAGGAAGAGTGTAAGTGCAGTTAGAAATCTTCGTGGACTTGGGTTTCCCCAAGAAAAAATAAAAGCTTTATGTAATACATCTTCTCTTCATAAGAGAAAATGTAAACGTAAAATGCCACCAGGCTTTGTTTGGAAAGCTGAAAATGAACTCTTAAAAAACAAAAAAAAGAAACATATGGACAGAATTAAAAAAAAAAAAAAACACGACAATTTATATTTTTATTTGTTTTATTCTTGACTACAAGGAGATCAAACCAGTCAATCCTAAAGGAAATCAGTCCTGAATATTCATTGGAAGGACTGATGCTGAAGCAGAAGCTCCAATATTTTGGCCACCTGATGCAAAGAACTGACTCACTGGGAAAGACTCTGATGCTGGGAAAGATTGAAGGCAGGAGGAGAAGGGGATGACAGAGGACGAGATGGCTGGATGGCATCACTGACTTGATGAACACGAGTTTGAGCAAGATCCAGGAGTTGGTGATGAACAGGGAAGACTGGCGTACTGCAGTCCATAGGTTGCAAAGAGACATGACTAAGCGACTGAACTGAACTGAACTGGGCTTCTGAGGTGGAGCTAGAGGTAAAGAACTTGCCTGCCAATGAAGGAGATGTTGGAGTCGCAGGTTCAATCCCCGGGATTATGAAATGCAAATCCACTCCAGTATTCTTTTTTTTTTTAATTAATTTTTATTTTTTTAGTTTGTTTTGCTTTACAATACTGTATTCGTTTTGCTACACATCGACATGAATCAGCCACGAGTGTACATGACTCCCAATCCCGACCCCCACCTCCCCCCTCCCACCCCACACCCTCTCTCTGGATTATCCCCGTGCATCAGTCCCAAGCATCCTGCATCCTGCATCAAACCTGGACTGGCGATTCGTTTCACTTATGATATCACACATGTTACACTGCCACTCTGCCAACCCACCCCACCCTCTCCCTCTCCTACAGAGTCCAAAAGGCCGTTCTATACATCTGTGTCTCTTTTGCTGTCTTGCGTACAGGTTTATCATTACCATCATTCTAAATTCCATATATATGTGTAAGTATACTGTATTGGTGTTTTTCTTTCTGGCTTACTTCACTCTGTATAATTCTCACCTGGGAATCCCCTGGATAGAAGAGCATGCTGCTGCTGCTGCTGCTAAGTCGCATCAGTCTTGTCCAACTCTGTGCGACCCCATAGACGGCAGCCCAACAGGCTTCTCTGTCCCTGGCATTCTCCAGGCAAGAATACTGGGGTGGGTTGCCATTTCCTTCTCCAATGCATGAAAGTGAAAGTGAAGTCGCTCGGTCATGTCTGACTCTTAGCAACCCCATGAACTGTAGCCTACCAGGCTCCTCCGTCCATGGGATTTTCCAGGCAAGAGTACTGAAGTGGGGTGCCATTGCCTTCTCCAGATAGAAGAGCATGGTGGGCTGCAATCCACAGGTTGCCAAGAAATGGACATGACTAAAGTGGCTTAACATGTACTTATGGTTGTAGCAGAGTTCCAAGCTTTGCTTACCTTGTGAAATACAACATACATTTTCAGAAAATAGAACTACAGGGCCAGTTAAGATAAGGAATGAAGGAAGAATCCTCAGGCAAAGGATTCTCAATCTTGTTGTACAGAGAATCACCTGGGAGGCTTTGAAAACTGCCAATGCCTCAGGATTCTGATTTTAGTTGGTATGCATTCAATGTTTAAGCATCTAAACTTTTTTTTTTTTTTAAGTATTCAGAGACTTCCCTGGTGGTCCACTGGTGAAGAATCACCATTAATTCAGGGGACATGGGTTTGATCCTAAGATCCCACATGCCAGACAGCAACTAAGCCCATCATGCCCCACAACTACTGAGTCTGGGCTCCACAACCAGAGAGTTCGTGTACTGCAAGAAAATATTCCACATAGCACAGCAAAGAATCCACATGCCACAGCTAAGACCAATGTGTCCAAATAATTTTTTTTTTAAGTATTCAGGGTTCCTCTAATTTTGAAGCAGGGGTGAGAAATCACTGCTCTAAGTGAGAGACCATATTGATTACTGGAGCACTTCAGAGAGTAAAAGGAACCCCATTAATAATTACACCTGAATTAAAGATTAAACTGCCCTGGACAAACTGAGAGGTGTGGTCACTCTACAGTGCTGAATATATTTACAATGTCTCATGTAGGAGATAGAAAAAAGAATCTTTGTCATCGCTTGCCAAGTAGGAAATCCCTTGTTCCCAAGACAACACCTTAGATCTTTTGACAACTGGAATATGCTCCCCATTAGTTCTACCCACTATTTCCTGAATTTACACATAAGAGTTGAACCCCTCTCCCACAGACAAGACCTTCACATATTTGAGATACATATTTTATACTAGTTTTATTATCAGGGCTACTGTTATTAATATTGATGCTGTTAGATTAAAGATGATTTTTGTAACAGTCCATTGTCAGGAGTATAATAGGTTAATGATAACAGCTATTATAAGTATGTTGATATGGTAGCTTGTGTAGCGGATACTTCTATAGCTCATGGGTTAAACATTTTTATTATAACAGGAGTGATGGCTAGTATATTTACTTCAAAACTGATTCAAATCAGTGGTCAGAGGAAGCTGGTTATTACAATTACAGTTCCTAAAATGTTAAGATGATGTTAGGATAATGATAAAGATGATGGTATTTATTAGTTCAAGGTATGGGCCAGATAGCTTATTTAAGTAGCAGAATGAATTTCAAATTCATAAGAGTAGGTTCAATTCCTATAATTCTAGAAATAAGAGGATTTGAACCTCTATTAGAGTAATTAGAGTTACTCTAGCAAAGTAAATTTTATCAGACATATTTCTTACGTTGGTACAGGAATGCTTGATATTATACTTGGTAGTGAGATGGGTCAAATGCAGAAGGCTAGTGTTAGCAATAGGAAGCTTTTTCAGAGTAAATGTATTAGTTGATCATATGAAAATTGAGGGTAGGGTGCTCAAATTCATACCAAAGATATTGTTAGTGGTAGCGCTGTGATAATAAGGCTGGTTATGTACAGTGTTGGTATGTAGGGGCTATGGAATGTACTTAGAAATAGGATTGCTGTGAAAATGTTTATTATGATAATGTTGGCGTAGTCTGCTAAGAAAAATATGGTGAATGGGCACGCTGCATATTCTGTGTTGAAGCCTGATACAAGCTCAGATTCTCCTTCTGTAGGTCAAAGGGAGCTTGGTTAGTTTTAGCTAGAGTGTAAATAAATTGTATTATAACTAAGGATCATAATGGGAAATTATTCATAAACACTCTTGTGTTGTGATGAGGGTCAAGGTGAAAAAGTGAATAGTGAAAGTCGCTTAGTCGTCTCCAACTCTCTGGGACCACATGTACTGTAGCTAGCCAGTTTCCTCTGTCCATGGAATTCTCCAGGCAAGAATACTAAAGTGGGTTGCCAGTCCCTTCTCCAGGCGATCTTCCCAACCCAGGGATCAAACCCAGATCTCCTGCATTGCAGGTGGATTCTTTATCCACTGAACCACTTAAGAGGACTGATAAAAAATCGTTGTTCATGTTACTCCATATGAAATTGTTTGTGCTATTGCTTATAGGGCTCTGATTAACACGAATTTTGAGTTGGAAGCTATCTGGATCATAAAGTGGAATATACAGCTAGGCTTGATAGGTTGTCATGCAGTCACTGAGTCATGTCTAATTCATTGTGACGACATGGACTGTAGTCTGCCAGGCTCCTCTGTCCAGGGAACTCTCCAGGCATGAATACTGGAGTGGGTTGCCATTTCTTTCTCCAGGGGATCTTCCTACCCCAGGGATCAAACCTGCTCTCTTAAGTCTCCTGCATTGGCAGGCAGATTCTGTACCACTAGCACCAAAGGTTTAAGTTTTATGCAATTACCAGATTCTGCCACCTTAACAAACCCTGATCATGGGTAAATCTTTTGTACATATTAATTAAATTAATTAATTATCATTAATTAGTTTTAAGGCATCTTTAAACTGAGCCTTATTTTTCATACTGGCAGAAATACATAATAGATAGAAACTGACCTGGATTACTCTGGTCTAAGTTCAAATCACATAGCCTTAATAGCAGTTACACCATTGGAGTGTCCTGATTCAACATCAAGTTAACATTTAAAAATATATTAAAATTTGGTAATTTTAAAATTTGATCTGAAATTATTTTCCTGGACAACCAGCTGTCACCAGGCTCATTAGGCTTGCTAGCTCTTCTTATAAATCTTCTCACTATTCTGCTACATAGATGAGTTTGTTCTAATAAACTGTTTATAAGTAGCTAGTCTGACTTCAGGATATTTAACTTAGGTTCTCTTTGTTAAATGTTTTCTAGTCAAATCATTATGCAAAAGATATAAGTGGTAAACTTTGCTTTTTGTTACTTTTAATGCTTCTTTCATCATTCTCTCATGGTACCTTCTCTAAAGCACCAGAGGATATTTTAAATTTCTACCCCCTATACTTTATATGTTTGGTGAATGTTTTATGTAGCTTGTCTAAACTAGTAGAATGGGCAAAGAGGTGTTGAGCTAGATTTAGTTCATAAAGTGAAGAAAATGAAAGTTGCTCAGTTGTGTCCAACTCTTTGCAACCCCATGGGTATAGTCCATGAAATTCTCTAGGCCAGAATACTGGAGTGGGTAGCCTTTCCCTTTTCCAGGAGATCTTCCCAACCCAGGGATCGAACACAGGTCTCCTACATTGCAGGCTGATTCTTTACCAGCTGAGCTACAAATTAAGAAATCACCTAGGTGCAAACTAGGTGCTTCATTTAAACTATGCTTTGATTTATCCAAGCATACTTTCTAGTATGCTTAACTTGTTACACCTGTCTCTTCTCATATGATTAGTATTTACTATAGACTATAGGAAATTAATATCAATACTTGAGGAGGGTGACAGGCAGTGTTTGTATGCTTTTCATGCCTTTATTCAGTTGAACACTCTATTCTTAACTGCTAAATCCTCCTTTGGTTTTCAGTTTTCATAAAAAACTTTCATGTGGTGAAAACTACATTCTTGAAATAGAAAATGAAGCCCATTTCTTCCCACCTGATAGGTTACACCCTGACTTAACATTTTAATGTATAATAATTATGCTTACCTTTATTTCTTTTTAGGATTTGCTGAGATGGTTCATAGACTGAAGTAGCAACAGTTGGTTGAGGTTTATAGAGAACTGGCTCCTCTAGACAGGAGGTGGGGTATCAGACTTTAATTGGGATAAAAAAAATAAATACTTTGCTTTTGCTTCTATTTTAGGTTAAAGTGTATTTAAAACTTTGATAGTTTTGTCAATTCAGATCACCAATATATGAACTTCTCAGTTGTATCAGAAATATTTTCTCTGTAAATATCTGCTAAATATATGGCAGCTCAAAATATTTTTTGGCAAGGAGATGGAGACCATTTGGACCATTGTATCTATTTCAGATCATTACTTCAAACCCCATGAAATGTTACACATTAAAAATGGAATTTAAAGCATGCTATATATCATCTCATTTTAAATGATTTTCCAAATTGATTGTCACCTTTTCCTAATTTTGGATTGTGTTTTCTATTTCAAAGTGCTATGTTGGCATGCTTACTTTTTTTTCTTCTTCTTCAAATCTGGATGCCCAACTGTCAAATTGCTAAAATTTTACTTCCTACAGCAAGATGAACATGTTTTTAGATACACTCTTAAATTTTTGCTCTAAACTTATTTTGCCAAAGCAACAGCGTCTTTATGACAGATAGAGATGCAGCAAACAGAGAAGAAACGATGAAATCTTGCCAAACGGGCATTTTATAAACTACTAAACACATGGAAGGGGCTGCTGAAGCTGTCGTTCCAAGAGTTCACAGTTTCCTTTTGCTTTTTTCATGTTTCATATTTTAAATTTTGCTGCTGCGGGACTTCCCAGGTGGTCCAGTGGTTAAGACACTGCAGGGGGGCACAGGTTTGATCCCTGATAGGGAAACCTAGATACTATATTCAAAGGCAGAGACATTATTTTGCCAACAAAGGTCCGTCTAGTCAAGGCTATGGTTTTTCCAGTGGTCATGTATGGATGTGAGAGCTGGACTGTGAAGAAAGCTGAGCGCCAAAGAATTGATGCTTTCGAACTGTGGTGTTGGAGAAGACTCTTGAGAGTCCCTTGGACTGCAAGGAGATCCAACCAGTCCATTCTGAAGATCAGCCCTGGGAGGATCAGCCCTTTGGAAGGAATGATGCTAACGCTGAAACTCCAGTACTTTGGCCACCTGATGTGAAGAGTTGACTCATTGGAAAAGACTCTGATGCTGTGAGGGATTGGGGGCAGGAGGATAAGGGGACGACAGAGGATGAGATGGCTGGATGGCATCACCGACTCGATGGACGTGAGTTTGAGTGAACCTCAGGAGTTGGTGATGGACAGGGAGGCCTGGCGTGCTGCAATTCATGGGGTTGCAAAGAGTTGGACACAACTGAGCAACTGAACTGAACTGAACTGAACTGAGGGAAACGAAGATCCCACATGTGGCATGGTGTGGCCAAAATAAATTAATTAAAATTTTTAAAAATTGTACTAAATTTCGCTGCTGGGAGCTGTGTTTACAGTTACATGATTAAATATACCCATGAATAGGCAGAATTTTGTGAGAGATTCCAATACATAGCATTTTTAGCTCAACAGCAGTGAGACATAATTGAAACACTACAAATTCTGACACTTGTTAGACAATTTAAAACATGGGTCTGCCATTCATTCACTATACGATTTTGAACAAATCATTTCTTACCTAAGTACAAAAGAGAATCATGTTTAACATTAAAAGAACTAGCCCAAATTTCAAAATTCAAATATTATTATGTTGTGGTAAATGCACACTGGAGAGATCTCTACCACTGCCACATTAATACTCCCTCATTTGCTCTTTTGATCACTTTTTAAAAGGCAATATATATTTGATTCAAAATGTTAAATGTGGTAGACTAAATAATGGTCCCACAGAAGATATCTATGTCCTAATTCCAGAAATGCGTAAATGTTACCTGACGCAGCAAAAAATAATGATACTTTGAAGATATGACTTTGTTAAGATACTTAGATAGAAAGACTATTCTGTATCATCCCGATGGGCCCTAAATGTGATGACATATATCCTAAAAGGGGCTTCCCTGGTGGCTCAGAGGGTAAAGCGTCTGCCTGCAATGCAGGAGACCTGGGTTCGATCTCTGGGTCAGGAAGATCCCCTGGAGAAGGAAATGGCAACCCACTCCAGTACTCTTGCCTGGAAAATCCCATGGACAGAGAAGCCTGGTAGACTACTGTCCATGGAATTGAGGGCAGCAGATGGAGACTTAACATAGAAAAGAAAAAGGCCATGTAACAGAGCAGAGGGACAGACAGGGAGATGGCATTACAACACTGTCTTTGAAGACGGGGGATGGGACATGAGCCAAAAAATACAGGGAAAGCAGTTCAGAAAGGCCAGGAAGTGAATTCTCACCGGGGTCATCTGGAAAGAGTATGATGCTGTTGACACCTTCATTTCAGCTCGGTGATGCTTATATTATATTTCTGTCCTCCACAACTATAAGAGAAACTGGCTCAAGAAATAGACATTTATCAGGAAAGATAAAAGAGATTAAATTACAATTCTAGCTAGAACCACACAGATATCCATAATATTTCATCCCTAATATAAGAGAAAATGACAAAGAAGAATATAAGAGACTTGGAAGATGGTAAATCAACACCCAAGAAAAGAGTGAGTGAAAGGCCCAGGACTGCACCTTCAGAGTAGATTTTGAAAGCAACCAGTCCATATTGGAGCAAAATGATGCAAAACTCCAGGAGAAAAGCCTCTGGAAATTAAAGAGAGGCTCATACTACAGTTACTAAGAGTGAGGGACAAGAAATACCAAGAATTGGGGAAAAGCCAAAAAATGAAAGGGGAAAAAAAAAAATAGAGACTTGGAAGATGGTAAATCAACACCCAAGAAAAGAGTGAGTGAAAGGCCCAGGACTGCAGCTTCAGAGTAGATTTTGAAAGCAACCAGTCCATATTGGAGCAAAATGATGCAAAACTCCAGGAGAAAAGCCTCTGGAAATTAAAGAGAGGCTCATACTACAGTTACTATGAGTGAGGGACAAGAAATACCAAGAATTGGGGAAAAGCCAAAAAATGAAAGGGGAAAAAAAAAAACTACTTGAATTTCAAGGAACAAAACCAGTGCCAGAAATGTATAGATCATATACATCAATCAGTATATGAAGCAAAACACCAGTACAGAACTGCCAGTCAGAAGCAGTCAAGTGGAATGTACAGGCCATAAACAAGCATAAACTCAGGGAAACCTGTGCTTAAATGGGAAAGAAAATAGTCATAAATTATAAGAAAAATAAAAAGATAAAGAAATACATAGTTAAAGCATGAAATTACCAAAAATTATATCATGATTTTAAGAGACTGGTTGAGTATGAAAAGAGATCCATTCTTTGACTATGATATTGAATACCCTCCTTGTACATCCACAAGTAGTGAGTGGCATCTGCAACAGAAATGCAGATGGAAATTATGATAATAGCTATTAAAAAGCTTTGTGGTAATAGACCATCATGACAATTTGAACATTGTTTATCATTTCAACATTTAGAATCGATTTACATCAGTTCAGTTCAGTTCAGTCGCTCAGTCATGTCCGACTCTTTGTGACCCCATGAATCGCAGCACGCCAGGCTTCCCTGTCCATCACCAACTCCCAGAGTTCACTCAGACTCACGTCCATTGAGTCCGTGACGCCATCCAGCCATCTCATCCTCGGTCGTCCCCTTCTTCTCCTGCCCCCAATCCCTCCCAGCATCAGGGTCTTTTCCAATGAGTCAACTCTTTGCATGAGGTGGCCAAAGTACTGGAGC
>SJXQ01009485.1:298108-343241 GCA_006408695.1 Aepyceros melampus | reverse complement strand
GAGGGTGGGATGATTTGGGAGAGTGGCAGTGTAACATGTATCATATCATAAGTGAAATTAATCGGCAGTCTAGGTTCACTGCAGGACACAAGATGCTTGGGACTGATGCACGGGGATAATCCAGGGAAATGGATTATGGATAATCCAGAGAGATGTGGGGCGGGAGGGGGGAGGTGGGGGTCGGGATTGGGAGTTCATGTACACTCATGGCTGATTCATGTCGATGTATAGCAAAACGAATACAGTATTGTAAAGCAAAACAAACTAAAAAATAAAAATTATTAAAAAAAAACTTGAAGATAAATATACAGATGTACTATCCTCTGTATTCTTCTAGAGTTACACACACACATACACAAAGGCTGTGGAGTCAAAACGATTCAGTCAAACCCATAGAACTCCCAGAATTATTAGTAACTACCTGTGTGACTTAGGACATCTTCACTTCTATGAACATCCTGATCTGAAAGGTTGGTAATACTCTCTGTGACATAGCACTGTTGTGAGAATTAAATGAGACTGATATTTAAAAGGCTCAGTATAGTTTCTAACAGCAGAAATCTAAATTAATGATAGCTTCCTTACAAAGGCCCTTCCCTTGGTATGCAGTTGGTATTAATAATATAAAACTAGAACCTGAGGTCTGCTCAATATATTAGCCCCAAAAGCAGAATTTCAAAGGACAATGAAAAAAGTCTCAAACTTTGTTTATTATCTAGGCTTTGTAAAACAAAGCCAAGGCAAGCTAAAAGTGGACCAACCTGATATAAATTTGTAAAATAACTAAGCCAATCATTCAAGGAGCTGTTTATCAAAAAAAAGTATGAACAATTAACCCCTGTGTACCAATGGTGTCATTTAAATGTATGTTTCTGTAATAACCCCATAACTATTTTTAAAACTCCATGATTATATACAGCATATGTGCCTACGCATCCTGCATGCTAAATCACTTCAGTCATGTCCAACTCTTTTCAACCCTATGGACCAAAGCCTACCAAGCTCCTTTGTCCATGGGATTTTCTAGGCAAGTATACCAGAGTAGGTTTCCATGCTCCCTTCAGGGGATTTTTCTGACCCAAGTATTGAACCTGCGTCTCTTATGTCTCCTGCACTGGCAGGTAGATTCTTTACCTCTAGGGTCACTTGGCAAGCCCCTTATATGCCAATATAAAGTAATTAATAAGTTTTTACTCAACACCAGAGCTTCCCTAATGGCTCAGATGGTAAAGAATTTTCCTGCAATGCAGGAGACTCGGGTTCAGTCCCTGGGTTGGGAAGATACTCTGGAGAAGGGAATGGCCAGTATTCTTGCCTGGAGAACTCCATGGACAGAGGAACCTGGCCAGCTATAGTACATGGAGTCAGAATGAGTCCGACAAAACTGAAGCAACTAACACTATCACTTTCAAAGTGAAAATGAAAATCACCCAGTCTTTGCAGCTCCATGGACTATACAGTCGATGGAATTCTCCAGGCCAGAATATTGGAATGGGTAGCCTTTCCCTTCTCCAGGGAATCTTCCCAACCCAAGGATTAAACCCAGGTCTCCCACATTCCAGGTGGATTCTTTACCAACCTGATCTGCAAGAGAAGCCCAAGGATACTGGAGTAGGTAGCCTATCCCTTTCCCAGTGGATCTTCCTGACCCAGGAATTGAACTAGGGTCTCCTGTATTGCAGGCAGATTCTTCACCAACTGAGCTATCAAGAAAGCTGTTCTTCAAACATCTACTAAAATGCTGAGTACTACAAAATAGTATCCTCCAGAATCTTATAACACAGTGGAATACACACAAAAAGGTGCATACCACAAAGTTCCTGATAAGTTCCAAATAACAATCTTCAGCCTCAGATTTGTCCTTGAGAATTATAATTAAGATCTCCACTATTAACAAAAGCAGCAGGATGTTGCAGTGGAAACAGTGCTGGGATTGATGTCAAGAGACCTGTTTTACAAGTCGACTCTTTGGGTGACTATGTTCCTGATTCATTTAATCTCTCTGAAACTCTAGTTGTTCACTAGTATTATACTATGTAGCCCAACTACCACAAGCGCTGTTGTTAATGTTAAAATGAGTTGCTGGGCATACACACCGAGGAAACCAGAATTGAAAGAGACACGTGTACCCCAATGTTCATCGCAGCACTGTTTATAATAGCCAGGACATGGAAGCAACCTAGATGTCCATCAGTAGATGAATGGATAAAGAAAGCTGTGGTAAATATACACAATGGAGTATTACTCAGCTGTTAAAAAGAATTCATTTGAATCAGTTCTAATGAGGTGGATGAAACTGGAGTCAGTTATACAGAATGAAGTAAGCCAGAAAGAAAAACACTAATACTAAGCGCTGTTGTTAATGTTAAAATGAGTTGCTGGGCATACACACCGAGGAAACCAGAATTGAAAGAGACACGTGTACCCCAATGTTCATCGCAGCACTGTTTATAATAGCCAGGACATGGAAGCAACCTAGATGTCCATCAGTAGATGAATGGATAAAGAAAGCTGTGGTAAATATACACAATGGAGTATTACTCAGCTGTTAAAAAGAATTCATTTGAATCAGTTCTAATGAGGTGGATGAAACTGGAGTCAGTTATACAGAATGAAGTAAGCCAGAAAGAAAAACACTAATACAGTATACTAATACATATATATGGAATTTGAAAGATGGTAATGATAACTCTGCATGCGAGACAGCAAAAGAGACTCAGATGTATAAAACAGTCTTTTGGACTCTGTGGGAGAGGACGAGGGTGGGATGATTTGGGAGAATGTCATTGAAACATGTATATTATCCTATGTGAAATTAATCACCAGTCCAGGTTCGATGCAGGATATAGGATGCTTGGGGCTGGTGTACTGGGATGACCCAGAGGGATGGTACGGGGAGGGAGGTAGGAGGGGGGTTCAGGATGCAGAACATGTGTACACCCATGGTGGATTCTGTTGGTGTATGGCAAAATCAATACAATATTGTAAAGTAATTAGCCTCCAATTAAAATAAATAAATTTATATTTAAAAAAATAAATAAAATGAGTTGACACATGAGAAATCACTCTTGAAGAAAACTGACTCTGCCTGGAAAGCTGCTCCCACCTGTGTCCACAACAATTGCTAAATGTTCATAGATTTCCCCAGAATGTATACCCCAGTTTTCCTGTTCTCATTTCAGAAACTGATTTTAACCTTCTTTCTCCTTTCATCTAGTCCCCTCTCCTCTTGCAGTTACAAAACACAAAATGAAATCAGCAGCATTGCCTTTGTTTCCATGGGACAGAATTGTCTTCACTTACATGTGTAAATGCCTGAGTCCAGAAATAGGGCCGAGGACTCCTGACTCCCAGCCCATTACTCTCAAGTTGTTATATTGCATCTCTTTCCACTCTCAAAGATTAGAGCAGGAGGGAAAAGCACTTTCAAGTAGAAATTTAATACTCTCTTACTCAGAATTACCACAGCACCTCTGCTCAGCCACAGGTCAAGAGGTAAAAATTATCTTAATCCATATCTTGACAGCACTGGTTTATCAAATAATCAACTTTTTCCTGTTCTTTTCCCTCCCCTCTATATTCCCATGTTTAATGTGATTGTTTAAAGTCTGAAAATATTTATGACATATCAGTAAATACAAATGTTTTATTTTTGATCTAGTATGGTTACTTTTAGAATTACATCCTTTAGGCAAGGATTATTTGGGCACTATAGTGAAACTCTGCAGACTTGAAACTATCAAGACCACACTGTCATTTGAAGCTCTCTAGAACTGAGGCCTTCCAAATCCAGAGAGTCAGGCTGAACTTTGCATAGATAATCCTATTGGTACAAGCTCTTATAGCCTCATATAACTCCACATCTTTGTTTCTAGGCAACCAGAAAGACAGAAATATGACAACCTCATATTTGTAATGCAGAATCATGCTGCTTCAAGATCATTTATTGTGATATTTCAGTACTTTGCTAAAGCTTAGGGGCTTACATTAGGCCCTGTTTGACTAAAAAAGGTAAAGAACCAGAATTTACTTTTCATTCAATCAACATTTATAAGGTTCTGAACTATATGTCAAATACCACTTAAGGAAGAAAATTAAGGCAAGATCTCTTCCCTAAAAGATCTTGCAGTTTAATGGGGAACTACAAAGTACATATAAATATCCAATTCAGACAGTTATAATAAGTGTTATGAAATAGGGACTTCCACATTTGCTAATTTCTTCATTTATTTATTATAGTTATTGAGAGCTTGCTATATGCCAGAGACTGATATAGGGACCCAAACATAAAAGCTGTATTGTATCTACCCTCCAAACTCACAATCCAGTGAAGCAAGCAGGAATAAGATACTGATTTTACATTGTTATATGATAAGTACTATATTAGATGCTCAGATATAAATATATGGCAACACATAAGAAAGATATTTAGGCCTCATCCCCTTGCCTGAAATGCATTCTCCACCTCTCAGTTTACACACGTTCTCCTTTGTCATCCTGGTAATCTGTTCACTCTAGAGGACTAAGGTCAGTTCTCAATTTCTCTGATGCCACTGCAGGAAAATTAGGTTGTTCTCTGCCTCATACATCTACCTAATGCTTTACAAATACTTAGTATATATAGAACTTTTCTTAAGGAATGACTTTGCAATGAGAATATTGATCCTTTACTATATTACTTAGTTTTTCTAAGATCTCTGCCGTTCTCCTTTAAGACCAAGAAATTTTGGCTACTCACCATACAAGGACACAGACATTTAGTAGTCATTAAATTCAGTTCTTTACAAAAATGTCTAAACTACATAAATTAAATCTGACACAAGTACAGCTTATTTCCAATTTACTAGGAAACCATTCTATAGGAAGTTAGTACACCCAGTTCAGAGGCCAGAATGCCTTGCCTGGTAAGATCCTAAATGAACATCAGTATTTCCAAGCTTAACACTAAGTGTTTGGTTTTCTCCAGTTCTGTGAATTTTGAAGACAGAAACCTCTTCATGATATCACAGTACACATCTGTCAGGCTTGCTGACTCACAGGAATTTCACATTCTCAATCCCATGGACTGTAGTCTACCAGTCTCCTCCATCCATGGAATTTTCCAAGCAAGATTACTGGAATGGATTCCCATTTCCTTCTCTAGGGGATCTTCCTGACCTGGGGGTTGAACCCAGGTCTCTCGCATTGCAGTCAGACACTTTAACCTCTGAGCCACCAGAGAAGCCCATAAATTAGATTAACTGCCCTAAAAGATCTGCTTATTGAGAAGTGACATTCAGCATCAGTTGCCTATAGAAATGGGGCTTCCCAGGTAGCTCAATCATAAAGAAATCCACCTGCCAATGCAGGAGATGCAGGTTCAATCCCTGGATCAGGAAGATCCCCTGGAAGAGGAAACGGCAACCCACACCAGTATTCTTGCCTGGAAATCTCATGGACAGAGGAGCCTGGTGGGCTACAGTCCATAGGGTGGCAAAGAGCCAGACACAACTGAACGACTGAGAACACCTCTTGAAATATTAGCCCTAGAGAAATATCCCTCTCATCAACTCTCTCTTCGCTAAGTATTTTTAGGGAGTCTTCTAGTTCTCTTTTATTTGTTCCTCTTTTTCTCTTCAATAGCCTGGCCTTGTTTGTAGGTGTTTCAGTGCATACAGCCTCAAAATTATATTACATTACCAAATGCATAGCAGAGTTGTTGCAGATCAAAGTATTTATTTAAAATATTCAGAAGCAGTTCCCCTCTCTTGGAAAACCAATTTAGTTGCTCTTCAAGACACATTTTTATTAGAGAATGAAACACACACAGCTTCACACACCTTTCCTGAGCTGAGAATTATGTGTACGAAACGAAGATAGCAATACCAATAAACTTACAAAATTTTAAATGCAGGTTTTATTTCGAGGCAATGGAATGTTGTGACTAAAATTAAAATCACAAAGCATATAGCCTATATCTCTGTTGGTTACCTAATGCTGTGTAACAAAACATCCCAAAACTCAATGGCTTAAATCAACAATTTCTCACAGTTCTGTGTATTCTGGATTCAACAGAGTAGTTCTCATTTGGAGTCTCTCATTGAATTCAGTTAAACTTCATTCTGGAGCTGGGGTGGAGCTATCTCAAGACTTAATTGGCTTAGACATAACACCTTCAAGACCTCTCAAGATAACAACTCCACTCACATATCTTTACATTAGCCAGGTTGACTGGAATAGCTGAGAAACATCCATGCATCTCTACTTCTCCATGTGACCTCACTGCTTAGCTATCTTGGGCATTTTCTCGCAGCATGGTGGCAGCTGGCTTCTCCCAGAGCTCCTGTTTCCAAGAGACCTAGGTGGAAAACTGCAAGGCATCTTAAGACCTTGTCTCATTCATGTTGATGTGTGGCAGAACCAATACAATATTGTAAAGTAATTAGCCTCCAATTAAAATAAATAAATTTAAATTAAAAAAAGACCTTGCCTCAGAGATCAGGCAGTTCCACCACATTCCACTGGCTAAAAAGGAGTCACAGATCCATCCCAGATTCAAGGAGGGGGTGGGGGGGACCAATCAAGAACATAACAGACTTTTTGACTCTGTGAGAGAGGGAGAGGGATGGATGATTTGGGAGAATGGCATTGAAACATGTATAATATCATATAAGAAACAAATCGCCAGTCTAGGTTCGATGCAGGATACAGGATGCTTGGGGCTGGTGCACTGGGATAACCTGGAGGGATGGTATAGGTAGGGAGGTAGGAGGAGGGTTCGAAGTAGGAACTTGTGTACACCCGTGGCGGATTCATGTTGATGTATGGCAAAATCAATACAGTATTGTAAAGCAAAAAAAAAAAATTTTTTTTTTAATTAGAAAAAAAGAACATACATACTGGGAGTCATGGCTCAAGGATGGGCCACCTATGGAGACCAGGTTCATCAATTTCTAACGGTATTTGTTTAACATTGAGTTTTAAATTATATGTATCAAATTGGTGGTGCTCAAAGAATACAAAAAAATAGATAACTCAGTGGATTTTATAAGATAACGTCTCACAATGAGAGTAGTAACAAATGAAAATGTATCTGATGCTACTTTTCTGTGTTTATGTTGTTGCCGTTTAGTCGCTAAGTCGTGTCTGACTCTTTTGCCCCCCCGTGGACTGTAGCCCACCAGGATCCTCTGTCCAGCGGCTTTCCCAGGCAAGAATACTGGAGTGGGTTAACATTTCCTTTGCCAGGGGATCTTCCAGACTCAGGGATTGAACCTGAGTCTCCTGGTTGGCAGGTGGATTCTTTACCACTGAGCTATGTGGAAAGCCTGTTTCTGCGTTTATAATTCAAATAAATAAAATCTATAGATAATTCTTAAATCTTCATTTATGTCAGTATTATCAGTCACTATTTCTTTAAAATATAATTTTATAAATCAGTTAAAAGGTTGTTCACACCCACAAAAAATAGCACCTGATACATTTGAGTTTTCTCCTTTGCTTCAGTACATGTTCTAACAAGCAGTAGGCAGGCAAAAAAAAAAAAAAAGTATTAAACAATAACATAACTAAAAGTTGCACAGAAAAATGAAGAGAGCTATTTCTTCCTGTGACTACTAGAAATGTAACAAAATGGGCCACAAAGACTTGAGGGAGCCATAGACAATAAAGGAAAACAATCTCTTTACCACAATATAAAAAGACATTCTTCAACTATAAATGTTTATATTTCCCTGCTGGAAAGGCCTTTGTTGCTTACAGTTGAGATCAGTATGACTATGCATACTAATAATATGGCTTATCCAGCACTCACTATTTGGTTAGAATTTATAACTTGATTTGGACCTGACTAGATATATGATTCTGTTGACTAATCCACTTCTGCCTTAAAACAAGCAGATTATGTTTGTCAGTTTTTGAATGCTATTAGGTTAATTCAATTTAGGAAAGCTAATTGGGTTAGTGTGTTATTTTTAAGAGGAAAAATTATGCCAAACCTCAGGTACAGAGTAGAGATATGTGCCTTACTGAAGTGTTTATAGTCAATGAACTTCCCTTTCATAGGATGTATAGGCATAAATAGAATACCTGCCATTTTCCTGCAATTTTGACAAATCTGATGGGAGAGCAAAGTTTGTAGGTTGCCTGAGAATAAATATCATAATTTTTCTGATTATGTTAGAAGAAGAAAGAACAGGTAATATGACATGCTTTGTGCTGGTCTGTGTCTTGAGGCCTCATTAAACCTAAAGATTATTCATCACACTGTGAATTTAATTTGATCTTTATAAAACTGCTCAAAATGACAGTTTAAACATTCAAGCATGCTGTTTTTTAAGAAATGAGAGTTTAAGAGTAGAAATTCAGATGATGCCTTCAGTCTTTTGTGCCTCAAAAACAGATTTATGACTAAACAGTGTGGACATCATTCTCTTTTTCCAATAACTATATATTATGTTCCATGTCTTAACATGAACAGTAGTGCTTCAACAGAGGAGATAAGTCACAATTCAGGTAGTTTGTTGCATTATAGTATATTTTACTTTGCAAATTTTCAGGAGAAATAAATGTACTTTTTCTCTTTTGTAAATATATCCACCTTCAAATTAAGTAACAGTATTCAGATTTTTTTTAACCTATAGTAATAATCTCACTTCAAAACATGATGCTTTTTAATCACTGGTTTTGGGGATAGGTAGCTGTGTAATATCGATCAGAAAAAAAAAATGTATTAAGAGAGATAGATGTATCCATATTTCAATTCTATTAAAAGAGACAGGTTAGTCTGTAGAAATGGAATCTATTAAGCCAGTGAATACTTAAATTCTCCATGTCACTCTGGAGGAACAAACAGTTAAGGACAGGAAGACTGTAAAAATATTTACTTCTCTGTGACTCTGTGAGGTAAGCAAGGAATGAAGCAGGAAATTGACAATGGAACATAGAATTCAGCTTGCAGTAAACCATGCAGGCCAGATTCTTGGTTGTCCTGGTAACAGTGCCACCTCCTCATAACAAGGATTTGATGATGAGAAAAGACTTAAGCAAGTGAAGTAACTACAGACTAACAGGACAGCAATACATGGTCTGGATAAGGGTTAGCAAATTACCTACTATGGCCTCTTTTTGTGTACACCTCAAGCTAAAAATGTCTGTTACATTTGTAAAGGTTTATAAAACAAAGCACAGAAGAAGATGATGAAGAGACCACATGTGGACCATGAGGGCTAAAATACTTTCTGTTCCTTTGCAAAAAGAGACTGCAGACCCCCAGACTATGTCACTGTACCCTGAAGGACAGATGCAGAGAGGCTGAGGAGAGGTATGTGTGATACACAAAGAATAGGAACACAAGGAGCATGGGCTTGGATTTTGCTTCAAGGAGTTAGAGTGTATTTTTTGTGTGCTTGAAAATAACCTAGGTATTAGACACCTATCATCTCTCAGGCTGAATCTGGTTGTGGTGGTGGTTTAGTCATTAAGTCGTGTCTGACTCTTTGCAAACCCATGGACTGTAGCCCAGCAGGCTCCTCTGTCCATGGAATTCTCCAGGCATGAATACTGGAGTGGGTTGCCATTTCCTTCACCAGGGGATCTTCCCAACCCGGGAATCGAACCCGGATCTCTTGCACTGAAGGCAGATTCTTTACCAACTGAGCTATAAGTTATATCTGGTTGTAGTCAATTTAAATATCTAAATATCTAAATATCTGTAGATTCAGATTACTCAAACATAATAGTCTTGTAAATACTGTGAATTGTTCTCTTAAACTAGTTCCTCATATCTTCTCCTAGGAAAAGCTTAGACACCTATAGGAGAAGGCAATGGCACCCCACTCCAGTACTTTGCCTGGAAAATCCCATGGATGGAGGAGCCTGGAAGGCTGCAGTCCATGGGGTCGCTGAGGGTCGGACACGACTGAGTGACTTTACTTTCACTTTTCACTTTCATGCATTGGAGAAGGAAATGGCAACCCACTCCAGTGTTCTTGCCTGGAGAATCCCAGGGACGGGGGAGCCTGGTAGGCTTCCGTCTATGGGGTCACACAGAGTCGGACACGACTGAAGTGACTTAGCAGTAGCAGCAGTAGACACCTATAAACTACAATATCCAGACTCTCTTGCAGCTTAAACTCTAGATGCAAATTAGGTTTCAATACTTGGATATGCTCAGATTTGAAAAATAAAAACTATTGTTACTGGCAATAATGACATGATGCTTAAGAGAGTTCTGGTGACTGGAATAAGTGCCCAGTTTGCTGATTGTGAAGGCATTATGAGAGTAATAATTGTGAAAACAACAGTGGCTGACAGAATTTTGTGTATCTTGCTCACAACTATGAAGATCCATGGGTTTTCCAGGTTGCTCAGTGGTAAAAAAATCCACCTGCCAATGCAGGAGATGTGAGTTTGATCCCTGGGTCAGGAAGATTCCCAGGAGGAAATGGTAACCCACTCCAGTATTCTTGCCTGGAAAATTCCATGGACAGGGTAGTCTGGTGGGCTACAGTCCATGGGGTCGCAAAAAGTCAAACATAACTGAGCACACTGCACACACTATGATAACTTGTTCTTCTAAGCCCTTTTACACACCTAAATCCCACTACTGAATCTCTTTCTATGTGAAATTGGAGAGATCTACACTTTATGTGCTAAACCTTGATTGCAACAGCAAGTCAGCTGCTATTATCTATTAATAACTACACTTGCTTCCTCAAGAATTTCAGTGATGAAATTGATTAAAATGCCCTTCCTACTCCTTCTCTGATGATTTGCTTTCATCAAAAATACATTTTTGGAGACCCTGGCTTTTAAGGTTACCTCACAGTTCTAACAAACTAAAGTTGAACTTGGGTAATAATACCTATAGCCTCTTTTTGTAGCAGACAATTGTATAGGCATAATTTTGAAGTTCATACTAATATTTAATGTTAGTACCAACATACCATGAACATTTCAAATTCACGGTAACTGCAGCACAAGAAGGTTCATACATTTCTCAGAAACACTCTACAAATGCAAGGTATTTTGCTGAATATAATCAAATAAGCTGCAGTCATATACAAGCACACCAGAAGGGAATGGACACGTAGGTCAAGAACACGTTAGAACCGAGTATGAGGCTGTGTGCTATAACCCCAAGCAGAAAATGTCAGCAAGAATATTTAGCAAGTGTTCCCATAAAAAAACCAGAATGCACATCAGGATCAGATAGATAGTCCCCAGTGAAAGCAGTGAGAAAAATAATAACAGTGAGAACCAAACAACCATGCTCTTTGGAAAACTAAGAGGCAAAAGGAGCAGAATAAATCTCTTACCGACTATCAGCTACTGTCTTTATCTTAAAAATATCCCATTTAAAGAGCCAGCATGGAAACAGCTATGAGTCATTCTTTGTTGTACCTTCATACACTTGGGGAAGTTTTTTCTCAATAGATGACAGTACTCAATCATCTGTAAGATACATATATGTTCTTAGTTGAAACTATATTTAGTAGAATATAAATCCCATATATCTGCATTCAATCTCTGCCATTATTCTAAGAGTTTTAGAATCAAGATATACAGGAGAACAACTGCAAATTTAACAATGACTTACATTAAACTGGCTTCCCTGGTGGCTCAGACGGTAAAGCATCTGCCTGCGGTGCTGGAGACCTGGGTTTGATCCCTGGGTTGGGAAGATCCCCTGGAGAAGGAAATGGCAACCCACTCCAGTATTCTTGCCTGGAGAATTCCATGGACTGAAGACCCTGGTAGGCTACAGTCCATGGGGTCGCAAAGAGTCGACATTAAACTAAACCGTATTAGGATACCTCTAAACTCAGAAGACAGAATATCAAAATTTGCATTATGTGGTAAAGCCATGTGGAATAACAAATATTGTGCTGACTGAGTCGTGTCTGACTTTGCCACCCCATGGACTGTAGCCTTCCAGGCTCCTCTGTCCATGGGGATTTTCCAGGCAAGAAAACTGGAGTAGGTTGCCATGCCCTCCTTCAGGTAATCTTCCCAACCCAGGGATCTAACCCAGGTTTCCTGCATTGCAGGCAGGTTCTTTATTGTCTGAGCCACCAGGAAAGCCCCTACCACTTACACAGAGGAGAAAATAATCTTATTCTTATCCCTTAAGATAAGGAGTTGAAAGATGATGTAAACTCAATGCAAAGGTGATAAACTCCAAACACCAGCAAGTATTAGATCTCATCTAACCAGTAAAATGGTTCATCCTATTCCCCCAAACTGCTTCTATACTACATTCAATTTTTCGTATTTCTATCACTAACACTGTAAGCTATTCCATTTGTTCATTCAATAGATATTTATTAAGCACCTAAATTTATATTTAGTGTATTAAAAGGCAGACATCACTTTGCCAACAAAGGTCTAATATGGTTTTTCCAGTACATGTTTAGTCACTCAGTCGTGTCCAACTCTTTGTGATCCCATGGATTGAATCCATCCAGATTCCTCTGTCCATGGAATTCTCCAGGCAAGAATATTGGAGCGGGTTGCCATGCCCTTCTCCAGGGGATTTTGCCTATCCAGGGATCAAACCCAGGTCTCCTGTATTACAGGCAGACATTTTCCTGCCTGAGATACCAGTAGTCATGTACAGACGTGAGAGCTGGACTATAAAGAAGGCTGAGTGCCTAAAAATTGATGCTTTCAAATTGTGGTGCTGAAGAACACTCTTGAAAGTCCCTTGGGCTACAAGGAGATCAAATCAGTCAATCCTAAAAGAAATCAGTCCTGAATATTCATTGCAAGGACTGGTGCTGAAGCTCCAATATTTTGGCCACCTGATGCGAAGAGCCAACTCATTGGAAAATACTGATGCTGGGAAAGATTGAAGGCAATGGAAGAGGGGGCAGCAGAGGATGAGATGGTTAGATAGCACTGCTGACTCAGGGGCATGAATTTGAGGAAACTCTGAGGTAATAAAGGACAGGGAAGCCTGGTGTGTTGCAGTTCATGGGGTTGCAAAGAGCTGGACACAACTTAAAAACTGAACAACAACCTTATACCAAGAACTGTGTGAGAAAATGAAAATACAGTGGAAAAGAGAACAAGAAAATCATGATGTTCCTGCTCCTCCTGGCTAGCAGATCTTGACACACTATTAATGCAAAATCCACCCCATCTGTCCCACCCCTGAAAAAAAATTGCCAGTGACTAAATTTTTTCCAGTGTAGTAGTAGTAATTCCTTTTAGCTTCTAGGTCTATGAGGTTTGCTTGAAAATACAATGAATGGGTAATCAATGTCATGAGGTTGGAAACAATGTACTCTGGTCAATTTAAAATAATATTTTTCCTTTATACTGCATTTTCTATTGCCTTGTTTATAAACACAAAATATGTATCCATTATGAAGCTTAACAACCATCTCCCTACTGTATGGAATTTTAGTAGAAGAATCATTTTCCTCTTTGCCTCATCAGCACCCCTAACCAGCATGACTCAGAGACTACAATTCCTAAAATCAGAAGCTAGAAAGAAAATACTGTTGTTCAATAAGAATATGTTTTATCTTGGTCAATATGTCCCACAATCCAATGCTGGAGTTTACATATTTCCACATCTTAGGTCAGAGTATGCTAATGCCCCTACAAGGACAACTAGATAAATCGAATAAACCAAAATTCTGGAGAAGATAGAACATTTTCTTAAATTAGCTTACAATCACCCAGTGTGTGCATGTTCGGTCAAATCTGGTTTTTTGCCACCCCATGAACTGTCACCCCACCAGGATCCTCTGCCCATGGAATTCTCCAGGCAAGAGTACTGGAATGAGTAGCCATTCCCTTCTCCAAGGGATCTTCCTGACAAAGGGATCAAAACACCACTTTTTACATCTCCTTCATTGGCAGACAGATTCTTTGCCACTTGCACCACCTGGAAAGCCCTACAATCACCCAGTGCTTAGCCACTCGTCATGTCAGACTCTCTGCGACCCTATGCACTGTAGCCTGCCAGGCTCCTCTGTCCATGGGGATTCTCCAGGCAAGAATACTTAAGTGGGTTGCCATGCCCTCCTCCAAGGGATCTTCCCAACCCAGGGATCAAACCAGGTCTCCCACATTGTGAGCAGATTCTTTACCATCTGAACCACCAG
The DNA here is from genome assembly GCA_006408695.1 of Aepyceros melampus. NCBI lineage: Eukaryota > Metazoa > Chordata > Mammalia > Artiodactyla > Bovidae > Aepyceros > Aepyceros melampus. The sequence goes on along the minus strand of SJXQ01009485.1, from coordinate 329,145 downwards.
GGAAGTCCACAAATACTGCAGTGGGTAGCCTATACCTTCTCCATGGGATTTTCCTGACCCAGAAATTGAACCAGGGTCTTCTGCATTGCAGGAGGATTCTTTATAGCTGAGTTACCAAGGAAGCCCACAATGCGAGCCTGTAGGAAACATGCTTTACTTTCATAGGCTTTCTTTCTCACACCTCAGCCTCTGGCACAGCTCCAAAACTTAGCGAATGTCCTTTAGAAGAAACACACAGTGCATTTGAGGCACTGGGAGATAATAAAGGACAGGGAAGCCTGGTATGCCATAATCCATGGGGTCACAAAGAGTCAGACACAACTTAGCAAGTGAACAGCAACAACCTTATACCAAGAACTGTGCCAACTGATTCAAAACATCACATGCTTTTTCATAACCACTAAATAAGATTTTATTCTCATGTTTTTATTGTTTCTATTTCAAATTAGCAGAATATTTTCCAGTACAGTACCAAGAACCTTTTTCCTTCGACTAATTGAGTGTAGGGTGCAAGCCTGACACTACTTTGGCCCCAAGACGGTGTATATGTACTTGCTAAAAATGAGAACTACCGTGGTGGTGGTGGTCGTTCAGTCATCAAATCATGTCCAACTCTTGCAACTTGATGGAATCCTTTTGCCAGGCTCCTCTGTTCCCAGAGGAGAGATTTCCCAGGTAAGAGTACTGGAGTGGGCAGTCCTTTGCTTCTCCAGGGGATCTGTCCAACCCAAGGACTGAATCTGTGTCTCCTGCACTGCTGGTGGATTCTTTACCACTGAGCCACCAGGGAAGCCCTAGGGTACCATACAGCTACCCAAAATCAAGGATTTGATTGATCTATACTAACATCTCATCTTCATAAGCCATTCAAGTTTCACCAACTGTGTCAATGGTATCCCTTATAACAAAAGCATCTATCTCAAACTTGTATCTATTTGTAGTGTCTCTTCAGAGTTTATTGATCTGAAACAATTTCCCCATCTTTCCTTAATTTTTATGACAATGACATTTTAGAAGGCCCCAGGCTTATTTTTTGTTGTTGCTGTTCTTTAATTTGAATTTGCCTGGTTTGTCCTTATGATTTGATACCAAAAATATACCTTTGCCAAGAATACCATAGAAGTGAGGTGTTCCTCTCATTGCACCCTCACATAGCACCTGATTTTGATTTATTCTGTTACTGATAAGGTTATACATATTTTTTCACAATAAAAATACAGAAAAATATATAATGTGCATTGATTCTACACTTAATATTTCAATGTATCTAATAAATTAAATGAGCTCACATCATGTAAAACTTTTTATTTAACCAAAATTGAAAAGTTATTTCTTTTCCCTTAGTTTTTCCTTCAGTCCTTAGTTTTAACTTCATATTATATCCAGGTACTTATTTCATAATTCATCAGATAATGCAGCTGTTGTTAAACATCCTTTAAGGGTCTCAATAAGCAATAACTTTATAAAGTCATTATCCCACCATCCCCTACCCCAACTAGTCTATTTTGAAATTAAGGATTTTCACACATGGAGTTTCTTAAATAAACACCTGTGTTGTAAACAGATTTTATTTCAGCTTTCTTAAAAGTGGTGATTCAATTGTTGACTTGTAAATCACTAAAATCCTTTTTCATAAAAAAAGACTCATCATTTTTAAAACAAAAGGTCAGTATATGAAATAGTCATCATTCTGACTAAATAAAGATTTATAAATGCATTATGGATTTTATTTACTGCAATTATATGAGAGCTATTTCTCACAGAAACAGAAGTTATTATCTCCTTTACTAGTATAGCATTAAGTTTTTCTCAAGAAGTAATTTTGTTTCATGTAGTTTCATTTATCAATGCTGAAGTTTACATGTTCAAATAAAAGAATAATGATACTTTCCATTTGTAGGTTTAAGTTTTCAAAGAGTTTCCATATACTTGCTTCTTTTGATGAAGACAGTCTTGGGACACAATGTTGGTAAGTTTTATTCATCTATTTTACACATAACTGAGGTTTAATGACTTCCAGTTGGACGTTATCCGTGACTTCACAATAAAAGACCTCCATCTTAAATCACATTTCTGTTCACCACCTTCACACTACCTCTTATAGCTATGATGACAGAAAACCTTTATCCCCAGTTCATCAGTACTTACAACCTGTTTCATTAGCAATAAAGAAGGCTGGCAGGAAAAGTGTATGGAATAGGAACATTTCAAACAACATATTTTATGGTGATCACGGACACTTTTTACATAAAAATAAAGAGTCCAGAAAAAAGAGAGGACCCACAAAAGGAAACCTATCATTTTTACAGACGTCATCCTATTTGATCTTTATAGCATACCTGTGAGGTAGCAGGTAAGGCAGAGGTTAACGTGACTGCTTATTTGGTCGGAGAAGGCAATGGCACCCCACTCCAGCACTCTTGCCTGGAAAATCCCATGGATGGAGGAGCCTGGTAGGCTGCGGTCCATGGGGTCACGAAGAGTCGTACATGACTGAGCGACTTCACTTTCACTTTTCACTTTCATGCATTGGAGAAGGAAATGGCAACCCGCTCCAGTGTTCTTGCCTGGAGAATCCCAGGGACGGGGGAGCCTGGTGGGCTGCCGTCTATGGGGTCGCACAGAGTCGGACACGACTGAAGCGACTTAGCAGCAGCAGCAGCTTATTTGGTAGACAAAGAAACCAAAACTCAAACAATCAACTCAAAAGTGGTGTGGCTGAGCTGGGATATAGTGTTTGTGATGCCTGGGTTTTCTCAGCCCAAATCCTAAGTTATTTTACTTTATTGATACGGAAGATGAATAAAAACAGAGTGGATTTTATTACCAACATTATCTAATATTTTTGTGGACTAATGATGAGCTCCCACATTGAATGAATATTTCCAATCTGAAATTTTCAATTTTTACTTCTAGCAAATATTTTTTGATAAAAATTACTCCCAAATAGTTCTTGTTTAAGATGCTCAGCTGAATTCAGAAAATCCGTCATTCTCACTGCATGCATGCTAAGTCGCTTCAGTCGTTTCTGACTCTTTGTGACCCCATGGACTGTAGCCCACCAGGCTCCTTTGTCCATGGGATCTCCCATATTGGAATAGGTCGCCATTTCTTCCTCCAGGGAATCTTCCCAACCAGGGGATGGAACTCCGTGTCTCTTATGTCTCCTGCATTGGTAGGCAGGTTCTTTACCTCTAGTGTCACCTTGGGAGCCCAAATTTTCACTGCAGACATCTGTAAAGATCTCAACTAATTACTAAGTAGAGGAACTTGGTGTTCTTTTCTTTCTTCTTTTCCCAAAGGATAAAAATGAAGAGTTTTCTCCCAATAAAGTGAGAAGTAAACCCATGGCTGATTCATGTCAATGTATGGCAAAAACCACTACAATATTGTAATTAGCCTCAATTAAAATAAATAAATTTTTTAAAATAGAAAAGAAAAAAAAGCGAGAAGCTGAAATATTTTCAGACAAAAGGAATGCTATTAAAAGGGTGAGATATACACAGCTAAATTCTGAGGTAACATTCTCTGTAACTAGAGACAGAATTCCCCCCTCAGTAATTACATACATGTTTATGGAATGCTACTTCTCACTAAATGAATAAATTGTGGTTTCTAAGTGCTAGACATACCCATGTTCCATGTACAGGTTCTCTTGGAATCTTGTTCTCTTGAACCACGAATTTCAGCCTCTGGCTGCCAAGTATTTTTATGTCTTCAATAAACTAAACTGAACCAAGCTATTATTACTGAATTGCAAACTATCAGAAATGAATGTAGCTGTTGGTATATCACCATGGGAAATAAAAACTGATTATGTTCATTTTGCACGTAACCTAGGAAGTTGCATTTGGAAGTAATCAACATTTGGCAAGGGCTGCTTCAGATCTGGAGAGGTTACACAGAGGTCTCAGCACAGGCTCTGTTCATGCTTTGGATTCCTAAGTCACCTGCCCACAGACGTGTTGTACAGGAATTGAAGAATCCAAGCCATGTTCCAGGCTGCAATAATCTCGTCCTTCATGCACACAAAAGTGAGCCTTATTTTTTTTTAATTATGATAATGAAATAAAGCAATGAAGGCTGGGCAAAAGCAGCATGAACGAACTGCATGAGGTGAAAAAGCACCAATGGAATTCATGCTACAAGCATTCCATTACCAAGGAGACCATACAAGAAATACAATTTCCAGAGAAACATTGACTTTAAAACATTTTGCTAAAGAGAAAGAAAATAATTGTTTTTCCCAACACAATATCTACTAAGTACTATGATTATTACCTAATGTCTTCAGTGGAAGCCAGAAATAGGCATTTAAGGTGAGACCCAGATTAGAGCAATTATCGACTTAATTACCAAAATTTCTCCTAGCCCAGGAGCTAAATCATAGCTGAGTAATCTGATACAGTACAAGATTCACACACTTTACAAAGTGTTTCAGAAGACAGATACACAAAACTTGAAGGCTTCCTCAAATTTTATCTTACTCTCTGGTGAGAGAATAAAATTAATGTTTTTATTATCTATTTAACAAGAGCATTCATCTCCACCTAATATATATTACAGATTATATAATAATAATACATTATTCTGGCTAATTTTTCTACTGCTACAGTGATGATATTCTTCTACTTCAGAAAGAACATAACCCCCATGCAATAAAGCTTTATTTTTTCCAAATAGAAATGGATTTGTATTCAAGCCTACTGACTATGAGATTAGAACAATCTGAATCTACCACTCTTACAATATCAGGTTCTCTCCAAAGGTCTTGCTCAAACCAACCAGCCAAAACTCAATAAATCTAAAAGAATAGGAAAGTTCATTTTCCTTTATTAAGAAAATAAACATTGTGTATATGTACCACAGCTTTCTTATCCATTCATTTGCTGATGGACATCTAGGTTGTTTCCATGTCCTGGCTATTATAAACAGTGCTGCGATGAACATTGGGGTACATGTGTCTCTTTCAGTTCTGGTTTCCTTGGNCCTCATTAGAACTGATTCAAATGTATTCTTTTTAATAGCTGAGTAATACTCCATTGTGTATATGTACCACAGCTTTCTTATCCATTCATCTGCTGATGGACATCTAGGTTGTTTCCACGTCCTGGCTATTATAAACAGTGCTGCAATGAACATTGGGGTATATGTGTCTCTTTCAATTCTGGTTTCCTCGGTGTGTATGCCCAGCAGTGGGATTGCTGGGTCATATGGCAGTTCTATTTGCAATTTTTTAAGGAATCTCCACACTGTTTTCCATAGTGGCTGTACTAGTTTGCATTCCCACCAACAGTGTAAGAGGGTTCCCTTTTCTCCACACCCTCTCCAGCTAGCTGTAATTCTATCACTTCCACTAGCTTTGTTGATAGTGATGCTTCCTAAGGCCTACTTGACTTTGCATTCTAGGATGTCTAGCTCTAGGTGAGTGATCACATAATCATGGTTATCTGGGTCATGAAGACCTCTTTTGTATAGTTCTTCTGTGTATTTTTGCCACCTCTTCTTAATATCTTCTTTTTCTCTTAAGTCCATGCGGTTTCTGTCCTTTATTGTGTCTGTCTTTGCATGAAATGTTCCCTTGGTATCTTTAATTTTCCTGAAGAGATAGATCTCTAGTCTTTCCCATTCTATTGTTGTCCTCTATTTCTTTGCATTGTTCACTTAAGAAGGCTTTCTTATCTCTCCTTGCTATTCTTTGGAACTCTGCATTCAGTTGGGTATGTATTTCTGTTTCTCCTTTGCCTTTCGCTTCTCTTCTTTTCTCAGCTATTTTTAAGGCCTCCTCAGACAACCATTTTGCCTTTTTGAATTTCTTTTTCTTGGGGGTGGTTTTGATCACCACCTCCTGTACAGTGTTACCGACCTCCACCCATAGTTCTTCAGGCATTCTATCAGATCTAATCCTTTGAATACATTTGTCACTTCTACTCTATAATTGTAAGGGACTTGATTTTGGTCATACCTACCTGAATGGCCTAGTAGTTTTCTCTACTTTCTTCAATTTCAGTCTGGATTTGGAAATAAAGAGTTAATGATCTGAGCCACAGTCAGCTCCTGGTCTTGTTTTTGCTGACTGTGTAGAGCTTCTTCATCTTTGGCTGCAAAGAACAGAATCAATCTGATTTTTGTATGACTATCTGGTTGATGTCCATGTATAGAGTCTTCTCTTGCATTGTTGCAAGAGGATGTTTGCTATGACCAGTGCGTTCTCTTGGTAAAACTCTGTTAGCCTTTGCCCTGCTTCATTTTTTACTTGAAGGCCAAACTTGACTGTACTCTAGGTATCTCTTGACTTCCTACTTTTGTATTCCTGTCTCCTCTGATGAAAATGAAATCTTTTTTTGATGTTAGTTCTAGAAGGTCATATAGGTTTCCAGAGAACTATTCAACTTCAGCTTCTTCTGCATTAGAAGCTGGGACATAGGCTTGAATTAGTCTGATACTGATATTGAATAATAAACCAAGGACATCATTTATCTATTATTTAACTTACATTATGAAATAAATTTATATTACTGCTCATCTTAGCTCTGGAAGGTAGGCTTATACTTTTCTCTGTTTTACAGGTATGGAAATAAGACTCAAAGAGATTGCATACTGACAGAGGTAGGACTGAATCTCAATTCTGACTTCAAAATCATTCCTTTAACTGCTGTAATATGACAGAAGTTAGGTCTCAGGTTTATATTATTCAAAGCCCAGAGACCTTTTGCAAATAGGCATGCTCAGAATGGCACCTCAGGCATAGTTGCCCTGAGGCTTTTTGGGAGGGACATTTTCACCACCATTTTTCACATGGCATACTTCCTTGACAGCACAATGGAGACTTTAAACGAGATTTCTTGGTGTCTTGAAGATGTGAGTAAAATCCTACTCATAAACTTCAAAGCAATAACACATAAGGTACAGTTCAGTTCAGTACAGTCACTCAGTCGTGTCCAACTCTTTGCGACCTCATGAATTGCAGCATGCCAGGTCTCCCTGTCCATCACCAACTCCCAGAGTTCACTCAAACTCATGTCCATCCAATTGGTGATGCCATCCAGCCATCTCATCCTCTGTTGTCCCCTTCTCCTCCTGCCCTCAATCCCTCCCAGCATCAGAGTCTTTTCCAATGAGTCAACTCTTCACATGAGGTGGCCAAAGTATTGGAGTTTCAGCTTTAGCATCAGTCCTTCCAAAGGACACACAGGATTGATTTCCTTTAGGATGGACTGGTTGGATCTCCTTGCAGTCCAAGGGTACGCGTCTTTTAATTTCATGGCTGCAATCACCATCTGCAGTGATTTTGGAGTCCAGAAAGATAAAGTCTGACATTGTTTCTACTGTTTCCCCATCTATTTCCCATGAAGTGATGGGACCAGATGCCATGATCTTCCTTTTCTGAATGTTGAGCTTTAAGCCAACTTTTTCACTCTCCTCTTTCACTTTCATCAAGAGGCTTTTTAGTTCCTCTTCACTTTCTGCCATAAGAATGGTGTCATCTGCATATCTGAGCTTACTGATATTTCTCCTGGCAATCTTGATTCCAGCTTGTGCTTCTTCCAGCCCAGCGTTTCTCATGATGTACTCTGCATAGATGTTAAATAAGCAGGGTGACAATATACAGCCTTGACGTACTCCTTTTCCTATTTGGAACCAGTCTGTTGTTCCATGTCCAGTTCTAACTGTTGCTTCCTGACCTGCATATAGTTTTCTCAAGAGGCAGGTCAGGAGGTCTGGAATTCCCATCTTCTTCAGAATTGTCCACATTTTATTGTGATCCACACAGTCAAAGGCTTTGGCATAGTCAATAAAGCAGAAATAGACGTTTTTCTGGAAATCTCTTGCTTTTTCAATGATCCAGCAGATGTTGGCAATTTAATTTCTGATCCCTCTGCCTTTTCTAAAACCAACTTGAACATCAGGAAGTTCACGGTTCACTGAACCGTATTGCTGAAGCCTGGCTTGGAGAATTTTGAGCTTTACTTTACTAGCGTGTGAGATGAGTGCAATTGTGCGGTAGTTTGAGCATTCTTTGCCATTGCCTTTCTTTGGGATTGGAATGAAAACTTACCTTTTCCAATCCTGTGGCCACTGCTGAGTTTTCCAAATTTGCTGGCATATTGAATGCAGCACTTTCACAGCAAGGCATGAATTAGTAGAACCTAGTTTTTGTGCCCAATCCTGGAACTTACTGACGTTTACATTTTGGACACATCACTCAGTCTATTGCTTTATTCATCTTTAATATTAGATAATCCAAATTTTAAAAGGACAATTGCCCAGACATTTTAAAAAGAAGATTAGATTATTTTGATAGTCTATAGTTTGATAGTGTTTGAGTATGTTAATGGCTTGTTTCTTATTTTTCAAAGAAAGACTATATCTGGCCACTTAAAAAAATAAAAAAGAACCTCTTAATTCAAGTATAACACACATAGAAAAGTGCAGAAATAGTAAGTGTTTAGCTGAATTAACTATCTCAAAATGAACTCACTTGTGAAACCTCCTCCCTACTCAAGAAATAGAACACTGCCAGGAACCTAGAAGCCCCACTCATGTCCCTTCCCAATAACTGGATCCTCCCTCTCTCCCAGAAGTAAGCACTGTTTTGAATTCTAACAATTAGATTGGATTTGTATGCTTTTTAAAAAACTTTGTTTAAATGAAGTGTAAAGTGAAAGTCGATCAGTTATGTTTGTCTCTTTGTCATGGAATTTTCTAGGCCAGAATACTGGAGTGGGTAGCCTTTCCCTTCTCCAGGGGATCTTCCCAACCCAGGAATTGAACTGGGGTCTCCTGCATTGCAGGCTGATTCTTTACCAACCGAGGTATCAGGGAAGCCTATGTGAAGGAAGTTATAGATAATGTATTCTTTTGTACTTGGCTTCTTTTCCTAAATTATGTCTGTAAGATTCATTATATTATTGCATGTGAGTATAGTTTCTTCATTTTGATGGGTGCAGTATATTTTATTGTATGACTGTATCATAGTTCATTTATTTATTTTGAAGTAATGGGCATTTGGGTTGTTTCCAGTTTTCAGCAATTATGAATAATGTTGCAAGTGTTCTTGTCTATGTTTGTTGGTTAATATTTGTACATATTGAGTTACTTGGTCATTCACTGTGATATCTTTAACCTGAATAGATAATACCAGCAGATATCCAAAACTATTTTCTATTTCTGTCAGTAGTATGTGGCTGCTTGTTGCTCCTAAGATTAGTTAGCTATTTGTGTTTTCATTCAATTGAATTGTGATGAGTTTGTAGAGGTGTGTTTTTAACTTTTCTTCACTGCTAATGTGGTTAAGCCTCCTTGCCTATGTTTGTTGAACATTTGGATATCCTTTCCTGTTAAATTCTTGTTCCTAATCTCTTGCCTACCTTTTCTATTGAGTTTTGACTATTTATTCTCAATAAGAATCTTTTGTTCACTGTATGGGTTGCAGATTTTTTTTTCCTAGCCTGTGGTTGACTTTTCACTTTCCTAATAGTATTTTTTAATGAAAACAAGTTAATTTTAATGTAATCATGTTTATTGATTTTTTTTTTCCTTTGGTTAGTGCCTTTGTCCTCTGTTTGGGAAATATTTCTTAACTTCAGAATCATCTAGAACATATTCACTTGCATTATCTTGAGTGAAGTCGCTCAGTCGTGTCCGACTCTTTTGCGACCCCATGGACTGTAGCCTACCAGGCTTCTCTGTCCATGGGATTTTCCAACCTTTTAGTTGGGGCATTCAACCCATTTACACCTAATAGTATTTTTTAATGAAAACAAGTTAATTTTAATGTAATCATGTTTATTGATTTTTTTTTTCCTTTGGTTAGTGCCTTTGTCCTCTGTTTGGGAAATATTTCTTAACTTCAGAATCATCTAGAACATATTCACTTGCATTATCTTGAGTGAAGTCACTCAGTCGTGTCCGACTCTTTTGCGACCCCATGGACTGTAGCCCATGGACTGTAGCCTACCAGGCTTCTCTGTCCATGGGATTTTCCAGGCAAATAGTACTGGAGTGGATTGCCATTTCCTTCTCCAGGGGATCTTCCCGACCCAGGGATCGAACCCGGGTCTCCCGCATTGTAGACAGACGCTTTACCATCTGAGCCACCAGGGAAGTTGGTAGCCTTATTGTTTTTACTTTCATGTTTAAAACTGCAGTCCTCCTGAAATGGATTTTTTGTCTAATGTGAGATAGAAATTTACTATTTTTTAAAATGCTCTTTTGATCTCATGTTTCTCCCCTTTATGGAAAGCAAATGAGACCATGGCCTGAGGAGGATATTACTCTTTCCTCATACATCTGTGTGCTCTGTGACTGTCCTTTGACACATTACCACATTTTTCCCAACTTGCCTGCTGTTTTTCTTCAGCATATTTGATATGTTGGATGAGTTTCGCAAATAGCTATTTAGTATGCTAGCTTTCTGAGGAGGCTAGGACAAGCACATTCTACAACATTCTTGAAGAAAACAGGGTAGTTACAGCAGACATATGGAGCAATTTATTCACAGAGATGCAGACTTTTCTTCTCTCTTTTCAATATTCTTCTGACTATTCTCTGCCGTTCACTCCTGAGCCCAGTATCACTATCAGTACCTGAACTTAATCAGCAATGATAACTCTTCCATTTGATATAATATGGAAGAAAGAAAGAGGCTTCCCCTATTTTATAGTAGAACTTTTGGCATTGTGAAAACACAGCAATGCTTCTTAGGGAGAACGTGGCCACTTAGGTGCTTGTTGGAATCTTTTGTTTTGTGGAGAGCTTTTTCATGACTAGCTAAAACATAATCACAATAATAGTTGTATTGTCAGCAGATACTCCATTATGGAATAGGCATCTTTTTGATTTTTTTTTGGTAATGCTACTTTACTTTCCAAATTAAATACTGCTGTGAACACAAACCTTTGGTTCAATGATGGAAATGTAGAAAGAATGCACAAATGGTGGCTTGCACAGAGGCTTTGCACCCATTTCTCCTAGGCTGTGTTGTCCTTTTTATCATTTTCTGTGCCTGTGCTATGGTAATATGGTGATTTTAATGCTAACATTCATGTGTATCTCTGAACAGTGGCATCCTACTGTTTTTTAAAAATTGTTGGTCATGTTACAATTTTTTTTTCTTACTTTATGTTCTAGAGTTGAACATAAAGGAAGAGCTATGCAAGGAGCAAGCTGTGAGTGAATATGCCATAGGCTAGAGCCATCCATGAGTTACATCCATTTCTAATTCTTCGGAGAGAAGGAAATGGCAACCCACTCCAGTATTCTTGCCTGGAGAATCCCATGGACAGGGGCTACAGTCCACGGGGTTGCAAAGAGTCGGACACTACTGAGTGACTTCATACACTCACGCACATGTATATACAGACACATATGTATGCTCACATTTACTCATTACCTTTATCTGTAAGGATGATGCCATTTGCCTCACTATTTTGATTTAATGTGTGCAGAATTAGTCAGTGTTAAATACCAGTGGTGAAAAGATAAGCGAGACAAGGATCTTTATCTTAAAGAGATTCTTTTTGTATACTTACTAAGTCATGTCCAACTCTTTTGTGACCCCATGGACTGTAGCCCACCAGGCTCCTCTGTCCATGGGATTTTCCAGGCAAGAATACTGGAGCAGGTTGCCATTTCCTGCTCCAGGGGATCTTCCTGACCCAGGATTTGAACTCATGTCTCCTGCTTGGCAGGTGGATTCTTCACTACTGAGCTAACTGGGAAGCCAAAATCTGGTAGTATGTGTGTGGTAATCAAAAGGTAAGCTTTGGTCTACAATACTTTCACTTTGAATATTTAGAAAATACTATTTAGGATCTAAAACTATCTCAAGCCTATTCAGAAAAATCTCCCGGTTCTGACTCTATGTGAGCATGTTCCATGTGCAAGTTTGTGGTAGAATAAAGAGACTATCTCTGCTCTCAAGGTTCTCACAAGCCAATATGCTACTTTTTCACTTTACATAGATTCAAAATCATGAGACTAGTGAAACGCAGTGGGTAATTTTAATTCTTATCTGCCTCTGCTTATTCCACTGGTTTGATTTATTCTTTTCCTTCATACCCTCTCAGAGTTAAAACACCCCTGTATCCAGGATTTTAACTATTTTATATCCTGGTATTAAGGAACAATACCTCTTTTACTGGGATTGGAAGTAAAGTACTCATGCACAATAACTTTTTCATGAAAACAATGCTGGGTAGAAAGTTCCTATTTCCAGAATTCTGTGTAAGTATGACTTCCTCCAGCCAGTGAATTGTATTAAATATTTGATACCAAATTAAATATTTGATATCCTAGGGCTTTACCTGTCGGGATATCAAATTAGTTTGTATGTTATTTTGACATAGTGTGATGTTTTCCCTTTTTCTTTGTTTTTTGGCTAATCAACAACCAAATAGATAGATAGTACATGTGAATATTTTATAGAATGTAGAGATTTCAATAGACTAATAAAAAGCATGACACTGGTGCAATGTGCCTGATCATTTTTATTAGGCTTCATGGATTATTGTGCAAGGTCAAATATTAATTTATTCATAAATTAATTTTTGGACTTGATGTAGGTATCCTAAAAATCTCAACACCATTATCTTAAACTTGATGAAATGATATTAAAATTCCCCTGGAATAGAGAAAAAGCAAGAAGAGCTAAGAAAATATTGACCAAAAAAGTAATGGATAGAAGCTTTGACCTATGAGCTATTAATATTAAAAACTACATTAACTCAGTCATTATAAACTATGTTGTAGTCAATCCAATTTATGTATAAGTATGTGAAATTTTAGTAAGCATGTATATGGATATCATATTCAGATGTCTACCTACCTACCTACCTATATTCACCTAAAACCTAATTCTAATATTCAAGTCTGTATCTATCCACTATACTATCTACACTGTACTCGGTGTATATTTGGTACATTTACCAAGAAGATATGCAGGAACCATATAAAAGGATCTAAGAATTTTATTGAGTAGTATAAAACATGATAAAGCTATGTTTCTACATGGGAAAAGGCTTGTAGGACAATATAAATTTCTTTTACGTACCTTGTTATACACTGCCTAGCACATAAAGTGAATATTCAATGAATGTTTCTTAAAGGAATGAATATTAAAAGCTTGTGGTATTTTGTAATCAGTTATTAGAATTCTATCAGCATGAGATACAATCTAAGTAACTGTTAATATATTGAAAGTAATTGTCAAGATAATTGGGGAAAAGTTTCATCTTAGTTATCTGCTAAGAATATATTTGGAAGAGGTAGGGAAATATGGATGAGAAAACTTTTGAGTTAGCCTCATTACATGTTGGTGAATGAATAGGGAAAAAACCTATAAGAAAATAGTAGATTTGATCATCTATGTTCAGATCCTGGATTAGATACTTTTTATGTATTCTCATTGTTTGGTAATTAGGGCAATACCAGACCAGAAAAATCTCATATATCAGGCATTACATTCAAAACAATAGGAAAGTGGGAAGAAATGCAGATTTCTAAGGGAGAGAGAAACTTAGTTAAAATGAGATTTAATGTCTGTTGCTATATATCTTCCCTAGTGTCTCAGATGGTAAAGAATCTGCCTGCAATTTGGGAGACCTGGGTTCAATCCCGGGGTCAGGAAGATCCTCTGGGGAAGGAAATGGAAACCCACTCCAATATTCTTGCCTGGAGAATTCCATGGGCACTACAGTCCAGAGGATCACAAAGAGTTGGAAATAACTGAGTGACTAATACTTTCACTTTCAATTCCCATGATATATGATTCATCAAAAATTCTTTCTCATATAATTACTCATGACCATGGGAAGTCAACTGCAGTTTAGTTGCATGAATCAATCAGTGCTTTTCTTGCTTGATCATTCCTCATGCCTGGATTTGGACTGGTGATGTAAATTTATTCATTATTCATTCATGTATTCCATCAACAAATATTTATGAAATGTCTACTAAATGACACAGTGGTGCTAGGTACTACTGGTTTAACAGGAAGCAAGACCTGGTTTCTGCTGTCTCAGGAAGAGAGAATGGGAAGCTGCGTGGGATCACATTCTGGTATGTCTACAGAATGTGGTATAAGGACTGCAGAGTAGCTGGAGGAGTTGTCTGTAGATCATAAGATATATGTAGACTACAAAAGATTTAAATTAAAGGAGTTGAGATGAAATCCTAAGAAAAACATGCCACAACTGGAAACTTTTGAGCAATGGAAGTACATAGTCATATTTGTGTTTAAGAAAGACCACTTACTTTACATTTTCAGGGAGATTGGAGGTTTTTGCAGATAATTTAGATAGAAGAAGATATAAATTTTTGTAGAGTCCACAGGTTATATATTTTTGGATTCTCTTTAAGAAAGAATACAAAATTTTGAATGTAAAATTAGATACAAGGCTCTAGAAGGAACCTAAAGACTCATGAGTCTTCTTCTAGATTTATCTGTAGATGCAGAGAAGTGATTTTTGGTAGTCTGAACTATGCTGATGATAGCGGGGATGAAGAGAAATGAATGAATAAGGAAATTTGAAAGACTTGTGATTAGATGTGCAAGATATGAAGAGGGAACCATCAAAGATGATGCTTACTTTTCTGACTTGAGCCATCCATTGGGTAAATGAAGAGTCTATTCACTGAGATAGGAAACAGGATAGGGAGTGGATTTTGGTGGCAGTATAAGTTAAATTTTGTACCTGTGTTAGGTTGAAGTGACAGAAACATTTGGGTGTAAAGCTCAAGTTTAATTTATCCTGATAGTTGAATTATCTCTGCTGTGATGTGGCTCAGTCAATTTTGGCAACTCACGTGTTCAGTATCCTTCAGTATTCTGAGGATGAACATAATGCCCTATCAAACGTGGGTCCTAAAGTAGCCGTAGATTTCAACTGCCTAATAAATAGTTAAATGATCATTGCCTTGCAGCACTATTAGCTAGGTCTGAAAACTAATGCTGAGTTATATAGGACTTCTACTGTTTTTCTCATCTTTAATGTGGTGCTTTTCAGGGTGAGTTTTTTCATGGTCCCTAGTAGTATAATATTGGGGCAGGTGCTGCCTTGCTAGCAGGTTACCCAAAAGGTTTTCAGTTCTCTGGAGATGATGAAATCATGGTTGTATGTGTAGGGTTTCTCAAATGTAGGTCAGTGTCTCAGCTCCCTTTGATTGTTAATCCATAGTCTTGAACTGATTATGCAACCCACGGAGGACCTGCTAAATATAATGTTTTAAAGTTCAATAGCAAATGTCCTTCCCCATTGTCCTTTAATTTGAAAATGGCTGAACAAAATTTTCTTACAGTTTTCATGAAAATAAAGAAAAATATGACTTTCAAAGAAAATAAAAATCACCCTACTAAAAAAGTTTTAGACAGTTATCAAATGACTTAATACAGAAGATAATAATAGAGACTGCTTTGCAACCTAAAATACAGCAGTTTCTACTCTGAACCCTGTAATTACTATTTATGGCTAGATTATAAGGAAATCTGTGGGTGTCATAGAATTCAGTTTCAGAATTATGGAAAATCTGTTTGCATAATTAAAGGGCTAGTTAGTAAATTCCCTCCTATTTTCTAACCTATTTAAGATCATATATGTGCCAACATTTCTTTGCTAACTATGGTGAAGGAGACAGCCAACTTTAAATCTTTTATTGCTGAATAATACCCATAATAACTGTGTAATATATGGTTCACAATTAGTGAATATGCCAAGGTTTTTCCAGAAGTGCACTAGATATGGCATAGATACAAATTTCTGCTTCATTAAATGACTTTATAGACTGTATTTTGCTGCTTTTGCATATGTGATTTTTTTTCCTGTTTGATAGTGGGATTACTTTACAGCTTCTTAATGAGAATACCTACTTTTTATTGGAACCTTTTCTGAAGTTTTATTGAAGCTTTTGGTACCTATTTCTAATGATTTTAGAGCTGTAAAATTTTCTCTCCCTTATTTAAGTAGCTTTAACTTATGTTTGATTAGTGGCTTTGGAAGTAGATTCACAATCTAATTTTAGGAAGGAAATCTTTTCTTACAGGAAACAAATTCAAAAATAACCTTGCACATCACAGGATGCCTATGAATTATGGAAATGGCTTACATTTCCACACCACTTATTAGGTGAAGGGAGGGTGAAAGTCGGAGATGACTCCTCTTAGTTGCATTTTGTTCTCAGTTGCATTTGTGCAGACAAATTTCTCTTTAATATCCTTTTTAATAAACACTGAGAACTCAAATGAATAAGTTTATTAGTTGGTCTGAAAAGTGACTGTGAAGCAATGTAAAGGGCTCTAATTTCATAGTCTTGCAGAAGCACAGATGAGATGCTGGTTTGGGGTGTTTGTGGAATGGGTGGTGGGTAAGTTTGTGAGCATCCAAGTGTACCATACTCAAATTAGTTTAGAGTTATTATTTGAAACTTAGAGTAGCTATGACTTATACTGGCTTCCCTGGTGGCTCAGTGGTGAAGAATCCAGCTGCAATGTGTGAGACACAGGAGATGCAGGTGTGATCCCTGAGTCGGGAAGATCGCCTGGAGAAGGAAATGGCAACCCTCTCTAGAATTCTTGCCTGAAAAATTCTATGCGCAGAGGAGCCTGATGGGCTATATATAGTCCATAGGGTTGTAAAGAGTCAGACACGACCCAAACAACTTAGCATGCATGACTTAAACATCAGGAAATATACTGGTGACTGAATTGGGCCCTGAAAAGTTAATAGGATTTTGTTTACCACAGAAGATGAGAGAACGTAGTTCAACCAGACATCTGTTGAGACTATTCATATCGAGAGGACTCGGGTGCTAGATGCCTGGTACAAGGCTGCTCCAAGACTCAGAAATGATCTTAAACTGGTCAGGGTAGGGGGTAAAGCATCGAAGCCTTTTATCTGTCTAGGACATTTCCATCTCTTCCCTAACTCTTTACTATGGGTTATATCTTATATCCGTCTTTAACAGTTTAGCTCAGATTTACACCTCTAACAGGAAGGCTTTTCTTTTAAAGACCCTTAACTAATCTCCATTCTGTGTCCTCAGTGTTCCCATAGATTCTGGGGATGGTGGCGTCACTATGTCATCATCATCACCATAGTTGACATCATTTTCTGATGCTAATATTTATTTAAATTACTATGTGCCAGAAATTTTGCTAAATCATTTATATAGATTACTTCATGTAATTCTTATTATGAAATAGGTGATACAGTTATAAGTATTACAAATTTAGAGATACACATAGCACATTATTTATAAACTTTTTGATTTGCCTTCCTTTCCAAATTGTCAATTTACTGAGAGCTTGAACAATCTCTTTCATCTTGTATTTCTGCGTCCCTGATAGTAATAGTGACAGTAAACATGGAATACCCAAAATATTTGAATGAATTTTTGTTGAGTCTGGGCTTCCCTTGTGGCTCAGCTGGTAAAGAATCTGCCTGTAATGCAGGAGATTTGGGTTCGATCCCTGGGTTGGAAAGCTCTTCTGGAGAAGGGAAAGGCTACCCACTCCAGGATTCTGACCTAGAGAATTCCATGGACTGTATAGTCCATGGGGTTGCAAAGAGTCAGTTATGACTGAGTGACTTTCACTTTCACTTGGTTGAGTCTGGGTTGATCTAAGTTCTAGATATCGCTTGGATATCATCATTTTTAAATAATTAAAAATTTTAAATAAAATGATACTTTGATTCTTATCATGCAATCAGTACATTTTTAGAACAATACTTTTTTTTATTAAATTCAAAAAAATATTTGTCATTAAAATAAAATCCCCCTTGGATTTTAGTTCTCTGTTCTGTATGTGTGTTCACTTCACATTGGATGAAAGACTGGTAATCACAGATTTCTGCTATTGGAGAAAATGGGATAAAAGACTTCTTGGCAAAATAGTCACAGTTTTTCAACTTGCAAATTAAATTACAGTGTAGATTTGCTATCTTGCCCTCATTAACTCTTGCCCTCTTTGGCTTTCTGAGCCCTCTGGGGATCAGATTTCCTGGGGCCCTGCATAACAGGCTATTGATCACCCTTTCTGCTTTGCCACCCTTACCTCTCAGTACAAATTGGCCTGTGTCATTTGGAAGGGGAAGGTAATTAATTCACACTCCCATTGAAATTAGATGCATTCTAAAAGGAGACAGTCACCTAGGCTTTACCATTTGGGGATGCGACTTCCTGAGTTAACATTCTAAAGTAGTAAAAGTGTAGGTAAATCTCATTTCTGTATGTCTGTGTGTACTGGGATGGGAAAGATTGGAAGATACCCTAAAATAAATTCTAGTGCTGACTTTTCTAAAATTTTTACACAGAGAACATCCCTACTTTATAATCAAAGCTGTTATTATGAAATAAAGTGCAGGTCATGGAACCACTTATATGTTTATAAATAAGTGTTTTTCTCTACTACTTATAGCTCTACTTTTATGCTAAATAATGTACCTGAACCACTGAATTAGTAATTTTTACAAGCAGAGTGATAGGAGACTCCAAGAGATGGGCAAGCCTGGCCTTCCAGAATGCTTGTCACTTAATGGAATACAGATAAATTAACATATAATAACATTTCCAGGAAAAGTGATATTCATTCCCAACACTGGTACAGAAGAGATGAATAACTGTAATTTTTCCAGTGGGTTTACTTAATTCATTCTGATCATAGCAGTGAAAACATTTTAAGAGGATAATGGATGTACCATTCTCCAGAACCTGGTGGCAATCCTAAACATTATACTTTAAATGAAATCTCTAATGTTTATAGTACTCTCTGAGAGTGATGTGGGGAGGATTTGGGCTCATTATTGAAAAGCAAAAACTTGTGCATCAGGAGTCCTTTGTTGTTTTGATTTTATACTCAAGTTATGTTTATCTCAGCAAATTCTCAGTAAACTCAGTAAACTCACAGTTTGGAGAGGAAGACAAGTCAAAATATGTTTATCTCAGCAAATTCTAAATGATACTTTGTTCCTCAACTAATAGAATAGTAAGGATTATATTATTGGTCAACTCTTTCAGGAGGGAGGAAAATTAAATGGATAGATGGATTGTCTTAAATAAATGGTTTATTAATTAGAGAAAAAGATATGTCACAAATAACTCTAGAACTTTTTCATTGCTAACAGTCATAGATTACTTAAGGGATGCTCAAAAAACATATTTTAAACATGAAACAATATATTAAGATCTGAGTCAGTTCAGGTGACTTTCAAGAATCAATTACCTTAGGTCAGATATCTTCCTGGATGTGATAAGAAATCTGCATATAAAGGGAAAATTCAATCACCAATACATATATTTTTAAACTATATAAATCACTTCAACAAACAGTCATTGAGCACTTGCTGTGTGCCAGGTGCATTGAGGGTAATTGAAATAAACAAAACTTGGTGGTTGACCTTAGGCTTTATTAATGTATACAAGCTGGATACATTTTGCTTGAAGGAGAGAATTCTAGGAAGGCTTTTGGTTTTTTAAAATAGGAGACTCAGAAACAGAATAAAGCTTATAAAGAGACTATTATTAGCTTTATGGCCATTAGAAAGAAGAAAAGTAAGTGGATATTTTGCCTCGTTTTCCTGTGATAGGTGAGCTCGATTTGAATAAGCTAATTTTGTATGAAGTTACTGAGTGGTACATTATAATCAACTTAATAAATAATGGGGTTATAATGAGGTCCTTTGGCTTAATGTGATGGTTTCATCTTCTCTGAACCATTGTCATCTTTTCCTTTGGGCCAACATAGACTGGAAGTGACTGGATGCAGCATATTAAATCCTGTCTAAGATTTGTGCCTAAATGTGGAGGTAAAGAAATGCTTCTTTTCAAAACCCAGATAGAACAGGGTTTGCTATCACACCTTCTAGAGGAAGAAGTCAACTGATAATTTGAAGCTACTTAATCTGTTTAGCTATTCTTTGGTTTGGGGATTCTCTTAATGCTTTAGGTAACCATATCAAACAATTCTTAGTGATCAGCTCATTCAGTGCATATACCCAATGGTTTTCTCAAGGCACATTATAGTGGTTGTACCAGTATCAGCCAAATGCTGCAGAACCAGCCCTTCCTTACAATATTCCAGAGCCTGAGGTTGGCCTCGTTGGCCAGTACAGAGTATCACATTATTTTTCTAGGGGATTTTCTCTTTGGACACCTATACCTTCCCATGATCTTGCCTTTAGTTATATTCCAGAAACATTAAATATCCTAGGGAATAGATTCTTAATTTAAAAGGCTTATTGGTCCTACATAAAGTTTTAGGGCTTCCCAGGTGGTGCTAATGGTAAAGAACTCACCTGCTAATGCAGGAGATAGATGTGGGTTTGATCCCTGGGTTGTGAAGATCCCCTGGAGGAGGGCATGGCAACCCATTCCATTATTCTTGCCTGGACAATCCCCATGGACAGAGAAACCAGGTGGGGTATAGTCCATAGGGTTACAAAGAGTCAGACGCTACTGAAGAGGCTTAGCGCACATGCACGTGGCTTTGTGGGAGAGAGGTACTGCCTAATTCCACCAATTACTGGTATTTTAACTCCTAGGAACTCATACGATTTAAAAACTATTCCATAGTCTTGTGTGGGATGCTTGCTGTTTTATATTGTATACTGAAGTGTCATTCATTTTACCCTCTCCAAACTAAGGTTCTCTCTAGCATAACTGATGTCTTTACCAAGGAACTGCTGTGAAGTTATACAGAAAATTTTTCTCTCTTAAAAATTATAGACTGCCTCACTGAGCACACTGCTACACTAGAATACAAGGTGGAAATATTCAGAGGTCTCAAAATAGAATAATGATGAAGTAAACTGGTTAGTATCCTTATTCAACTGGACATTATTCAGGCATTAAAGTCAGGGCTGTGAAGGCTATATAATTATAGTAAATATGCTTGTGTTGCTAAATGACAAAAGCAGAGGCAAATCACAAACTTGTACATATACTTATATGTTTGATATATATGTATATATTTATTCCTAGTCTCCAAGATAAATTATATAACCACTTTGCCATGCCCTTAATTTTGGAAGGGCATTCAATCTGTTGCAACAAAGTCTAAGACCATCAAATGCACACACAGGGGCCAGAGAATGGTGCAATACACTTCTTTGCTTTTTTGCATCAAGTCACTTTTAGGTTTATTATGAATCTATTTGGATGTAGATCAAGGAGTGTATTCTGTCCAGGCTGCTCTCTTCTCTCCCTCCCTTAATGTCTCTTTGTCTACCCTGTGGCTATTGCCTCAGGTTAGGTTCTTTCCTCTTCAGTTCAGTTCAGTCACTCAGTTATGTCTGACTCTCTGTGACCCCATCAACTGCAGCTCGCCAGGCTTCCCTGTCCATCACCAGCTCCTGGAGATGCTCAAACTCATGTCCATTGAGTTGGTGATGCCATCCAATCATCTCATCCTCTGTTGTCCCCTTCTCTTCCAGCCTTCAGTCTTTCTCAGCATCAAGGTCTTTTCCAGTGACTCAGTTCTTCACATCAGGTGGCAAAGACTGGAGTTTCAACTTCAGCATCAGTCCTTCCAATGAATATTTAGAACTTGCTGTCCAAGGGACTCTCAAGAGTCATCTCCAACACCATGGTTCAAAAGCATCAATTTTTTGGTGTTCAGCTTTCTTTATAGTCCAACTCTCACATCCATACATGACTAGTGGAAAAAGCATAGCCTTGACTAGACAGATGTTTGTTGGCAAAGTAATGTCTCTGCTTTTTAATATGCTGCCTAGATTGGTCATAACTTTCTTTCCAAGGAATAAGCATCTTTTAATTTCATGGCTACAGTCACCATCTTCAGTGATTTTGGAGCCCAAGAAAATAAAGTCTGTCACTGTTTCCATTGTTTCCCCATCTATTTGCCATGAAGTGATGGGACCAGATGCCATGATCTTAATTTTTTGAATGGTGAGTTTTAAGCCAACCTTTTCACTCTCCTCTTTCACTTTCATCAAGAGGCTCTTTAGTTCTTCTTCACTTTCTGCCATAAGGGTGGTGTTATCTGCATATCAGAGATTATTAATATTTCTTCTGGCAATCTTGATTCCGCTTGTTCTTTCTTCTTGGCCCTTAGAATCAAATCAGTTTGTTTTTTCATAAAGCTGGTGTGTGTGTGTGTGTATGTGTGTGTGTTAATGACATAGGTCAGTCCTGCCTCACAGATAGGCAACCACAAGACAAAATGTTAGTGTTCAGTCATGTCTGACTCTTTGTGACCCCATGAATTGTAGCCTGCTAAGCTCCTCTGTCTATGGAATTCTCCAGGGTATAATACTGGAGTGGTTGTCATTCCCTTCTCCAGGGGATCATCCTAGCCCAGGGATCAAACCCAGATTTCCTTCATTGAAAGTGAATTCTTTACCATCTGAGCCACCAGGGAAGCCCCAGGCAAAGAAACCTAAATAACTAAGATGAAGAGAACTCTTCGAATGTCATTATTCTCTTTGTCTCTCTTCTTTTATTTTTCTAGTCTGGTCTGGGTCCCATAAAGATACGACCACTTATTTTTCTTTAAAATGAAGTGACACAAGAAGGAAACTTTACCTTCCTATGTACCAGAAAGGAATCTTACCAAAATATGTACGGTACTTTTATTAGAGTGGCATATTGCGTTTCCCTTTCATAGATCACAGACTTGTCATGGCGAAGGGGCTTGTATAACACAATGAAGCAATGAGCCATGCCTTGCAGGGCTACAAAAGAAGAATGGGTCATAGAGAAGTGTTCTGACAAAACATGGTCCAGTGAGAGAGGAAATTGCAACTCACTATAGTATTCTTGTCTGGAGAACCCAATGAACAGTATAAAAAGGCAAAAAGACATGACAGCAGAAGATGAGCTCCCCAAGTCCAAAGATATCTAGTATGCTACTGGGGAAGAGTGAAAGGCAGTTACTAACAGCTCCAGAAAAAACAAAGCAACTGGGCCAAAGCGGAAATGACATTCAGTTGTGGATGTGTCTGGTGGTGAAAGTAAAGTCTGATTCTATAAAAAAACAATATTGTCTAGGAACCTAAAATGTTAGGTCTATGAATCAAGGTAAATCAGATGTGGTCAAACAGGAAATGGAAGATTGAACATTGATTTCTTATTAATCAGTGAACTAAAATGGATGAGCTTAGGCAAATTTAGTCCAGATGACCATTGTATCTACTACTGTGGGCAAGAAGCTCTTAGAAAAAATGGAATAGCCCTCAGTGAACTAAAGAGTCCAAATTCAGTGCTTAGATGCAACCTCAATAACAGAATGATTTCAGTTTATTTCCAAGGCAAGCCATTCAACATCATACTAATTCAAGTTTATGCCTCAACTACTGATGCAAAGAAGCTGAAGTCGATTGATTCTATGAGACCTACAACACCTTCTAGAACTAACTCTGAAAAAGATGTCCTTTTCATCACAGGGGATTGGAATGCAAACGGAGGAAGTCAAGAGATGCCAGGAATAACAGGCAAGTTTGGCCTTGGAGTACAAAATGAAGCAGGACAAAGGCTAGCAGAATTGTGTCAAGAGAACATGCTGGTCATAACAAATGCCCTTTTCCAACAACCCAAGGGATGATTCTACATGTGGACACCACCAGATGGTCAATACTGAAATCAGACTGTTTATGCTCTTTGCAACCAAAAATGGAAAAGCTCTATACAGTGAGCAACAAAAAGACCTGGAGCTGATGGTGGCTCAGATCATTATTGCCAAATTCAGGCTTAAATTGAAAGATCTAGGGAAAATCACTAGGCCATTCATGTATGATCTAAATCAAATCCCTTATGATTATAAAGTGGAAGTAGCAAATAAATTCAAGGGATTAGATCTGATGGACAGATTGCTTGAAGAACCAGAGATGGAGATTCATAACAAAGAAAAAGAAATGCAAGAAGGCAAAATAGTTATCTGAGGAGGCTTTATACATAGCTGAGGAAAGAAGGGAAGTAAAAGGCAAGGGAGAAAGGGAAAGGCTTACACAACTGAATGCAGAATTCCAGAGAATAGCAAGAGAGATAAGAAGTCCTTCTTAAAGGAACGATGCAAAGAAATAGAGAAAAACAATAGAATGGGAAAGACTAGAGATCTATCTCTTCAAGAAAATTGAAGTATCAAGGGAACATTTCATGCAACGATGGGTATAATAAAGGACAGAAACAGTAAAGACCTAATAGAAGTGAAATAGATTACGATGAGGTGGCAAGAATATACAGAAGAAGTATATCAAAAAAGTCTTAATGACCCAGATAATCACAATGGAGTGGTCACTCACCTAGAGCCAGACGTCCTGGAGTGTGAAGTCAAGTGGGCCTTAGGAAGCAGTACTATGAGTAAAGCTAGTGGAGATGATAGAATTCCAGCTGAGCTATTTAAAATCCTAAAAGATGATGCTGTTAAAATGCTGGACTCACTATGTCAGCAAATTTGGAAAACTCAGCAGTGGCCACAGGACTGGAAAAGGTCATTTTTTATTCCAATCTCCAAAAAAGGCAATGCCAAAGAATGTTCAAACTACTGTACAATTACGCTCATTTCACATGCTATTAAGGTATGCTCAAAATCCTTCAAGCTAGGCTTCAGCAGTAGCTGAAATGAGAACTTCCAGATGTACGAGCTGTGCTTAGAAAAGGCAGAGAAACCAGAGATCAAATGGCCAACATTCATTGGATTATGGAGAAAGCAAGGGAATTCTAGAAAAACATCTACTTCTGCTTGTGTGGATCACAACAGACTGTGGAAAACTCTTAAAGAGATGGAAGTACCAGTCTACCTTACCTGCCTCCTGAGAAACATGTATGCAGGTCAAGAAGCAACAATTAGAACTGGACATGGTTCAAAATTGGAAAAAGAGTACAACTAGGCTGCATATTGTTACCCTTGTTTATTTAACTTCTATGCAGAGTACATCATGTGAAATGCTGGGATGGATAAATTATAAGCTGGAATGAAGATTGCTAGGAGAAATATCAACAACCTCAGACATTCAGATGATACCACTCTAATGGCAGAAAGTAAAGAAGAACTAAACAACCTCTTGACGAGAGTGAAAGAGAAGAGTGGAAAAGCTGGCTTAAAACTCATCATTCAAAAAACTAAGATCATGGCATCTGGTCTCATCACGTAATGGAAATAGAAGGGGAAAATGTGGAAGCAGTGACAGATTTTGTTTTTTAGGCTCCAAAATCACTGTGGACAGTGAGTGCAGCCATGAAATTAAAAGACGCCTGCTCCTTGGAAGGAAAGTTATGACAAACATAGACAGTGTATTAAAAAGCAGAAATATCATTTCACTGACAAAGGTTTGCATAGTCAAAAGTATGATTTTTCCATTAGTTATGTATGGATGTGAGAGTTGAACCATAAAAACTGAGCACTGAAGAATTGCTGCTTTCAAACTGTGGTCCTGTAGAAGACTCTTGAGACTCCCTTGGACAGCAAAGAGATCAATACTGAAAGAAATCAACACTGAACATTCATTGGAAGGACTGATGCTAAAGCTGAAGCTCTAATACTTTGGGTACCTGTTGTGAAGAGGCAACTCATTGGGAAAGACTCTGATGCTGGACAAAATTGAAGGCAAAAGGAGAAGAGGGTGGCAGAGGATGAGCTGTTTAGCTATTATCACCAACCCAGTGAACATAAATTTGAGCAAACTCTGGGAGACTGTGGAGGACAGAGGAGACTGGTGTGTATAGTCCATGGTGTCCTAAAGAGTGGGACACAACCTAGTGATTGAACAACAACAACAGCAATATTGCATTTAGTTTTTTCCATTTTGTTTCTAACTTCCAATGTGCATATAATGGGCTATCATACTTTTGCAGTATAATAAATTATGAAAACAGTAGGTGATGACACCAGTTATTTTATTGATTAGGAAGGTGGATTCCATTTGAAGTGAAACATCCAAGAAAAATTAGTGAGTAGCAGAACCAGGACTAATACCAGGGATGAACTCATACTGGGGGCAAGCAGATAAGCATTGATGATACACCTAAATTCTTAACATGGGCCCACCATCTTCTAACTGCATTAGTAGAGAAGTCTTTTCATTTCTTGGAGCCTCAATTTCCTCATTTATAAAATGGGATAACTGGTTGGATTGTAATTTACATGGGATTTACACATGCTAGCATATGTAAAATATGTGCACAGCAAAACAGAGGAGGCCTGAAGTGGCAGCTTTCCTCTCCTGGTTGCTCATCAGCATCTGTTCTGTCAGTGATGCCAACATGCAGAAGCTGATTAAGTACGTGATGACTTTTATTGATGAAGTCAAAGAGGAAGCAGAATAGACAGGAAAGCAAAAGAAGAGTTCAACATTGAGAAACATCAGCTTGTGCAAGCGTAAAGAATGAAGGTTATGGAATATTATGAGAAGAAAGAAAAGCAGATTGAGCAGAATAAGAAAATTCAGATGTCCAGTCTGATGAGTCAAGTGAGACTCAAAGTCGTCAGACCGAAAGATGGATGATCTTGTCACAAATCTAAAGACAGAGACTCAGCAGAATGGAAAAAGATAGATAGAGCCACCTGCCAACTGCTGCTGAATGGCCTGATCCTCCTTGGGTTGTTCTGGTTGTTGGAGCCCTGAATGGTCATTTTTGCAAAAAACCAAGATTTCCCAATGGTGAAGGCAGCAGTGCAAAAGCAATGTCTGTGTACAAAATCACCGCCAAAAGAGATGTTAATGTCTAAAATGATCCAAAGGCCTACCTGCCTGAGGAAATAGCTGGCAGGGTTGCAATCTATAGTGGGGATTGCAAAATCAATGTTTCCAATATCCTCAATAGCTGGCTGGACCTCATTGTCTAGCAGATGATGCCAGAAATATAGGGAACCTTGTTTGGTGCAAATGCCAACAGGAAGTGTTTGGACTATGCCTACAGGAGATAGTGTCCATCTACTGCTGTGACGTGGATGCTTCTGACATTTGAAGAAACAAGATGACCTCTGTAATTTCCTCTTTGCTGTTCTCATATCTGTATTTATCAGTGGATAGAAGGAAATGGCAACCCACTCCAGTATTGCAGGCTACAGTCCATGGGTTGCAAAAGAGCAGACACAATTGGGTGACTGAACAACAACAACCCTTTTGTAGGTAACACCCCTGGCTGATTGGTAACAATGGGAGAGTTTCACTTAATATGGTTAGGAAATCTTCCTCTAGCTATCTGATATTTCAACTTCCTGCTGGCTCTGCAGTAAGAAGGCAAGGGGTCAGATGGTGGGTGCATGAATGTCTCTGAGTCTCCTGTTCTCCCCTGGTCCAGTGTCTAGCCTAGAAGGGCTAGTATATGGTAGGCTCTGGAGTCAGGTCTTTGCTCTTTGGGCTTCGGTGGCATGTGAGGCAGTAGCTGCTTCACTGTTACCTGTTTTGGCCTATAAGTGTTTGTTTGTTGTGTGGTTTAAGATCTATGCCATGAATATGCTTTATTTATTAAAACAAAACGCATACCTGGAAAAAAGTATGTAGCTGTCACATAATGAGTAACCAATAAATGCCATTTCCCTTCTTTCCAATTGCTCTGTTGCCTGTTATAGAGCCTTAGAAGTGTACCCGCCAATATCTTCTTTTGAATTACTCTAATGTCAGGTGCTTTTTGCACTTATATATTAATACAATACCTTGTATTGTTCATATGTTGATGTCTTAACAGCTAGTACCACAGAATGTCACTATATTTTGAGATGGGGTCTTTGAAGTAGAGTTAAAATGAGGTCTTTAGGGTGGGTCTTAGTCCAGTCTGACTGGTATCCCTATAAGAAGGGGATGTTTGGGTATATGGAGAGACACTAGGGATGCATGTACACCGAAGAAAGACTCTGTGAAGATGCAGAGAGGTTGGCTTGCCACCTGCAAGCTGAGGAGAGGACTATGAGGCCTCAAGAAAAACCTAATCTGCGGATATCTTGTTCTTAGACTTCTAGCATCCAGAGCTGTGAAGAAATAAATTTCTATTGTTTAAGCCACATAGTTCGTGATATTTTGTTATGGAAGCCCTAGCAAAGTACTATCTCTTCTATCTTTAAATAGAATCACACTAGGACCACAGCCTTGTCTCACTCAATGAAACTAAGCCATGCCCTGTGGGGCCACCCAAGACAGACCGGTCATGGTGGAGAGGCCTGACAGAAGGTGGTCCACTGGAGAAGGGAATGGCAAACCACTTCAGTATTCTTGCCTTGAGAACCCATGAACAGTATGAAAAGGCAAAATGATAGGATACTGAAAGAGGAACTCCCCAGGTCGGTAGGTGCCCAATATGCTACTGGAGATCAGTGGAGAAATAACTCCAGAAAGAATGAAGGGATGGAGCCAAAGCAAAAATACCCAGGTGTGGATATGACTGGTGATGGAACCAAGGTCTGATGCTGTAAAGAGCAATATTGCAGAGGAACCTGGAATGTCAGGTCCATGAATCAAGGCAAATTGGAAGTGGTCAAACAGGAAATGGAAAAAGTGAACATCGACATTCTAGGAATTAGCGAACTAAAATGGAGTGGAATGGGTGAATTTGACTCAGATGACCATTGTATCTACTACTGTGGGCAGGAATACCTTAGAAGAAATGGAGTAGCCATCATGGTCAACAAAAGAGTCTGAAATGCAGTACTTGGATGTGATCTCAAAAATGACAGAATGATCTCTGTTCATTTCCAAGGCAAACCATTCAATATCACAGTACTCCAAGTCTATGCCCCAACCAATAATGCTGAAGAAGCTGAAGTTGAATGGTTCTGTGAAGACCTACAAGACCTTTTAGAACTAATACCCCCCCAAAAGATGTCCTTTTCATTATAGGGGACTGGAATACTAAAGTATGAAGTCAAGAAACACCTGGAGTAAACACCAGGCAAATTAGGCCTTGGAGTACAGAATGAAGCAGAGCAAAGAGTTTTGCCAAGAGAACGCCCTGGTCATAGCAAACACCCTCTTCAAACAACACAAGAGAAGACTCTACACATAGACATCACCAGATGGTCAACACTTAAATCAGATTGATTATATTCTTTGCAGCCAAAGATGGAGAAGCTCTAAACAGTCAGCAAAAACAAGACCGGGAGATGACTGTGGCTCAGATCATGAACTCCTTATTACCAAATTCAGACTCAAATTGAAGAAAGTAGGGAAAGAAAACCACTAGACCACTCAGGTATGACCTACATCAAATCCCTTATGATTATATAGTTGAAGTGAGAAATAGATTTAAGGGCCTAGATCTGATAGAGTGCCTGAAGAACTATGGACGGAGGTTCGTGACACTGTACAGGAGACAGGGATCAAGACCATCTCCATGGAAAAGAAATGCAAAAAAGCAAAATGGCTGTCTGGGAAGGCCTTACAAATAGCTGTGAAAAGAAGAGAAGTGAAAAGCAAAGGAGAAAGGAAAGATATTCCCATTTTAATGCAGGGTTCCAAAGAATAGCAAGAAGAGATAAGAAAGCCTTCCTCAGTGAACAGTGCAAAGAAATAGAGGAAAACAACAGAATGGGAAACACTAGAGATCTCTTCAAGAAAATTAGAGATACCAAGGGAACATTTCATGCAAAGATGGGCTTGATAAAGGACAGAAATGGTCTGGACCTAAGAGAAGCAGAAGATATTAAGAAGACGTGGCAAGAATACACAGAAGAACTGTAAAAAAAAAGATCTTCATGACCAAGATAATCACGATGGTATGATCACTCACCTAGAGCCAGACATCCTGGAATGTGAAGTCAGTGGGCCTTAGAAAGCATCACTACGAACAAAGCTAGTGGAGGTGATGGGATTCCAGCTGAGCTATTTCAAATCCTGAAAGATGATGCTCTGAAAGTGCTGCACTCAATATGCCAGCAAATTTGGAAAACTCAGCAGTGGCCATAGGACTGGAAAAGGTCAGTTTTCATTCCAATTCCAAAGAAAGGCAATGGTTATATTCCAAATGATGTTCAAACTACCTCACAATTGTACTGATCTTACACGCTAGTAAAGTAAAGCTCAAAATTCTCTAAGCCAGGCTTCAGCAATATGTGAACCGTGAACTTCCAGATGTTCAAGCTGGATTTAGAAAAGGAAGAGGAAACAGAGATCAAATTGCCATCATCCACTGGATCATCAAAAAAGCAAGAGAGTTCCAGAAAAACATCTATTTCTGCTTTATTGACTATGCCAAAGCCTTTGACTGTGTGGATCACAATCAACTGTGGGAAATTCTGAAAGAGATGAGAATACCAGACCACCTGACCTGCCTCTTGAGAAATCTGTATGCAGGTCAGGAGGCAACAGTTAGAACTGGACATGGAACAACATACTGGTTCCAAATAGGAAAAGGAGTACGTCAAGGCTGCATACTGTCACCCTGCTTATTTAACTTCTATGCAGAGCACATCATGAGAAACACTGGCTGGAAAAAGCACAAGCTGGAATCAAGATTGCCGGAAGAAATATCAATAAGCTCAGATATGCAGATGACACCATCCTAATGGCAGAAAGTGAAGAGGAGCTAAAAAGCCTCTTGATGAAAGTGAAAGAGGAGAGTGAAAAAGTTGGCTTAAAGCTCAACATTCAGAAAATGAAGATCATGGCATCTGGTCCCATCAGTTCATGGGAAATAGATGGGGAAACAGTGGAAACAGTGTCAGACTATATTTTTGGGTGTTCCAAAATCACTGCAGATGGTGACTGCAGCCATGAAATTAAGAGACACTTATTCCTTGGAAGGAAAGTTATGACCAACCTAGATAGTAAACACAAAAGCAGTGTCATCATTTTGCCGACTAAGGTCCATCTAGTCAAGGCTATGGTTTTTCCAGTGGTCATGTGTGGATGTGAGAGTTGGACTGTGAAGAAAGCTGAATGCCAAAGAATTAATGCTTTTGAACTGTGGTGTTGAGAAGACTCTTGAGAATCCCTTGGACTGCAAGGAGATCCGACCAATCCATTCTGAAAGAGATCAACCCTGGGATTTCTTTGGAAGGAATCATGCTAAAGCTGAAACTCCAATACTTTGGCCACCCCATTGGAAAAGACTCTGATGCTGGGAGGGATTGGGGGCAGGAGGAAAAGGGG
>SJXQ01009485.1:282579-297039 GCA_006408695.1 Aepyceros melampus | reverse complement strand
CGCTGGAGCCGATTATACAGAGTGAAGTAAGCCAGAAAGAAAAACACCAATACAGTATACTTACACATATATATGGACTTTAGAATGATGGTAATGATAAACCTGTACGCAAGACAGCAAAAGAGACACAGATGTATAGAACGGCCTTTTGGACTCTGTAGGAGAGGGAGAGGGTGGGATGGGTTGGCAGAGTGGCAGTGTAACATGTGTGATATCATAAGTGAAATGAATTGCCAGTCCAGGTTTGATGCAGGATGCAGGATGTTTGGGACTGATGCACGGGGATAATCCAGAGAGAGGGTGTGGGGCGGGAGGGGGGAGGTGGGGGTCGGGATTGGGAGTTCACGTACACTCGTGGCTGATTCATGTCGATGTGTAGCAAAACGAATACAGTATTGTAAAGCAAAACAAACTGAAAAAACAAAAATTAATTAAAAAAAAAAAAGAATTGATGCTTTTGAACTGTGGTGTTGGAGAAGACTCTTGAGAGTCCCTTGGACTGCAAGGAGATCCAACCGGTCCATTCTGAAGAAGATCAACCCTGGGATTTCTTTGGAATTAATGATGCTAAAGCTGAAGCTCCAGTATTTTGGTCACCTCATTCGAAGAGTTGACTCATTGGAAAAGACCCTTATGCAGGGAGGGATTGGGGGCAGGAGGAGAAAGGGACGACCGAGGATGAGATGGCTGGATGGCATCACGGACTTAATGGACGTGAGCCTGAGTGAACTTCGGGAGTTGGTGATGGACAGGGAGGCCTGGCGTGCTGCGATTCATGGGGTTGCAAAGAGTCAGACATGACTGAGTGACTGAACTGAACTGAACTGAGTCACATGTTGCTGCTAAAGTAAACAAAATCTGAAGTAGCAGCAAAATTTTAAATAATGTTTTCTTCTGATATAGAAAAACAATAAAATTTGCTTTATTTCTACCCCTTCCTTTTTTGTTTGTTGTTCTTTTGTTGTTGTTGTTGTTAGGAGAAAGATGTATTTTCTGAAACTCCAGAATGAGCTTACATGAGGGCAGGGGGCACTGTCTTTTTTTTTTTTTTTTCATGGACCTGGCAATACTGAGTCACAAAAGTGTTTATTTAATTTTTATTTATATTTAGTGTGGGGCCAGCTCTACTACCTGTCAGCATGGAGCTCATGGGGGCTGTCAGTCGGAGCAAGGAGAATGTGAGGTGCAGGGAGGGTGCCGAGGTGGGGGCTGCGATCATGGTCAGGATGGAAGCTGTGGATCAGAGAGACAGAACTGAGGAGTATCCCATCGAAGACTTGAATGGAGCTACAGGGAGAGGTCCTAGAGTGGCATCTCTCCAGGCCTCTACTACCTCCTGGCTCTGTGACCTTGTGCAAGTTTCAGGGCCTCAGTTTTCTCACCTTAGCCTCAGCTGAGGATTTTTAAAAATGCTAGTGCTTGAGCCCCACCCCAGAAGCCCTAATGTTACTGGGATGTGCCTGAGTGTTGAGGACCTGAAACCTCCCCAGGTGATCCTTCTGTGCAGCCAGGCTGGGCACAAAAGTATTTATTGAATGGATGAATGGATGCTGAAAATGGTAAATGGTTACAAAAGTCATGATATTTGGCTCGATGTTCATTAGAAGTGGGCAAAGGTAGTTTGGAAAGAAGGGAGTGAAGCATGCATGTATGTATATATTTATAGAAAAATCAGAGAAATACACTGATACTTCTGTTTTACAAAACATAAAAGCTCTGTTAAGTCTGTTGATTTTCTTGGTCAAGTTCAAGGGAAGATTCTTGAGTGAAAAAAGACAAAATCAAAAATATTGAAACATCTGGTCATTATTTTGAAAAGGCTTGGTGATTTCATAAGAAAGAATATTCTAAATATTAGCCATATGGCAAGAAAGAATTAGAGAAAACAGAGTTGTCTTGTAGTATGGTTTGTCTCAGACACTAGTCTTCTAGCAGGTAGCTTATCATTATCCTTCTCTCCAAGTCATTATGGCAGCATTTCTCTGTGTGTCTTGAGTTTGATGCACACTTTCTTTGACTTAGGAGTCTAATGTCACTGAAAAACTCTGTAAGGACAGTCATCAGCATGGGAATCAGCCCATCATTCTGACTCAATAGGGATAAAGAGGAAATCAGCTGCCTAATGAAGCTCCTTCTCTGCCCCTACAGAGAAGGGAAAAATAGCAGCTACAGTGAAAAATAGCAGCTACAGTATTTCATTATGAAATCTGTGTGCTTCGCTTTTCACCCTTCCTTGGTCTGAGAATCAAAGGCCATTTCTGTCAGATCTCACCCTTGGAGTTCTCATCGTCACTCATGACTTCAACTATCACCTCTATGTAGGTATCTCCCCAAATCTGTCCCACTCCCTCAGCCTTGCTATAATCCAGCTTCCCAATGAAACAAGTTTTCTTTGACCTTATAGTTGCATGTTTTGATAGAGTCAGAATCACAATATTTTATTCTGCTTTTTCCTCAAAAATCAAACCATTAAACCTTATGGACTGGACTTTTATAGTTTTCTTCTTAACAGATATGCTGCAGGGAGTGAAACATTTTTTTTTTTTTTTTGGATTAGGGAATGTCAGAGCTATTTGCTGGCTTCCTTTTTTTAATTTTCTGAATAAAAGCACTGAGTAAGTGTGACATGTATATCACTTTAAAGTTGAGACTGCAGAATAAAATTTAAGAGATTTATTCTCTCCTCGAATTTGACTCTGAAAATAACTTGTACTAACATCAGGAACTTTGCATCTTCATCTTTGTAATTGCATGGTTCCCATGGTCAAATTAAAGACATAGAAGTGATTGCAATAGAAAAAAAATATTTAAAGAATGCAGTAGCTCTGTATCAAGACTGTTCAGTGATGAATACATTCAAAGTTTATATTCGAAGAGTATGTTTTTGATTATGTCTAGGCACTATGTACATCTCAAAAAACCTTAAATATATATGTCTCTGAAATTCTTACATTTTATAAACTACAACTTAATCATTCTAGTCTTATATCAACACTTACTGAGATATCTCCATGACTTACCCAAGTCCTAGATTTGAAATAAAATTTCATCTATCTGTCTATGATATATAAATTCATTTTGCTTTTAAGTAATTTTTTTATTTTTGGCTGTGCTGGGTCTTCACTGTTGTCGGGCTTTTTCTGGTTGTGGTGAGCAGCAGCTACTCTCTAATTGAAATGCACAGGCTTCTCGTTGTGGTGGCTTCTGTTGTTGTGGGGCAGGGGCT
This sequence comes from Aepyceros melampus, assembly GCA_006408695.1. Lineage (NCBI taxonomy): Eukaryota > Metazoa > Chordata > Mammalia > Artiodactyla > Bovidae > Aepyceros > Aepyceros melampus. The sequence continues at coordinate 293,813 of SJXQ01009485.1, read as the reverse complement.
CTTGGGCACACAGGCCTCAGTAACTGTGGCCCATGGGCTCAGTAGTTGCAGCTCCCAGTCTCTGGAGCACCGGCTCAGTGGTTGTGGCTCATAGTTGTTTTGTGGCATTATGGGATCTTCCTGGATCAGGGACTGAACTGAAGTCTTCTGCATTGACAGGTGAATTCTTTATCACTGAGCCAGCAGGGAAGCCCCCAGATGTATAAATTTAAAATGATATATGATCCATGGTGCTGGAAGTTTACTCCTGCAGGGAATACCTTTCTTCTGAACAGGACTTTATCATTTACAAGGTGCTTATCTCCACCACACCTATTAATCCTCCATTACCTCATAGTAATACTGATAAAAGAAAGCCATGAATTTGCCTTTCTAGGCTTAAATATTCTAGAAATGGATTTCCCTGTCTATAGCCATATAAAGGAGATCTTCTCCATCACCATCTCTATACCATAAACATTCAGATTCTGGATTTATTTCTGTCTAATTACATGGTTCCTCTCTCCTTACTATTCTATTTCTTTATGCACTCTGGTGTCTCTTCATGAGGTATCTGCATTACATCTATGTAGAATGAGTACCTCTTGCCATGTAGTTTGACCCTTATTCCAATCAGAAACTTATAAAACCTGCCCATGGTTTAGCTGAAAAACTTACAGACTTTACCCATCAAATATATATTTTTAAAGTATTATATTTTGAAAAAAAATTATTAAAATATATTAAAACTGATTTTAGAATAATTTCATAAAGATGTTTGACAACAATGTTTGGCAGTATACCCAGGGAGAGACCAAAGTGAAGAATTCCTCCCCACTGCTTTCTTTGGAACCTTAGATTTTCCCTCTTGTGCTATATTTAGATGTGTAGAATGTCTAATTTTCTGCTCTTGTGCCTCCCTGTGCTTCTAGTGCTTATCATAACCCAGCTAGAGTGTCAGGCCAAAGCGTGAAGAAAACCTTACATTCTTACCTGAGTAAGCCAACTTATAGCAATATGTGGACCCTCTGTGCTGGGTCCCTCTCATCCTTTTTTTTTTTCATTCATGTGTTTCTGACATTGCAAAAAAGAAGTCAACAAACTGTCTTCTCAGTAAAGTAGTTCTAAAAACTTTAAAGTTGTTTACTAATTCAGCAAGACTTGAGATGTTAATGATATAACCAGATTAATCAGATGGTAACAAATGCCAATTAAATCTAAATAAATTCAGTACAGTTCCACTCAAGGCAGGCCAATCCAAAATAATTCAATTCATTTCAAGCATATCTGAGTGTACAAGGATAAATAAAATGCACTCACTGTGTATATTCTAACAGTGAGAGTAAACATATAAACAAAAAAAATTGCAATGTCAATAAGTAGAATAATGAAATTATGCACACTATCCTGAAGGATTTTGAAAGATGCCCAAGATGTCAGGGTGGGGTCAAGTTTAGACAGAGGGAAGACCATTGGATACCTTGGTCCATTCCCTATGACCTTGGATAGGCTCCTATGCATATAATAATGATCTTAGCTATTTTCACACAAATACTTTTCACTTCAATTATTTTATAAAACATGAATATTTTACTACAAATATATTAAAAACAAATGCATAAACCAAAAGATAAATGGCTTTGACTTGAGATTCTGTATCGTAACATGAACAGTTTTGGATTTGTGAAATGTGGTGAACTTGGTTTTAACCATCATTTAAAAAGAAAGCAAGGATATAGTGGGAAATAGTAAAAATACAAAATGTATATGAATTGAGAGGTTGTTTAATTTCCCATTCTAACACCAAGAAACTTTCCTGGTGGCTCAGATGGTAAAGCATCCACCTGCAATGTGGGAGTCCTGGGTTTGATCCCTGGGGTGGGAAGATCCCCTGGAGGAGGACGTGGCAACCCACTTCAGTATTCTGGCCTGGAGAATCCCCATGGTCAGAGGAACTGTCTGGGCTACAGTCCATGGGATCGAAAAGAGTTGGACATGGCTGAGCGACAGCACAACAGCACCAAGAAGCCTTTGACTTGGATTATATTATAAATCTGCTGAGGGTTTAAAATTTCTTGTGTGTAAACAGGGAGATGGTTATCAAGGAAATCTCTGTGGTCCCTGCTGGCTGTTAAAGCATTCCCTGATTCTACAGGATGATCGGGCCAGTGAAAACAACCCAAGGGATGCAGAATGAGGAGTGGAATGAGTACAGTCTTTGCAGCCAGCAGAGCTCAGGTTGAACCCTGGCTGAACTTCATCTGGTTGAGTGATTTAGGGCACATGGGCATCACTTCGTCAGTAATTCTCATTTGTAGAACACCTATTTCATAACACTGTAAGGATTAATACAATAACGTGATCAAAATACTGCAGAGCTCTTGGCACATACTAGTACTTAAATGCTAATTTTTGTTTACATCTTCTTTTGTTCTGATTAACAGAAACAAGTCAATCTCTTTTATAGGGAGCCTCAAATATTCAGGTGTTAATGTTCAATTATTCTCAGAATCATAGATTGTCTGAGAATATGTACTATGGCCAAGACATGATAGATCAAGTGAAGCAGAGAAATGGATTAAGGTATCATGTAGCCAAGATATTTGATAGGAGTTTTTTTTTTTTTTAAGAGAAAATCATTTAACAAGCTCATGCCATAGTGGCCTTGTTGCTTTTCTATCTCTCATGACCTTTCAGTTGTGCCTGATTATTCACTGATACCGTGCAACCTGACTAGTCAGCACATTTGCTGATAAAGGGACAATTCTTACATAATAATTCTCTTGCATTTCACTTCATAGCCAAGATTTATTAACTTTGTTGGTAGGAGTCTTCATGTGAAAACTTGGATGCTTTTATGGGGACACACTGTGCTACACTTACAGAAAGATTGTTTCATAAGTATTATTATAAAAGGCAGTATAGCTCTAAAATAAGCTGAATGCAGAGTCTCTAAGATCTAAGGTGGATGTTGCTCCATCTCTGTTCTTCCTGGGGACATTCTGTTCTTGTTTCATTCTCTTTGTCCATCAGTTCAGTCCCAGTTTCACAGAAGCTTAAATCCTCTGTGTTTTGGTAGAAGATGTGAGGAGGGGTAAGTCTGGCTGGAATGGGAAAAATCCTTCCATTTCTTATCAAATGCTATGATAACATGTGATAGCATGTTTCTAATAACCCCTCAGTAAATGCTGCTTTACTGAGGGGTTGTTAGAAACAATGATGTATATGTCTGCTTGGTATCCTGAGAAGATTGGGATCTTTCAGATCAGACAGGTACAGTTTCAAATATCAGGTCATCGCTTAATAACTGGACTTTCAATGATAAACCTATTTTCTCTGAGACGTAGGCCAATAATAGAGACTTAGGCTAATAATAACTTTTGCATGGGATGATGTGAGGATAAACTGAGACAGTAACTCAAAGTTCTAAGCAGTATCTCTTGCATGAAAGTATAGTGGTCATTAAATGGAGGCATCATAAAAACAAAAACTGAGTACAAAGCGACAAATGAAAAGTGTCTTTATAAAAAAGTGTCCGTCACCTCAGTGATGGTTCTATTTCCCAAGCGAATGACTATCACACACATCCAATAAGAATAAAATCTTTTTTCTGAACAGGTGATATTTCAACTTTCACTGTTTTGTTTGTAAAATAAATAGGAAACAAAAAAGTAACCCCAAATTAGACTTTTTTTTAAGAGAATCTATGACAGCATCTTTTTTTCAGAACTTGGCAAAAGTTTTCTGGTTGTTATGTGAAAGGTAACTACTGAGAGAAGGCAGGAAGATTTATAGGGCATAAGTAACACTCTTTCAGCACAGTAATAGTATGTTGCAAGCAAACATAAGAGAAGCCATTATAAAAATGGAAAAGGATATTACTTTTCACATCTAGGGTACATTTTCAGGGGAGCATGTTGCTATGAGTGGCCAGCATGAATATCTGTGATTATATGAATATGCTGTGATTACCTGACTGATAGTGAGCCTGCTAATGTGACTGACTCAGATGGAGAGTGCTGGTGCAGAAAGGTAGGGGTAACATTGCAGTCACTGACACAATAGGCTTTTATCCTGCCGTACACTTCCCGCAGAGTCAAGTGGCTGGTGATGTTGGTCTTTGGAAAAACAGCCAGTGACTTTCTATGCTAATAATCTTAATCCCAAGCCCATAAAGTTGTTATACACACTCCTTAAAGTAGTAGTCAAAGGTATTCCATGAAGAAAAAAAAAGGGCTTCCACAGTCAAATAAGTTTTGAAATGCTGAGTATTATGTCCTCCCCACTGTGGATCAACACAGTATAAAATATTATATGAAAAACTCTAAGAAGTCCTGCATTGAAAGAAAGTTAATTAGGGAATGGTTCAATCATTCCCTCATTTTAAACTGGTGTCCTTTATCAAGAAAAGTTTATAAACATCCTGTTGAGCAAGTGACTGGAAAACATACTTTGAAAAATCCTGTAATTGTCATTCAGGGGAAAAAAAATATATGTGATAATGTGAAGGAGTGAGTTGTTTTGGAGAAATGGACTTTCACAATTACACATCTTCTGAAACATATTCCTTGCACTTTCTCAGTGAAGGTATTTTAGAGTCATCTGTGAAGAATATATTGTAATCTTGGTTGTGGTTTATGACTAGTTTTCTTGTCCAAGGAATATCTTGAGGATACTGTGGGTTGGGTTCCAGTTCAGTTCAGTCGTTCAGTCATGTCCAACTCTTTGTGACCACATGGACTGCAGAACGCCAGGTTTCCCAGTCCATCACCAACTCCCAGAGATTGCTCAAACTCAGTGTCCATCGAGTCGGTGATGCCATCCAACCATCTCATCCTCTGTCATACCCTTCTCCTCCTGCCTTCAATCTTTCCCAGCATCAGGTTTTTTTTTTTTTTTTTTTTTCCAGTGAGTCAGTTCTTCACATCAGGTGGTCAAAGTATTGGAGCTTCAGCTTCAGCATCAGTCCCTCCAGTGAATATTCAAGACTGATTTCCTTTAGGATGGACTGGTTTGATCTCCTTGCAGTCCAAGGGACTCTCAAGAGTCTTCTCCAACACCACAGTTCAAAAGCATCAATTCTTTGGTGCTTAGCTTTATGGTCCAGCTCTCACATCCATACATGACTACTGGATAAACCATAGCTTTGACAAGATGTACCTTTGTTAGCAAAGTAATGTCTCTGCTTTTTAATGTGCTGCCTAGGTTTGTCATAACTTTTCTTCCAAGAAGCTTTTGTCTTTTCATTTCATGGCTACAGCCACCATCTGCAGTGATTTTTGGAGCCCCTCAAAAATAAAGTCTGTCACTTTTTCTATTGTTTCCCCATCTATCTGCCATGAAGTGATGGGACTGGATGCCATGATCTTATTTTTTTGAATGTGTAGTTCCAGAATGTTGGGTTCCAGACTGCCACAAGAAAGCAAATATCACCATAAAGTGAGTCACATGAATCTTTTGTTTCCCAGGACACATGAAAGTTATGTTCATAGTATGCAGTAGTCTACTGAGTGTGAAATAGCATTACATCTAAAAAATGTACACACTTTCATTAAAAAATTGGAGAAGGAAATGGCAGTCTACTCCAGCACTCTTGCCTGGAAAATCCCATGGACGGAGGAGCCTGATATGCTACAGTCCATGGGGTCGCAGAGTCAGACACGACTGAGCGACTTCACTTCACTTCATTAGAAAATACTTTATTGCTAAACAAGGCTAGCCATCATCTGAGGCTTCAGTGAGTCATATTCTTTTTTCTGGGGAGGTTCTTGTCTTAATTTTGATGGATATTGACTGATCAGGGTGGTGGTTGCTGAAGGCTGCATGGCTGTGGCAATTTCTTAAAATAAGACTCCAGTGAAATTTACTGCATCAATTGACTCTTCCTTTCACAAATGATTTCTCTGTAGCATACAACACTGTCTGATAGCATTTTCCCACAGTAGAACTTTTTTAAAAATGGAAGTCAATCCTTTCAAACCCCACTGCTGCTTTAGCAAATGAATTTATATAATATTATAAATCTTTCATTGTTATTTCAACAGTCTTTTATAGCACCTTTGCCAGGAGTTCATCTGTAAGAAGCAACTCCTCTTGAGATTGCAATAATTCAGTCACATCTTCAGGCTCTACTTCTAATTCTAGTTCCCTTGCTATTTCCACCATAATGGCATTTACTTCCTCCACTGCAGTCTAGAATGCTTCAAAATCATTCATGAAGGTTGGAATCAACCTCTTCTAAATTCCTGTTAATGTTGATATTTTGACCTCTTCTCATAAATCATGAATGTTCCTAATGACATCACCTTCCCAGAAGGTTTTCCATTGACTTTAACCAGATCCATCAGAGGAATCACTATCTATGACAGTTATAGACTTATGAAATGTATTTCTGAAATAATGATTCAAAGTCTAAATTACTCCTTCTTTCATGGGCTGCAGAATGAATATTGTGTGAGCAGGTATAAAAACAACACTAATCTACTGTATACCACTATCAGAACTCTTGGGCAACCAGATGCATTGTCAATGAGCAGTAATATTTTGAAGGGATGTCTTTTTCTGAGCATTATGTCTTAACGGTTGGGTGAAAATATTCAGCAAGCCATATTGTAAACAGATGTGCTATCACTAGGGTTTGTTGTTCCATTTAAAGAGCATAGTCAGAGTAGATTTAGTAGACTCATTACTAAGGGGCTTAGGATTTTCAGCATGGTAAAATGAGCGTCAACTTAAAGCAGCCCCTAACAAGAAAGTCAGCTTGTCCTTTGAAGCCTTGAAGCCAGACATTGATTTCTCCTCTTCAGATATGAGAACCTGAGATGACTTCTTCTTCCAATAGAAGACTGTTTAGTTTACACTGAAAATCTGTTGATTAGTGTAGCTGTCTTTATCAGTCATCTTAGCAAGACCTTCTGGTAACTTGCTGCAGCTTTTGCATCAACACTTGCTGCTTCACCTTGCACTTTCGTGTTCTGGAGATGGCTTTTTTCCTTAAACCTCATGACCCAACCTCTGCTCATTTCAAGCTTTTCTTCTGCAGCTTCCTCACCTCTCTCAGCCTTCAGAGAATTGAAGTGAGTTAGGGCCTTGCTCTGGATTAGGCTTTGGCTTAAGGGAATGTCATGCCTGGTTTGATCTATACTGCTGAAACTATCTATCTCCCTATCAGCTTTCTTATCATTTATGTGTTTCCTGGAATAGCACTTTTAATTTCTTTCAAGATCTTTGCATTCATAACTTGGATAGCTATTTAGGGCAAGAGGCCCAGCTTTTAGCCTATATCAGTTTTTGATTAGCTTTTTGATTTGCTTCCTCCCTTATCTTAATCATTTCTAGCTTTTGATTTAGAATGAGAGACATGTGGCTCTTCCTTTTGCTTGAACACTTACAAGTCTTTGTAGGGTTATTAGTTGGCCTGATTTCAACATTGTTGTGTCTCAAGGAATAGAAAGGCCCAACCAGAGGAAGACAGACAAAGAATAGTATGTCAATGGAGCAGTCAAACACACCAGGACATTTTTTGATTATGGGTGTGATTTGTGGCACCTCAAAGCAAGTACAATAGGAACATTGAAGATCACTGATCACAGATCATCATAAGATACAATACTAATGAAAAAACTTGAAATATTGTGAAAATTACCAAAATGTGACACAGAGACATGCAGTCAGCAAATGCTGCTGGAAAAATAGCATCGACAGATTTGCTGGACACAGGGTTGCCACACACCTTTAATCTGTAAAAAGGCAGTATCTGTGAAGCTCAGTAAAGAAAAAGCACAGTAAAAAGAGGCCTGCCTGTACTGTTGTGTTAAACAGAAATCAGTTATTTCATAGTTTCGTCTTGCAGATTAAGGCACCAGACCTGGATCTTATTGTCTGATGAAATCCTTTCCAGGTTTTATTCTACAGCTTTCAAGTTCTGCAGCAATTTTCTTTTTAACTAAAAATATTTTCTTAATTTAAGCAATCCACCACATTGAAGAAAACTTGTAAGCACTGTTAGTACTTGTCAGGAGTAAATGGGACTCTGGAGAGTTCTATGAAATAGGAAACATTTGAACAGAGTATCATCTTTCTTTCAGCTGTTTGTATAGATGCAATTTCTGCAATTCTATACCTCACAGCTCTAATTCCTCTTCATCTGTGTCTCAGGCTTCCATCAATAATCCTTCTGTTGAAACACATTTGACAAGAGAGGTAGAGTGGATACCCTTGCAATATCTTCTGAATGTCACTCAAGAGCGATTGGTAATCGAGATCATAAATTTTAGGAAGAAAAATGTAAAACTAAGTTGGGGGTTCCATCTGTATGAATCTGGATTGGATAAGGGTATAGTTAATAGCATTTTATAAAAATCATTTTTTGATTAGACAGTGGAGATTTTGTAAAACATTAAAAAAATCAGTGGATATTATGGATATATATCTTAAAAAATAAACGACTCTTGCAATATACCTTAATAAATGAATGAATTGGATGTTTTCTGGATCCAGTTATATTCACCTCACACACTGTGATTTTAATACATCTTCCCATCCTAGAAAGTCTATAGTACAGTTGTTATCCCATCTCATAACATTTATATTGAAAAAAGGATCTAGTCTGTTTGTATGTGTTAGGTAAGAGACTAAATTTTTGCTGCCCTTCTGAAATTCAGGAGAAATATATGCTATTGCTTAAAATAATATATCATTAAAAAGCTGAGTGAGAAAAAAATGAGGTACTCTGTTTGGATAGTGAAAAATGTTAAATTAATTTTATTGATTTGGACTTTTCTGTTTATTAGGTGAAGCTATTAAAATGGTTCTAATTGTTTTTGAACAAAATTTTGAAAATTAAATATGAAAGTCATGTAGTGTATTTTTCCCTTAATTTGTTCAAGAGCACTACACTCATATTAACTTTTCATTATTTGTTTATATAATAGCATTATATAATAGAACTTTAGGGGAAATGTACTATATTTAGGTATATTTATCCTATACTGTTTTTCTCTCAAATCTAGTATATTATGTGTTCTGCATATGTTTAGTTACAAAATGAAAGAACATTGTGTATTAAGCATTTAGAAAAAGGAATGATGAATTTAAAATAGCCTTTGTCTAAACATATGAATTCATACTGTTCATGGGGTTCTCAAGGCAGGAATACTGAAGTGGTTTGCCATTCCCTTCTCCAGCGGTCCACGTTTTGTCAGAACTCTCCACCATGACCCGTCCATCTTGGGTGGCCCTACATGGCGTGGCTCATAGTTTCATTGAGTTAGACAAGGCTGTGGTCCATGTGATCAGATTGGTTAGTTTTCTGTGATTGTGGTTTTCAGTCTGTCTGCCCTATGATCGATAAGGATAAGAGGCTTATGGAAGCTTCCTGATGGGAGAGACTGACTGAGGATGATACTGGGTCTTGTTCTGATGGGCGGGGCCGTGGTCAGTAAATCTTTAATCAAATTTTCTGTTGATGGCTGGAGCTGTGTCCCCTTCCTTCTGTTTATCTGGGGCCAAACTATGGTGGAGGTAATGAAGATAATGGTGACCTCATGAAAAGATCCCATGCATGTACTGCTACAGTCCATGCTCCCAACCCTGCAGCAGGCCACCACTGACCCATGCCTTCACTGGAGACTCCTGGACACCCACAGGCAAGTCCAGGACAGTCTCCTGTGGAGTCATTGCTCCTTTCTCCTGGGTGCTGGTGCACAAGGTTCTGTTATGCCCTCCAAGAGACTGCTTCCCAGTCCTGTGTGAGTTCTGGCAGCTCTATGGTAGGGTCAAGGGCAACCTCCTCCCAGAGTACTTAAGCCATACCCACACCCAGAGGCCCTGTCCTTGCAGCAGACCACTGACAACCTGTACCGCCACTGGAGACACTCAAACACAGTTCTGTCTCAGTCTCTGTGGAGTCCCTGGGTCCTGGTGCCCACAAGATTTGTTTGAGCCCTCTGAGCATCTCTGGCAGAAATGGGATTTGATGCTAACTGTGAATTTGTGCCTCCTACCACTTGCTGGGGCTTCTCTTTTGCCCTTGGGTGTGAGGTGTCTCTTCACAGCCGCTCCAGTACCTATCGTCTTATTGGGATTTCTCTTACCTTGGACGTGGGGTATTTATACAGGACTGCTCCAGTGAAATGCAGTGCCACTCCTGACCTTGGACTTGGGGACTCTCCTCTTGGCAGCTCCAGTGCTGCACAGTCGGCGCTCGCTGTTCCAGTGCTGTGCAGCCACTGTATGAAAAGGCAGAAAGACAGGACACTGAAAGATTAACTCTCCAGGTCAGTAGGTACCCAATATGCTACGGGACATCAGTGGAGAAGTAACTCCAGACAGAATGAAGAGAAGGAGCCAAAGCAAAAGCAACATCCAGTTGTGGATGTGACTGGTGATGGAAGCAAGATTCAATGCTGTCAAGAGCAATATTGCATAGGAACCAGGAATGTTAGCTCTGTGAATCAAGGCAAATTGGAAGTGATTAAACAGGAGATGGCAAGAGTGAATGTTGACATTTTAGGAATCAGCAAACTAAATTGGACTGGAATGGGTGGATTTAACTCAGAAGACCATTATATCTACTACTGTGGACAAGAATCTCTTAGAAGAAATGGAGTAGCCATCATGGTCAACAAAAGAGTCTGAAATGCAGTACTTGGATGCAGTCTCAAAAATGACAGAATGATCTCTGTTCATTTCCCAGGCAAACCATTCAGTATCATGGTAATCCAAGTCTATGCCCCCACCAGTAATGCTAAAGAAGCTGAAATTGAACGGTTCTATGAAGACCTATAAGAAGTTCTAGAATTAACACCCCAAAAAGATGTCCTTTTCATTATCAGTTCAGTTCAGTTCAGTCACTCAGTCGTGTCCAAATTTTGTGACCCCATGAATCGCAGCACGCCAGGCCTCCCTGCCCATCACCAACTCTCGGAGTTCACTCAGACTCACGCCCATCGAGTCCGTGATGCCATCCAGCCATCTAATACTTGGTTGTCCCCTTCTCCTCCTGCCCCCAATCCCTCCCAGCATCAGAGTCTTTTCCAATGAGTCAACTCTTCGCAGGAGGTGACCAAAGTACTGGAGCTTCAGCTTCAGCATCGTTCCTTCCAAAGAAATCCCAGGGTTGATCTCCTTCAGAATGGACTGGTTGGATCTCCTTGCAGTCCAAGGGACTCTCAAGAGTCTTCTCCAACACCACAGTTCAAAAGCATCAGTTCTTCAGTGCTCAGCCTTCTTTACAGTCCAACTCTCACATCCAT
>SJXQ01009485.1:240256-279139 GCA_006408695.1 Aepyceros melampus | reverse complement strand
TTTTCTTGAAGAGATCTCTAGTCTTTCCCATTCTGTTGTTTTCCTCTATTTCTTTGCATTGATCGCTGAAGAAGGCTTTCTTATCTCTTCTTGCTTTTCCTTGGAACTCTGCATTCAGATGCTTGTATCTTTCCTTTTCTCCTTTGCTTTTTGCTTCTCTTCTTTTCACAGCTATTTGTAAGGCTTCTCTAGACAGCCATTTTGCTTTTTTGCATTTCTTTTCCATGGGGATGGTCTTGATCCCTGTCTCCTGTACAATGTCACAGACCTCATTCCATAGTTCATCAGGCACTCTATCTATCAGATCTAGGCCCTTAAATCTATTTCTCACTTCCACTGTATAATCATAGGGATTTGATTTAGGTCATACCTGAATGGTCTAGTGGTTTTCCCTACTTACCTCAATATAAGTCTGAATTTGACAATAAGGAACTCATGATCTGAGCCACAGTCATCTCCTGGTCTTGTTTTTGCTGACTGTACAGAGCTTCTCCATCTTTGGCTACAAAGAAAATAATCAATCTGATTTCAGTGTTGACCATCTGGTGATGTCCATGTGTAGAGTCTTCTCTTGTGTTGTTGGAAGAGGGTGTTTGCTATGACCAGTGCATTTTCTTGCCTTTTCATTATAGAGGACTGGAATGCAAAAGTAGAAAGTCAAGAAACACCTGGAGTAACAGGCAAATTTGGCCATGAATTACGGAATGAAGCAGGGCCAAGGCTAATAGAGTTCTGCCAAGAGATCACACTGGTCATAGCAAACACCTTCTTCCAACAACACAAGAACAGACTCTACACGTGGACATCACCAATGGTCGACATAGAAATCAGATTAATTATATTCCTTGCAGTCAAAGATGAAGAAGCTCTATTCAGGCAGCAAAAACAAGACTAGAAGCTGACTGTAGCTCAGATCATGAACTCCTTTATGTGAAATTCAGACTTAAATTGAAGAAAGTGGGGAAAACCATTAGACCATTCAGGTATGACCTAAATTTAATCTCTAATGATTGTACAGTAGAAGTGAGAAATAGATTTAAGAGACTAGATCTGGTAGACAGAATGCCTGATGAACTATGGATGGAAGTTCGTGACATTGTACAGTAGACAAGGAGCAAGACCATCCCCAAATGGCTGTCTAGGGAGACCTTACAAATAGCTGACAAAAGAAGGGAAGCAAAAAGCAAAGGAGAAAATGAAAGCGATACACATTGGAATGCAGAGTTCCAGAGAATAGCAAGGAGAGATAAGAAAGCCTTCCTCAGTGATCAGTGCAAAGAAATAGAGGAAAACAATAGAATGGGAAAGACTAGAGATCTGTTCAAGAAAATGAGAGATGCCAGGGGAATATTTCATGCAAAGATGGGCTCAATAAAGGACCGAAATGGTATGGACCTAAGAGAAGCAGAAGATACTAAGAAGAAGTGGCAAGAATACACAGAAGAACTGTAAGAAAAAGATCTTCACAACCCAGATAATCACAATGGTGTGATCACTCATCTAGAGCCAGACGTCCTGGAATGTAAAGTTAAGTGGGCCTTAGGAAGCATTGCTACGAACAAACTGGTGGAGGTGATGGGATTCCAGTTGAGCTGTTTCAAATCCTGAAAGATGATGCTGTGAAAGTACTGCACTTAATATGCCAGTTCATTTGGAAAAGTCAGCAGTGGCCACAGGACTGGAAAAGGTCAGTTTTCATTCCAATTCCAAAGGAAGGCAATGCCAAAGAATGTTCAAACTACTGCACAATTGCACTCATCTCACATGCTAGCAAAGTAATACTCAAAATTCTCCAAGCCAGGCTTTAGCAATACATGAACCGTGAACTTCCAGATGTTCAAGTTGGATTTAGAAAAGGCAGAGGACCAGATATCAAATTGCCAACATCCACTGTATCATCAAAAAAGCAAGAGAGTTCCAGAAAAAACATCTGCTTCCACTTTATTGACTATGCCAAAGCCTTTGACTGTGTGGATCAAAATAAAGTGTGAAAAATTCTGAAAGAGATGGGAATACCAGACCACCTACCTGCCTCTTGAGAAATCTGTATGCAGGTCAGGAAGCAATAGTTAGAACTGGACATGGAACAAAAGACTGGTTCCAAATAGGAAAAGGAGTATGTCAAGGCTGTATATTGTCACCCTGCTTATTTAACTTCTATGCAGAATACATCACGAGAAACACTGGGCTGGAAGAAGCACAAGGTGGAATCATGATTACCGGGAGAAATATCAATAACCTCAGATATGCAGATGATACCACCCTTATGGTAGAAAGTGAAGAGGAACTAAAAAGCCTCTCGATGAAAGTGAAAGAGGAGAGTGAAAAAGCTGGCTTAAAGCTCAACATTCAGAAAATGAAGATCATGGCATCTGGCCCCATCACTTCATGGGAAATAGATGGAGAAACAGTGGAAATGGTGGTTGACTTTATTTTTTGGGGCTCCAAAATCACGGTAGTTGGTAACTGTAGCCATGAAATAAAAAGACGCTTACTTCTTTGAAGAAAAGTTATGACCAACCTAGACAGCATATTAAAAGCCAGAGACATTACTTTGCTAACAAACGTCCATCTAGCCAGGGCTATGTTTTTCCAGTGGTCATGTATGGATGTGAGATATGGCCTATAAAGAAACCTGAGCACTGAAGAATTGATGCTTTTGAACTGTGGTGTTGGAGAAGACTCTTGAGAGTCCCTTGGACTGCAAGGAGATCCAACCAGTTCATCATAAAGGAAATCCGTCCTGAACATTCATTGGAAGGACTGATGTTGAACCTGAAACTGAAACTCCAATACTTTGGCCACCTGATGACTCATTTGAAAAGACCCTGAGCTGTGAAAGATTGAAGGCTAGAGGAAAAGCGGATGACAGAGGATGAGATGGTTGGATGGCATCACGGACTCAATGCACGTGAGTCTGAGTGAACTCCGGGAGTTGGTGATGGACAGGGAGGCCTAGCATGCTGCAGTCCATGCGTTCGCAAAGAGTCAGAGACGACTGAGCGACTGAACTGAAATATATGAATTAGAGAAATTGAAGCATATGACCACAGGCTATCACGCTACTTTCTCTAGAATAAATTGCACTGTTTGAAGAATTCCTTTATGCTCACAAGTTGCAGCAGATAAACATTATGCAATTCATAAGAGATCTATATTGAATAACGGAAACAGATAACTTTAAAAGTGGTGCAAGTGGTGAGGCCTAAATGCCCACTAAACATGAATTCTACATTTCCCTGTTTATTTGTAGTCATTCTTCTTTCATTCAACTCTTTGGGAATTAGAGAACTCCAGCCTGTCCTGGAAGAAGTCTCTGTTGCAGTAAGGAAGGCTTCTTTTCTCTCTGTGTCTGTTTAGCTTTCAGCTGCCCTGAGTCTCTGCCAGGTATCAATCAGGGCTGATTGGACACCTGTGTCTAGGGACCAGGACAGAGCAGCTCACCTCACTCAGGTCATCAGACCATCTCAAGACGGCAAAGAACCCCTGAAGTTATGAACAAATTTACTTATGATGCAAATTAATGACCTGCGCTTAGATGCTTCATTAATGCTCTGTCTCCCCTGAGCCACCAAGGTGTCAGAAGTTCCACTGTTTGCTCTCACATTTTTTTCTGTCTGTAATATATGTTAATAACCATTTATTCTCATAGAAATGGTTTCATCAATTACTAATGGCTAGTTAACAAACTATCAAAGCAGAGATGAAAATTAGATTCCATTTAGAAAAAAATAACAAAAAATATTTACCTTTTCCGTGGTAATGTGTAAAAAAACTTCAGAAAATTGTTATTATATGAGGTCTCCGAAGAGTCTGTGATTAAAAACAATGAAAGAGGAGAAATATGAGTTTCTATCTAGGTCACTATTTTTTTTTTTTTTTTTTAAAAGTGATGAGAATAATTATGAAAACCCATGCATTTGCCCTGAGTTATAATTGTATTATATTAACCTCAGCTGACAATATTCTATACAGACTTTCATTTACTTAAAATTCTGCCTCTTGGGTTTAAACACACATCTAAAATTTGCTCAACTCATTTCTTTCTTGCTGAGGTCACTTTATCAGTTACTCTCAACCACTGAACTAATTTTATGTGTTCCTTTTTTCCAATATTACATTCTCAAACTTTTGGCATCTGGGAATTTTTCTCTGTGGTGGTTTTATTGCTGAATTCAAGATTTGTAGTTATTATTAATTATTATGGCTAATAAGATGTTAAGATGAGTTGATAAGGTTTTGCTGCTTCTTTTGCTTAATATTAACGACATGATACTGACTACCGTGGACAATGCCCAGGCATTTGCCAGTGAAGTGGGCCCATGAAGAATGAATTGTTTTTTTAATTCAGAAATTACCTCAGCAGAGAAAACAATGCTTGACAGTTTCCTGTGGCTGTGGTCTTTGGTTTTAGGTAGCTCATACAGTAGAATGGATCTTAGCAATATTTGAGAAAGATACTTCCAGAATTTCACCACTAAAAAGAACAGGCACTAATAATAAATATATGGAAAGAATAAATATTTGAGAATCTGTTTTATGTCCTTGAGGATCATTTGCTTAGTTGTTTTGCTTTTCAATAAGATTTGTTATGTTATTTATTGCCAGATTATGAAAGTGTGGAGTGTATTTCTATAAAAAATGCTCAAATTGACTGAATAAGTTACTTCTAGCAGATATTCAAGTCCTGTATTGTGTATTAGGTGGGCAAAAAAGAAAGGTTCAGAGAAAAGAGGCATGAGTCATTTTTTGAGTTTTGGGGAAATGTGAATACTGGCTAATTATTCTAGTATGAGCAGTACTTTGAAAGATTAAGACTAATCCTCTTGAAAAGTTCATGAGAGCAGTGGCTTGGGGTTGTAATTCTATCAGTGAAAAATCATTTTTGTGCAGTTCTAAAAATTGCCAGTATAGAATCTGAAAATTATGAAAACAACAGTTTAGCTAGTATCCATGAATGAATTCAGTATGCTATTAGATACATGCTTCTTTTTATTTTCTTGACTCACTAATCATAAGTCGAGTCCTCTAATTGTTAGAGATGAGCTACTGAATTATGATACTGAATTATGATTCTACAATTAATTTGATAAAATGGATATACTAAGTTAAGTAAAACTTCAGGTATATGGAAATATTTTGTTGACAGGCATTTGAAAATTAAACTATTTCCTAAATGTTATTTGAATATTTAGTTTTATAAAGTTCCTATTTAGCATGGAAGACTATGAGGGTTAGATTCTCTTGATCCCTGTACAGATCAGTGAAAATTAGATGTAATAATGTATTAATTCAGTTGAAGAAAAGCTTTTACTGGAAGCCTAGAAGTCATTTGAGTTTTTAAATTTCAAAATAAACATGTAGTTCTTATTCATCTTAAATTATATTTACCCTAAGGAATTTCCACAAGTATAAATTTAAGTTAGGAAAAATTTAGCTTCACCTAAGTCAGAAAAAGTGAAGTTTTAAGAATAAAAGCTGATGACATGGAAAATAACTATTACTTGAGCTGATGATGTACAGTACATTTCAAAGCAAATGCTTTGCTGTAATCTTGATGCTACTGTATCTGTGTTAAAAACTTAAGCTGCTACCAGGTAAAAGGAGAAAAGGGTGAGGCAATTTAATATACAAAGTATCTGCACAGAATGCCTCTAAGGTAGCTTGTATTTTTGAAAGATGTGATGGAAGACAGGACAAATACCCAAGAATGAACTTGGAAGAGCAATGCCATGGCCAAGTGGTAATTAACCATGTAAGAAGATTTTTAAAAAGAACTGAAAATGATTTCTAGGTCGTTGACTAAGAAAAATTACTTTCTAGGGAAAGTAAACACAGTTGGGAAGAGGGGAGTTGCCTCTTATTTACAGAGTCTCTATTATGCTTAAGGGCTTTAGTCTGTTTTTTCATTTAATCCTCAGAGCAATACACAAAGGGTAGGTATTTAATAGATAAGAAGGCAGAGACTCAGAAAGATCAATAATTTGCCTCAGTTAATATAGTGAGCATCCACGTTTGTTTGGCTCTAAGCTAATGTTCTTATTCATGGCACACAAGAGAGGTAGATAACTGAAAACTGTTGCTCCTAAACTTTTAAAAGTTTTATTTTCCTTGAATTATTTTTACATTGTTTATCTTCTCATTTAAGAATTATTTCTGAATTTTCAGTTGAGTTCACTATGTAAGTTTTTGATACATCATTTTTTTAAATAGTAGCATTGCTCACTGTAGGGTCTTATATCCCCAGATTTTTCACGATTGAGCTCTTTCAATTGTTGGTCAGATAAGTGTGTCCTGGGTAAGCATTTCAAATAAGGGCACTTGGATAATATATTTTGGATCTTTGAATATTTAATAATATATATTTTTGTTGTCTTCTCAAATAAATGACAGCCTGATGAAAACAGATTCTTTGGGAAATAATCTTCCTTCCCCTCCGCCAAGTCTGTAATCATTATCCCACTGCTTTCTAGGTTTTAATGTTGCTTAGAAGCCTGAGGAAAACCTGATTTCTGTCCCTTGCAAATAATCTGTCAATGTTCTTACTAATCTTCCTTGATATTTACATAATGTTTACCCCTGTATCCTTTGAATTAGAAAATGTCAGTATATGTTTGACATTTACTGTTTGACCCAACCCCACACCTACTGACCTAGGAGAGATCAAACTGCAATCCTGTGATTTTAATTTAATTTTTAATCTATTAAGTTTTTGCCAATTGCATTTTTAATTATTCATTTTACCTCATCTTTGCTTTCACTCCTGTATTTAAAAAATCTATATATTGGATTTGTTCTTTGAATTGCCACTAAACTTTGCTAAAACAAAAATATTGGAAGAAGCATCAGAAAAACTGCAAATAATTTTCAAAAAGAAAAATTAACTATGGAAATTATTAGTTGTTCAATTTAACATTGATAAATTTTTGCCAATATGTTAGAGGGTTTGAAGAAACTGATTATTAAAGGAAAAACTGATTAATGACAAAGAAACTGGTTATTAAACATTTGCATTTAAGAAAGAATAGGTTGATGACTTCTATCTATCAACATGAGCCCATGTTAACATCACATCAAAATTACCTCATTTAAAAAATCAATTTACTAGAAAAGTTTAGGAGATTTTAAATGAGGATTTTAATATACATTTTAAGGAAGTCTAACATACCTGTAGAAAAGTGCAAAAATTATATATCTTTGAATAGCCATGAGAGAATATATTCTTATCTAGAAACAGAAGGTTAGTGGTGACCCCTCTCTGTCACCGTCTTCATCTCCCACTCCCAAGTTAACTGTTCTGACTTATATAGATTAATTTTGCTTGCTTTTGAGTTTCTAAAAGAAATGCTTGCATTCCTTTGTACCAAGTTCCTTCATTCAACATTGTGTTTATGGGATTCTTCTATGTTCTCATGTATAATAGAAGGTGATGAACTTTCATTTCTGGACACAATATTCTATTGTGTAACTCTATGATTATTTATCTATTGAGTTTAATACTGGGTTTCTTCCATTTTAGGGTTATTATGAATACAATTGACACAAACTTTGTTAAACACATCTCTTGGGGTATATATTTATGTATATGCCTTCTGTTAATGTCCATTTGAGTTACATATGTTCAACTTTAATAGATAAGGCCAAATGGTCTGGCAATATATAAGTTCCAGTTGCTTTACACCTGCTGTGTGCTGATGTTTGTGTCCCCCGCCCTCCCATTTCAAATTCATGTATTGAAATCCTAATGTCCAAAGTGAGGGTGTTAGGTTTTTGAGAAATTATGAGGGTGGAGACCTCAGGAATGGAACCAGTGCTGTTATAAAGACTACTCACAGCTCTCTCCATTCTTCTATCATTTGAGGATGCAGCTAGAAGACACAAGATATGAACAAGGAAGAGGGCCCCTTCCAAAGGTGACCATGTTGGCTTCTTGGTCTTAGAATGCCCAGCCTCCAGAACTTTGAGAAATAAATGTTTGTAGTTAATAAGTAATCTAGTCTGTAGTATTTTATTAAGGCAGCCTATAGGACTAAGACGACCTCCTTGCAAACACTTGGATTGTCAATCATTTTAATATTAACAAATCTAGTGGGTATATAGTAATATCTCATTGTGGTTTTAATTTGAAGCACCTTAACAACTAATGATGGAGAAGGCAATGGCACCCCACTCCAGTACTCTTGCCTGGAAAATCCCATGGACAGAGGAGCCTGGTAGGCTACAGTTCATGGGGTCGCTGAAGGTCGGACACAACTGAGTGACTTCACTTTCTCTTTTCACTTTCATGCATTGGAGAAGGAAATGGCAACCCGCTCCAGTGTTCTTGCCTGGAGAATCCCAGGGACGGGGGAGCCTGGTTGGCTGCTGTCTATGGGGTCGCACAGAGTTGGACACGACTGAAGTGAATTAGCATAACAACTAATGAAATTTGCAGCTTCTTATATGATTTTTAGCTATTTGAATATCTTTTCTAAGTACTGCTATTTAAAAAATTGGATTATCTACTATTTTCTTACTGATATTTAAGAATTTTATTTGATAACTGTTGTTGTTCAGTCACTACGCTGTGTTTGACTTTGTGATCCCGTGACTGCAGCACACCAGGCTTTCCTGTCCTTCGCTATTTCCCAGAGTTTGCTCAAACTCAAGTCCATTGAGTTGATGATACCATCCAACCATCTCATCCTCTGCTGATCCCTTCTCTTCCTGCCTTCAGTTTTCCCATCATGAGGTTCTTTTCCAGTGAGTCGGCTCTTTGTATCAGATGGTCAAATATTGGAACTGTATAATTTTCCAGATGTTTCCTCCCACTCTATGGCTTGCATTTTCACCCATAATGGTGTTTTGCTTAAGCAGAAGTAGCTAATTTAATATAATCCAATATATTCACCTTTTTCTTTATGACATATTAAGTGTCATAAAAATATTACTCTGTTTTACACTACCTCCTAAAGGAGCTGGGGATGGACAGGGAGGCCTGACGTGCTGCGATTCATGGGGTTGCAGGGTTGGACATGACTGAGCGACTGAACTGAACTGAACTGAAAACATATTTAGAGAAATAATCTACTTAGCAGTGATTTCTATGTTTAGTGTGTAGTTTCTTTCTTTCTCTTATTCTTCCTTTCTTCCTTTTATTTTCCTGGTCTTCACCCAAGAACTGAACTAGTACTGTTTATTTGAAGATCTCGTCTCCCTCCCACTACTCTATAGTGCCACTTTTGTCACAAATCAAGCGTCTGTATGTGTCTTTTCCTGTACTTTGTCTTTTGCTCTGTTTTCCTAATTGTGCATCTTATCACGTATACCAAATTTTCTGCACTGTATCTTTATACTCACTCTTGATATACTGTGGTGTTAATTGTCTCATTCTGTTCTTCAAGATGCCTGGTTATTTTTTTTTTTTTTTCTGTTTACATAAATTTTAGACTTAGCTAGTGAATTTCCATAAGACATCTGCCTGAGACATTGACTGGGATTACATTGATATAAATCAATTTGGGAAAATTGATATTTTAAAAACTTTACACTTTCTAATTCATGTACCTGATATATGCCTCCATGCATTTAGATCATCTTCAGTTTATTAGTTCATTTTTTATTATTTTAAATGAAAAACTTTATCTTTTATAGCACTTTTTGGTTCACAGCAAAATTGAATGGAAAGTACAGAGAGTTTCATCTATCCCCTGTCCTCCCACATATACAACCTCTCCCACTATCAACATCCTGCACCACATGGGTACTTTTGTTGCAATACATGAACCAACATAGGCACAAAGAACCTAAAATCCATCAGTTATGTTGGGGTTCACTCTTGGTGTTGTACATTCTGTGAGTTTTGACAGATGTATAAAAACATGTATTCACCATTGTAGTATCATGCAGAATAATTTCTTTCACTACCTTAAACCCCTCTTGTGTTCCTTCTATTCATCTCTTTCTTTCCCTAGCTCTTGGCAACCACTGATCTTTCCCTAACTCCACAATTTTGCCTTTTCTGGAATGTCATATTGTTGGAATTGCAGTCCATGACCTTTACAGTTTAGCTTCTTTTGGTTAGTAATATGCATTTAAGGTTTCACCATGTCTTTTCATGGCTTAATAGTTTATTTTTTTCTCTTTTTTAAATTGAGGTATGGTTGATATAAAATATTATATGTTTCAGGTATACAGCATAGCGATTCACAATTTTAAAAGATTTTATTCCACTTATTATAAAATATTGGCTATCTTGCCTTTGTTGTACTATATTTATTTCATACATAGTAGTTTGTACCTCTTAATCCCCTGCCCCTGTCCTGCCTCTTCCTTTTTCCTGCTCCCCACTGGTAACCACTATATATTTGTCTGTTCTCTGTATCTATGAGTCTGATGCTGTTTTGTTGTATTCACTTTTTTGAACTGCATTTTTGCCTTTTTTTTTTTTTTTTCAGATAAATGTCCAGGAGTGGACTTGCTGGATAATATGGTAGTTCTGTTTTCAGTTTTTTGTGAAATCTCTATACTGTTTTCCACAGTGACCATACCAGTTTACATTGCCACTAGCAATGTGTGAGTGTCCCTTTTTTCCACATCCTTACCAATATTTGTTATTTGTGGTCTTTTTGATATTAGTCATTCTGAAAGATGTGAGATGATATCTCATTGTGGTTTTAATTTGCATTTCTCTGATGATAAATGGTATCAAGCATCTTTTTATGTGCCTATCGGCCATCTGTATGTCTTCTTTGGAAAAATGTCTATTCACGTCTTTTGCCCTTTTTTATTTGGGGTCCATCCTAAAGGAGATTAGTCCTGAGTGTTCATTGGATGGACTGATGTTGAAGCTGAAATTCCAATACTTTGTCCACCTGACTTGAAGAGCTGACTTATTTTAAAAGACCCTGACGCTGGGAAAGATTGAGGGCAGGAGGAGAAGGGGACGACAGAGGATGAGATGTTGGGTGGCATCATCGACTCAATGGACATGGGTTTGGGCGGACTCCGGGAGTTGGTGATGGACAGGGAGGCCTGGCATGCTGCCGTTCATGGGGTCGCGAAGAGTCGAACATGACTGAGTGACTGAACTGAACTGAACTATTTGGGTTTTTTTTTTTTTTTTGATTTTGAGTTGTGTGAGCTATTTACATAGTTTGGATTACTGTTGTTTAGTCGCTAAAGTCATGTCCAGCTCTTTGCAACCCCATGGACTGTAGCCCACCAGACTCCTCTGTCCGTAGGATCTCCCAGGCAGGAATATTTGAGTGGGTTGCGTTTCCTTCTTCTGGGGATCTTCTCAACCCAGGGACTGCACCTGTGTCTCTTATGTCTCCTGCCCTGGTAGGTTCTTAACTACTCACGCCAATTGGGAAGTCCAATCTTAATTTAGGCAAGTAATTTAATATTGAATCTAATAATAGGCTCTTGAAAATGATATTAAAATATCTTAATACATAGTTAGATTTTTAAAAACTTACTGAAAGAGGACCTGTTAATAAATCACTTTCATTCAGTTGTGACATTTCCAATGTTGTCCCTCGCTTTTATTCCACGTTATTGATCATTTATTATCAGACATAAATGCCTCAAAACAAGAACTAATTAATGCATCATGTTATAGAATCATTACAAAGAAATAGAACAATGGTTTGTGATGATTATATGAAAGTGGCTGCCTAAAATTTAATGGCAGTAAAATCCTGATTCAGCAGGATGTCTCTAGCTTTTCTAAATGGAAAACAAAATGATCACAGGATCAAACTTAGACAAAATGGGTTTCTCACAGTTTCTTAAAATACTATTTATACTCAGAGTTTATACATCTTTCCTTTAAAGATTTTCATTGGTTTTGAATGTAAAAGAAAATGATGTGATGTAAAAGAATTAGAAAACATGGATGTGAGACATGCTTATATCCAATTCAGCAATAAAATGCAATTCAGCAGTTGCCAACATTAGCAATATTTTATATGAAAAATTATGGAAATTTTATTAGCATATGTAATTGTATTTAACAACAAGGGCCAATATTGGGAACCAGTTCTTGAATCTAGCTAATTAAACTTTATAGATCAATGTGCTATTACTTCAGTTATATTATCAAAGAGTTGAATTTCATTTGTCTTTTTATTCAGTTTTCTCTGACTACTTCCTCCCTCTCCTCTTCCCTGTATAACTCAGTGATCATCTCTGAGCAGTCCAGACTGAGGGGCGCACATAAGGAAGTGATTACTGGCTAGCTTTCTCTCTCTTCTTCTGATCCCACCTCATCTCATTCCAGTCACCTCTAACTACCCCCTCCCTCTCCCTTTCTCTACGTAACTCAGTGAACCTCTCTGGGTGTCCCTCAGTGTGGAGAAACTCTTCATCTTTAACCTAATTAAACATGTACTAGGGACATGGTGCCAATATTGGGAACCAGTTCTTGAATCTAGCTAATTAAACTTTATAGATCAATGTGCTATTACTTCAGTTATATTATCAAAGAGTTGAATTTCATTTGTCTTTTTATTCAGTTTTCTCTGACTACTTCCTCCCTCTCCTCTTCCCTGTATAACTCAGTGATCATCTCTGAGCAGTCCAGACTGAGGGGCGCACATAAGGAAGTGATTACTGGCTAGCTTTCTCTCTCTTCTTCTGATCCCACCTCATCTCATTCCAGTCACCTCTAACTACCCCCTCCCTCTCCCTTTCTCTACGTAACTCAGTGAACCTCTCTGGGTGTCCCTCAGTGTGGAGAAACTCTTCATCTTTAACCTAATTAAACATGTACTAGGGACATGGCAGAGGTTTTAACTCAGTGGATGCTGTAAATACATGACAAATAGACTATCTTAAACAAAATTATATTCCAACAGAGGATATTGTCATTTACCCAAAATAACTAAAATATTAGGCTAATAAATATGTCTGTTGAAAGAGTTGGAGACATAGCTAAATTTCTGTTGTGTTTTATATAAGGGAAAGGATACTCCCAGTCATATGAGTTAGAGAAGACTTCATCAAGGATACAGCATTGTGCCTGGTGATAAAAAATTTTAAACATTTGACATGGAGAGATGG
Organism: Aepyceros melampus; assembly: GCA_006408695.1. Taxonomy (NCBI): domain Eukaryota; kingdom Metazoa; phylum Chordata; class Mammalia; order Artiodactyla; family Bovidae; genus Aepyceros; species Aepyceros melampus. Next base: position 266,095 of record SJXQ01009485.1, on the reverse strand, counting down.
GAGACAAAATATTCTACAAAGCATGGTGGAATGGATAAAGGAGGTATTTTAGTATTGCAAAGATCCTCATATTTAATTCTTGATTTCACTAGTTGTGAGTCATTATTTGACTCAGATTTTAAGAGCATGTCTCACATCCATGTTTTTTAATTCTCTTACATCACGTCATTTTTTTTTTCACATTCAAAATCAATGAAAATCTTTAAAGGAAAGATGCATAAACTCTGAGTATAATATAGTATTTTAAGAAACTGTGAAAACCCCTTTTTGTCTAAGTTTTATCTTTTGATCATTTTGTTTTCCATTTAGAAAAGCTAGAGACAAAGCTATCTTCTTTCTAGATTGCAATAACATATCATCTGTGGTTAAAAATTGCCAAGTAGTTGTCTTATTCTTGGAAAGGAATCAAGGTAATTAAAAAATTTATAAGGCTATCAAATTTTTTTAGTGAGAACCTATTCTTTATATTTCTTGTGTTAATAAAAGATGATTATATATATTTCAGCAGCGATCAAAGAAATAATTTTTTTCTGCCCTATTAATTCTACACAGTTATGTTATGGTGACATGATAAATATGTTAGAGGGTTTTATAGCTTCTTTTTTTTCTTTTATAAAGTTAGATTTTAATTCCAAACACTTTTTAACATTTACATTCCCATATCATCTTTTTCCTAAACTAAGCTTTTTTGGGGAGGACTGTTTAATTCCCATTATGAAACTGTCTGCCTTCAATGTTAGATTTTTCACAGTAAACAACTATCCTTTATATCCAGGTTGGCTTGGTGAAGCATGAGTTACATTGATGGCAAAACATTCTAAAATAGGAATCCTAGTATTTGTTCTCATTTATAAATTTTGAATTTAAAGTATCTTTGGAATATATTTTCTTTGACTTAATCAGGAAGGAGGAAGAAGAGAGAGGGTAAAACTCAGTGCTGTCCATGCATGAAATTGGCTTTGGTAATTGGCTTTGACAGTACTAAGGTACTAAACTACACAGCTTCACAAAATGTGAGTCTGGGAATAGAAGGGTATGTAGTAATTAGTCAGTCACTTTGACTTTCGACTTGGCTTAACATATTACCATTTCCCTCATTGCTCTGACCTAAATCAATGACCTTTAAACTGGAATATATTTCATTGTGCCTCCTTATACCCCCCTCCCTTTTCCATCTCTATTACTCCAAAAAGAAAAATGATTCAAGTATGGAAGATACCTACCCATCCATGGAAGAGTATCTATTTTTAACTCCACTGAAACATTGAGAAGTAGTCATTATGACCAAAAAATATGCCTCATTTAACTTAAGAAGTAAAAACTGGGACATTTATGATTGAAGTAAGAAGTATTACTTCATTTCTTATAAGTTTTGTTAGATATAATTTCTTCTTAAACTAGTATTTTTTGAGATAAACAAAACAAAAGAAAAATAGAAACTTTGAGGGGAAAGGTAAAAAAAAGATTCTTCCAATATAAGTTATCTTTTTCTTCCATTTTGCCAAAAGGCATGTAGGTTTAGAATTAGTCAGTTTTTAAAAAATAGTCACTACATATGAGGTTCAATTTATAGTCATTAAAAAACCACTTTTATACTATTGTTTTACCCCCTGCCAGTGATTTAATACTAGACTTACATGATCAGAATCCTTGAAAATTAGGACCTTGACTCTCACATTTTAAACATGATCCCCAGGTTGCTCAAAAAAAAAAAAAGAAAAAGAAAAATCACAGATTTATTTTAAATTAATTTTTATTGGAGTATAGTTTTTTTGCAATGCTGTGTTAGTCTCTCAGTTCAGTTCAGTTCAGTTCAGTTCAGTCACACAGTTCTGTCCGACTCTTTGCGACCCCATGAACTGCAGCACGCCAGGCCTCCCTGTCCATCACCATCTCCCAGAGTCCACCCAGACCCATGTCCATCGAGTTGGTGATGCCATCCAGCCATCTCATCCTCTTTCGTCCCCTTCTCCTCTTGCCCTCAATCTTTCACAGCATCAGGGTCTTTTCCAATGAGTCAATTCTTTGAATGTGGTGGCCAAAGTACTGGAGTTTCAGCTTCAGCATCAGTCCTTCCAATGAACACCCAGGACTGATCTCCTTCAGGATGGACTGGTTGGATCTCCTTGCAGTCCAAGGGACTCTCAAGAGTCTTCTCCAACACCACAGTTCAAAAGCATCAATTCTTTGGTGCTCAGCCTTCTTCACAGTCCAACTCTCACATCCACACATGATCACTGGAAAAACCATAGCCTTGACTAGGCGGATCTTTGTTGGCAAAGTAATGTCTCTGCTTTTGAATATGCTATCTAGGTTGGTCATAACTTTCCTTCCAAGGAGTAAGTGTCTTTTAATTTCATGGCCGCAATCACCAACTGCAGTGATTTTGGAGCCCAAAAAAATGAAGTTTGACACTGTTTCCACTGTTTCCCCATCTATTTCCAATGAAGTGATGGGACCAGATGCCATGATCTTCATTTTCTGAATGTTGAACTTTAAGCCAACTTTTTCACTGTCCTCTTTCCTTTCATCAAGAGGCTTTTAGTTCTTCTTCACTTTCTGCCATAAGGGTGGTGTCATCTGCATTTCTGAGGTTATTGATATTTCTCCTGGCAGTCTTGATTTCAGCTTGTGCTTCTTCCAACCTAGTGTTTCTCATGATATACTCTGCATATAAGTTAAATAAGCATGTACAAGGTAAGAAAAACCCAAGTAAGATGGTAGATGTTGCAAGAAGGCATCAGAGGGCAGACACACTGAAACCATAATCACAGAAAACTAGCCAATCTGATCACACAGACCACAGCCTTGTCTAACTCAGTGAAACTAAGCCATGCCCTGTGGGGCCATGCAAGATGGATGGGTCATGGTGGAGAGGTCTGACAGAAGGTGGTCCACTGGAGAAGGGAATGGCAAACCACTTCAGTATTCTTGCCTCGAGAACCCCATGAACAGTATGAAAAGGCAAAATGATAGGATACTGAAAAGGGAACTCCCCAGGTTGGTAAGTGTTAGTCTCTACTGTACAGCAAAATGAATCAGCCATGCATATACATGTATCCCCTCCCTTTTGGTATTTCACCATCAATTAATTTTGCAATTCTTGAACTTCTTAGGATCGTACATTATGACTTCTTTTCATACTGCTATTTGCATATGGTGTTTTTTCTTGTGTGTGTGATTGTAGCATCTCATGTCAGTTTTTTTTTTTTTTAATCAGCACAGAGTTTACAATGTTGTTTTAGTTTCAACAACTCAGTCAGCAAAATAATTCAGGTGTATATAGGTACAGATATTAAGTATAGTTCTATGTGCTATACAGTAGGTCCTTGGTTTGGTGGTTTAGTCGCTAGGTGGTGTCGGATGCTTGCAACCTTATGGACTGTAGCCTGCCAAGCTCCTCTGTTCATGGGATTCTCCAGGCAAGAATACAGGAGTGGGTTGCCATTTCCTTCTCCAGGCGAATCTCCCCACAGTAGGTCCTTGTTGTTTCCCTATTTTATATGTAGTGGTGTGTTTCTGGTTGCTCCTCCAGCCGCAGTAGTGATAAGGAATCTGCCTGACAGTGCAGGAGACATAAGAGACTCAGGTTCAATCCCTGGCTTGGGAAGATCCCCTGCAGGAGGGCACCACTCCAGTATTCTTGCCTAGAGAATCCCCATGGACAGAGGAGCCTGGCGGGCTACAGTCCATGGGGTCACAAAGAGTCAGACACGACTGAATTGACTTAGCAATCATAGAGTGTGTATAGGTTAATCACAAACTCTAATTTATTTCTGCCCTGCTGGCCCTCACTATCCCCTTGGGTAACCATACATTTGTTTTCTATGTCTGTGGGTCTATTTCTGTTTTGTAAATAAGTTCATTTGTATCAGTTTTTTAGGTTACACATGTAAGTGATATCATATGATATTTGTCTCTGTCTAATTTACTTACTTCAGTTAATATGAGGACCTCTAAGTCCACCTTGTGCTGTGTGCTTAGTTGCTCATTCGTGTCCAACTTCCCTGGGGCTTCCCTGATAGCTCTGTTGTTAAAAGAATCTGCTTAGAATGCAGGAGACCCTTGTTCAATTCCTAGGTCGGGAAGATCTGCTGGAGAAGGGATAGTCTACCCACTCCAGTATTCTCAGGCTTCCTTTGTGGCTTAAATGGTAAAGAATCTGCCTGCAATACAGGAGGCCTGGGTTCAATGCCTGGGTTGGGAAGATCGGGGGAGAAGGGAAAGGCTACTCACTCCTGTATTCTGGCCTGGAGAATTCCATGAACTGTATAGACTATGAGGTCTCAAAGAGAAAACACGACTGAGTGACTTTCACTTTCACTTTCATTCTGACTGGCATAAGGTAATACCTCATTGTTGAGAATTGCATTTCTCTAATAATTAGCAATTGGAGAAGGCAATGGCATGCTGGCTTAAATGGTAAAGAATCTGCCTGCAATACAGGAGGCCTGGGTTCAATGCCTGGGTTGGGAAGATCGGGGGAGAAGGGAAAGGCTACTCACTCCTGTATTCTGGCCTGGAGAATTCCATGAACTGTATAGACTATGAGGTCTCAAAGAGAAAACACGACTGAGTGACTTTCACTTTCACTTTCATTCTGACTGGCATAAGGTAATACCTCATTGTTGAGAATTGCATTTCTCTAATAATTAGCAATTGGAGAAGGCAATGGCATGCCACTCCAGTATTCTTGCCTGGAAAATCCCATGGATGGAGGAGCCTGGTAGGCTGCAGTTTATGGGGTTGCTAGGAGTCAGACACGACTGAGTGACTTCACTTTCACTTTTCACTTTCATGCATTGGAGAAGGAAGTGGCAACCCACTCCAGTGTTCTTGCCTGGAGAATCCCTGGGATGGGGGAGCCTCTGGGATGAGCTGCTGTCTATGGGGTCTCACAGAGTTGGACACGACTGAAGTGACTTGGTAGCAGCAGCCGGAATAAGTAGCAATATTGACAATCTTTTCATGTGCCTGTTAGCCCTCTGTATGTCTTTTCTCAAGAAATGTCAGTTTAGGTCTTTACTCATTCTTTAGATTGGGTTGTTTTTTTATTAAGTGGTGTGAGCTCTTTGTATACTTTGGGAATTAATACGTGTCAATAGTATAATTTGCAAATATTTTATCCTAGTCCGTAAATTATCTTTTTGTTTTGCTTATGGTTTCCTTTGCTGTATAAAGGCTTTAAGATTGATTAGGTCCCATTTGTTATTTTTTGCTTTTATTTCCATTACTCTAGGAGATGGATCAGAAAATATACTGCAATTGTCAAAAAGTGTTCTATGCTTTCCTTTAGGAGTTTTATAGTATCTGGTCTTACATTTAAGTCTTTAATTCATTTTGAGTTTAATTTTGTATATGATGTTAAAGAATGTTCTAATTTCATTATTTTGCATATAGCTGTCCAGTTTTCCCAACACCACTTATTGAAGAGACCATCTTTTCTTCATTGTATATTTTGCCTCTTTTGTTGTATATTAATTGACCACAAGTGGATGAGTTTATTTCTGAGTTTTCTATCCTGTTTCATATATATATATATATATATATATATATATATATATATGTCTGTTTTTGTGCCAGTACAGTACTGTTTTGATTATTGTGTGGTAATGTCATAGCTTATGCATTCATTTTACTACTGATAGTTAGTTTGTTTCTAGTATTTGGTTATAATAAATAAAAGAATTATGAACATTCTTGAGCATGTCTTATGGTGTACAAATACATTCATTTTTCTCAGATACATACCTCAAAGTGGAATTGTTGGGTTATAAGACTGGCAGGGCAAGGTTTTCCAAAGTAGTTTCACCAGTTTACACTGCAGTGTGCAACATATGAGAATTTCAGTTGCTCTGTAGCTTTATCAACCCTTGGTATGATAACTCATTTGCAATTTTAGCCATTGTGGTTGATGTATAAAAATATTTCACTGTTGTTTTAATTTCATTTCCCTTGATGACCAATTGTGTATCTTTTCATATATGTGCATAGCCATTTGATCTCTTTTCTTGTGGATACCTCTTTAAGAATTGTGCCCTTAAAAAAAAAAAAAGGAATGTTTGTGTCTTTCTTAATGATTCTTAGGAGTTCTTTATGTTGTCTGAATGTGAGCCCATTTATCAATTACAGTATTTTCCTCTCTGTGGCTTGCATGTTCTCTTTTTAAATTATGCTTTTGGATAGCTAGAATATCTTAATTTTAAAGAAACTCAGTTTCTGAATCTTTTTGAAAAAATGGTTAACACTTTCTTTGTTCTTTTAAGAAAGTTTTGCCTAATTCAAGGTCATGATGATATTTTCCTGTTTTTTCACTGGACGATTTATTGTTTAACATTGAGGTTTGTGATCCATATCAAATTAATTTGTGTATGGCATGAAGTAGCCATGGTTCACTGTTTCATATTTATATATCCAGTTACTCTAATACCATTTATTTGAAAGACTATCCTTCCTGAATTAGAAGGTACAGTTCAGTTTGTTCAGTTGCTCAGTCGTGTCTGACTTTTTGCGACCCCATGGACTACAGTATGCCAGGCCACCCTGTCCATCATCAACTTCCGGAGTTTACTCAAACTCATGTCCATTGAGTCCGTGATGCCATCCAACCATCTCATCCTCTGTCGTCCCCTTCTCCTCCCGCCTTCAATCTTACCCAGCATCAGGGTCTTTCCAAATGAGTCAGCTTTTCGCATCAGGTGGCCAAAGTATTGGAATATCAGCTTCAACATCAGTCCTTCCAATGAATATTCAGGACTCATTACCTTTAGGATGAACTGGTTGGATCTCCTTACAGTCCAAGGGACTCTCAAGAGTCTTCTCCAACACCACAGTTCAAAAGCATCAATTCTTTGGTGCTCAGCTTTCTTTATAGTCCAACTCTCACATCCATATATGACTACTGGAAAAACCATAGCCTTGACAAGACAGACCTTTGTTGGCAAAGTAATGTCTCTGCTTTTTTAATATGCTGTGTAGGTTGGTCATAACTTTCCTTCCAAGGAGTAAGCATCTTGTATAGATTTTATTAGATTTATTCCTATATATTTGATGTTTTGACACTATGTAAATGGTGTTCTTTTAAAAGTTATATTTTCCATTTGTTCCTTGAAAATGTATAAAATATTTTTGTATATTGAATTCATAAACTATTAATTATGTATGCTTATTAATTTACTTACTAATCCTAATAGTTTATATATTATTTTTATTTTCTATGTATATAATCATATCATTTATGAATATTGACATTATGATTTCTTCCTTTTCAATTTTAAAACTTTGTTTTCATTTCTTTTACAATACTAAAAGCATAATGTTGAATAGAAGTGGTGATGTGGATATGCTTATCAATTTCTTCAGTTCAGTTCAGTTCAGTCACTCAGTCATGTCCAACTCTTTGCGACCCCATGAATCACAGCACGCCAGGCCTCCCTGTCCATCACCAACTCCCGGAGTTCACTCAGACTCACGTCCATTGAGTCCGTGATGCCATCCAGCCATCTCATCCTCGGTCGTCCCCTTCTCCTCCTGCCCCCAATCCCTCCCAGCATCAGGGTCTTTTCCAATGAGTCAACTCTTCGCATAAGGTGCCCAAAGTACTGGAGCTTCAGTTTTAGCATCATTCCTTCCAAAGAAATCCCAGGGTTGATCTCCTTCAGAATGGACTGGTTGGATCTCCTTGCAGTCCAAGGGACTCTCAAGAGTCTTCTCCAACACCACAGTTCAAAAGCATCAATTCTTCGGCACTCAGCCTTCTTCACAGTCCAACTCTCACATCCATACATNTTGATCTCCTTCAGAATGGACTGGTTGGATCTCCTTGCAGTCCAAGGGACTCTCAAGAGTCTTCTCCAACACCACAGTTCAAAAGCATCAATTCTTCCGTGCTCAGCCTTCTTCACAGATCAACTCTCACATCCATACATGACCACAGGAAAAACCATAGCCTTGACTAGATGGACCTTAGTCAGCAAAGTAATGTCTCTGCTTTTGAATATACTATCTAGGTTGGTCATAACTTTTCTTCCAAGGAGTAAGCATCTTTTAATTTCTTAGCTAAAGGGAAAAGTGCTCAATATTTTGCCATTTAGAAGGATGCTAATTGTAGAATTTTTATGGCTAACTTTTATCAGATTTTGATAGCTCTATTTTATTATTAGTATACTAAGGAGATTTATCATTAACAAATTTTATATTTTAGCCAGTGATTTTTATGTATATACAGTGATAATAATTTTTATATCTGTTAAAATGATAGATTTTCACATGTTAATCCAACATTGTACTCTTTTGTTGGTGATATATTTTATATATTGTTGAATCCATTCACTAATACCTTATTTAGGATTTTTGCATTTGTTTTTATAAGACGTATTGGTTGGCAATTTTCCTTTTATATAATGTCCTTGATAGTTTTGGTTTCAGTGATATACTAATATCAGGGACAATGGGAAGTATTTTCTCCTTTTGTATTCTTTGGAAGAGTTCACATGAAATTTCTTGTCTTTTTTTTGAGATTCAACCCATTTCTTGCACAATAACTATAAATCTTTACTTTACACTGTTGTATAGTATTCACAGAAAACTAGTCAATCTAATCACACTAGGACCACACCCTTGTCTGACTCAATGAAACCAAGCCATGCCTGCANATGTATCCTCCTTTTAAAAAATGAAACAAAGATGAATATTTTTAATGATAAAAGGTACAATTCACAAAGAAAATAGACATCATAAACCATTAGACACCTAACAAAGATACATAAAGCAAAAATCAGAAGAAATATAAGGGAGAAGAAAAATATATATAATCATAGTGAGACATATTAACTTTTCTCTGGGAATATTTTATCAAGTGTGAAAACAAGAATAGGAGACCTTGAATGATTTCATTAATAATTTAAATATAAAAGATTTCATTTAATTAATTTATGTTAATCTTATTTCCTACATAAATATATTTAAAATTTTGTATCTCATACTTCTTATTAGATGTCCATAGGACATTTAGAAAACCTGCAAAAAGTTAAACATTACTAAATTTCAAAAAGTAGAATTCTTTTATTGTGTGTGTGATTCAGTTATATATATGTTATTACATATGTTATATACACATGTTAATTTTGAAGGTATTTTCCGTTTAGTTTATTACAAGATATTGGCTATAGTTCCCTATGCTATACAGTAAATTTTTGTTGCTTGTTGCATACCTATTTTTTAAAGTTAGAAATCTAGAATTCTATTCATACTAAGTGTGAATAGAATTTTGTGTGAATCAAAATGTCACACATTTTTTAGTTAGGTAACAATTCATATGTTTTCTAAAATACATATATTACACATATTATATATATTTATAAAAAGCATTTATACTATGCTTGATAAAGGCTTGAGAAAAAACATAAAAAAAGAGATGGAGAAATTGGAAAACATAAGTGAAATAAAATGGGAACACTGAATATGATGTAGCAAAGTGAAAGAAACTACATAAAAGTAAAAGATCCTCATATAGTCCAGTTGTTTTTAAACATGGCTCCTCATTAGAAATATAACTGGAGCTCTGACCAAAAAACCAGCAATAATTGGACACTTGTATTTTTCAAAAATTTCCAAGATAATTCTGATATGCATTAGATTTTAAAAAGACATTACAAGCTTTTCTGTTAAATGGTAGTCTTGGTGATATACAATTCTATCATTTTTCTGTCTACCAATCATGATACAATAGTATCAAGTGAGTAATAGTTACATAATCACAATAGTAAGAGATGTTTATCAATTTTCACAATCAATAACCAGACAAAAATTAAAAGATAAATAGAATTGCAAGCCACAAAGGGAACATGATTAACCTAACAATATAAAGTAATTACATACAATTTTAGGGGTCAAGCAGAGTGATATGGTAAGTGGAAATACATACATGCACATATTTTCATCTGCTCATCCAGTTTGTGTCTTTGGGTTGGTGCATTTAATCCATTTACAGTTAAGGTAAATTTCTGCTTTATTGACTATGCCAAAGCCTTTGACTGTGTGGATCACAATAAACTGTGGACAATTCTGAAAGAGATGGGAATATCAGACCACCTGACCTGCCTCTTGAGAAACCTAAATGCAGGTCAGGAAGCAATAGTTAGAACTGGACATGGAACAACAGACTGGTTCCAAATAGGAAAAGGAGTACATCAAGGCTGTATATTGTCACCCTGCTTATTTAACTTCTATGCAGAGTGTATCATGAGAAACGCTGGACTGGAAGAAGCACAAGCTGGAATCAAGATTGCCAGGAAAAATATCAATAACCTCAGGTATGCAGATGACACCACCCTTATGGCAGAAAGTGAAGAGGAACTAAGGAGCCTCTTGATGAAAGTGAAAGAGGAGACTGAAAATGTTGGCTTAAAGTTCAACATTCAGAAAACGAAGATCATGGCACCTGGTCCCATCACTTCATTGGAAATAGATGGGGAAACAGTGGAAACAGTGTTAAACTTCATTTTTTTGGGCTCCCAAATAACTGCAGATGGTGATTGCAGCCATGAAATTAACATGAAATTAAAAGACACTTACTCCTTGGAAGGAAAGTTATGACCAACCTAGGTAGCATATTCAAAAGCAGAGACATTACTTTGCCAACAAAGGTCCGTCTATCAAGGCTATGGTTTTTCCAGTGGTCACGTATGGATGTGAGAGTTGGACTGTGAAGAAAGCTGAGCGCCAAAGAATTGATGCTTTTAAACTGTGGTGTTGGAGAAGACTCTTGAGAGTCCCTTGGACTGCAAGGAGATCCAATCAGTCCATCCTAAAGGAAATCAGTCCTGGGTGTTCATTGGAAGGACTGATGTTGAAGCTGAAACTCCAATACTTGGGCAACTGATGTGAAGAGCTGACTCACTGGAAAAGAGCCTGATGCTGGGAAAAATTGAGGGCAGGAGGAGAAGGGGACAACAGAGGATAAGATGGTTGGATGGCATCACCAACTCAATGGACATGTGTTTGGGTGGACTCTGGGAGTTGGTGATGGACAGGGAGCCCTGACGTGCTGCGGTTCATGGGATTGCAAAGAGTTGGACATGACTGAGTGACTGAACTGAACTGATGATTTTATTATTGTTTCTTAATTGCTTGGGTTTATTTTTGTAGGTAGGTCTTTTCCTTCTTTTGTTTCCTGCCTGGAGAAGCTCCTTTAGAATTTGTTGTAAAGCTGATTTGGTGGTACTAAATTCTTTTAACTTTTGCTTGTCTGGAAAGCTTTTGATTTCTCCATTGAATCTGAAGGAGAGTCTTGCTGGGTAGAGTATTCTTGATTGTAGGTTCTTCCCTTTCATCACTTTAAATATATCATGCCCTTCTTTTCTGGCTTGTAGAACTTCTATTGAGAAGTCAAATGATAGCCTGATGGGAGTTCTCTTATATGTTATTTGTCATTTTTCTCTTGTTGATTTTAATATTTTATCTTTGTTTTTAATTTTTGTCAGTTTGATTAATATGTGTCTTGGTGTGTTCCTCTTTGGGTTTATCCTACCTGGGACTCCTTGTGTTTCCTGGACTTGGTTGACTATTTCCTTTCCCATGTTAAGAATGTTTTCAACTATTATCTTTTCAAATATTTTCTCAGAAGTTTTCTCTTTCTCCTCTTCTTCTGGGACCCACAGAGTGTGAATGTTGGTGTTTTAATGTTGTTCCAGAGGTCTCAGGCTGTCTTCATTTGTTTTCCTTCTTTTTTCTATATTCTATTCTGTAGCAGTGATTTCCACCATTCTGTCCTTCAGGTCATTTATCTGTTCTTCTGCCTCAGTTATTCTGCTATGGATTCCTTGTAATGTACTATTCATCTCTGTTTGTTTCTTCTTTAGTTCTTCTAGGTCTTTGGTTAACATTTTTTGCATCTTCTCAGTCTCTGCCGTCATTCTTTTTCTGAGATCGTGAATCATCTTCATTATCATTATTATGAATTCTTTTTCTGGAAGGTTGCCTATCTCCACTTCACTTAGTTGTTTTTATGGGTTTTACCTTGTCCTTCATCTGGATATAACTTTGTGCTTTTCCATGCTGACTAACTTTCTGTGATGTGGTTTGGTTTTAGTTGCTGTAGGATTGTGGTTCTTTTTGCTTCTTCCAATTTCCCTCGTGGTTCAGATGGTAGAGTCTGCCTGCAATATGAGAGACCCAGGTTTGATCCCTGGGTTGGAAGATCCCCTGGAGAAGGAAATGACAGACCACTCTAGTATTCTTGCCTGGAAAATCCATGGATGGAGGAGCCTGGCAAGCTACAGTCCATGGGGTCACAAAGAGTCAGACATGACTAAATGACTAACACTTCTTTCTTGCTTCTTTTGTCTGCCCTCTGAGAGAGAAGGCTTAGAGGCTTGTGTAAGCTTCCTAATGGAAGGGACTGGTATTGGGGAAAACTGGGTCATGCTCTGGTGAGCAGGGCCTTGCTCAGTAAAGCTTTAATCTAATTGTCTCCTGAGAATCCCATGGATAGTGAGCATGGTGGGCTACAGTTGCAAAAAGTTGGATATAACTGAAGTCAGTTAATACACACTGAGTAAGTCTGTTTTAGGACAGAGACCAAATCTTATCCATTTTTATATTACTTATATCTAGTACCATGTACTAGCTTTTGTGCTTATTGGATAAAGATAAGTAGTATTATATAATTTTTGAATTATAGCATAATAGTGTATTTGAAATATGAATGACTTTTTTTCAGGTAAAAATATTGTGTACATAGGTAGAAAATGCTAAATGAACTTGCTATCATCCCTATTCTTGTGTCCTTGTAACACATCACTGATCAGTTAAGGAACTGCTGCCCCCTAAACTTGGATATACCCAACAGTTATCTCTTTAATCATGCAGTTCACTACCAAATTATGCTAGTCAATCTATTCCTAGAGTATCACTTACTACTTCTGGTGTAGTAGTAAGCACAGGGACTAGATATCTGGAAGCATGGGGCAAAGCCTTGCTTTGAAGCATATTATGTACATGACTTGGAGCTTATTGTATAAATTTTTGTCCTTCATTGCTTTATTTGTAAAATGAGGATCATAGTAACTGTGATTTAGAGGACCAACAAAGAACAGAAGGGCATGCTGGATACTGAAAAAAGCTTAGAAATAAGGGATTTTGATCACAGTCTTGGATCAGGCTCTTATAAATTAGATAAACTTGAAGAAGGAGGAAAACCCCATGATGACAACATCTGCATATATTTTGTTTTCCTTCCTATCCACAGGCAGCATAGCATCTACTTAGAAAGTATGCAAATGGTATTTATTGAATTAAATGATTTGTCAATTAAGGGGAATTTAGAAAATTGCTCCTTATATCCCTTTTTGTTCATACATTCTATAATTTTTGGTAATGGAAGTATAAGTGCTTTGAAGATTAAAGGTGTGTTTAAAAGGGACTCTTTAAATTTTGGCTACATTATTATTTTGAAGCAGCTAAAGGAGAAGGAAGAGACTTTTATTGATATTAAGGCTAGATAACTAGTGTCAGGGTTAGATTATTCAATCAGTTCAGTTCAGTTGCTCAGTCGTGTCTGACTCTTTGTGACCCCGTGGACTGCAGTATGTCAGGCTTCCCTGTCCATCACCAACTCTTGGAGCTCACTCAAACTCATGTCCATCAAGGCAGTGATGCCATCCAACCATTTCATCCTCTGTTGTCCCCTTCTCCTCCTGCCCTCAATCTTTCCCAGCATCGGGTCTTTGCCAATGAGTCAGTTCTTTGCATCAGGTGGCCAAAGTATTGGAGTTTCAGCTTTAGCATCAGTCCTTCCAATGAATGTTCAGAACTGATTTCCTTTAGGATGGACTGGTTGGATCTCCTTGCAGTCCAAGGGACTCTCAAGAGTCTTCTTCAACATCACAGTTCAAAAGCATCAATTCTTTGGTGCTCAGCTTTCTTTATAGTTCAATTCTCACATCCATACATGACTACTGGAAAAACCATAGCTTTGACTAGACAGACTTTTGTTGGCAAAGTAATGTCTCTGCTTTTTAATATGCTATCTAGATTGGTCATAGCTTTTCTTCCAAAGAGCAAGCATCTTTTAATTTCACAGCTACAGTCACCATCTGCAGTGATTTTGGAGCCCCTGCCAAAATCAAGTCTGTCACTGTTTCTACTGTTTCCCCATCTTTGCCATGAAGTGATGGCTGTGGCCATACCATCCTGAAGGTGCTCGACCTCATCTGATCTCAGAAGCTAAACAGGATCGGGCCTGGTTAGTATTTGAATAGGAGACTGCCTGGGAATATTGAGTGCTGTAGGCTTTTGGGGGCTTTCTCGATAGCTCAGTTGGTAAAGAATCTACTTGCAATGCAGGAGACCCCAATTTGATTCCTGGATTGAGAAGATCCCCTGGAGAAGGGATAGGCTACACATGCCAGTATCGTTGGGCTTCTCTTGTGGCTCAGCTGGTAAAGAATCTGCCTGTAATGTGGGAGACTTGGGTTTGATCCCTGGGTTGGAAAGATCCCCTGGATAAGGGAAAAGCTGGCCTGGAGAATTCCATGGACTACAGTCCATGGGGTTGCAAAGAGTCAGATACGACTGAGAGATTCACTTCACTTCAGATTTTTCAATAGGGAGGCAAAATCTAGAGTAAGGACTATAGGATTCTGCTGGACTATTATTTGTATATTTTTACATAATTATTTGCATGTCAATATTGCTGAGACTACCTGCATCTAATTAAAAAAAAAATTTCCTTGATAATTCTATATAAACATAGCACCTTTGTTTGACAGTAATTCACTGCACTTTCCCCACCCCTTTTTCCTTTTGAAAATTGGTAAGACAATACTTGGTTCTTATCTGGCAAGAAATACTCTTTTGTTGCTACTTTGTAGGAATGATTTGGCTAGAATTTGTATACGATAGATATTGGTATACAACTATAAGCCTTTGGATGCAGGCAATGAAAATCTTAATGTGATTTTCATTTTTTCCCCCTGGAACATTGTGGTTTAAACCTGTTGAAAATAGAGTAAGTTAATTTTCAGGCTTGTTTGTTTTCTCAAAAGTTAAGCCACTGAATAGAGTACTTTTTGACATGTACATTCTGCTGTCACATTGAATCTTACATCTGCATCTAAAAAAATCAGCATAAGATACTAGTAAACTTGAGCAATTTTTAAAGCTTTTCATCTGCTTATGGAGGGTATTAACTGCTTTCTTTTTTTTTTTTTCAAAAGGATAGCAATTAAAAAAATTTTTTATTTTTACTTTATTTTACTTTACAATATTGTATTAGTTTTGCCGTACATTGACATGAATCCATCTCGGGTGTACATGAGTTCCCAATCCTGAACTCCCCCCCGCACCACCTCCCACCCCATATCAACTCTCTGGATCATCCCCGTGCAGCAGTCCCAAGTATCCTGTATCCTACATCGAACATAGACTGGCGATTCATTTCCTACATGATAATATACATGTTTCAGTGCCATTCTCCCAAATTCTCCCACCCTCTCCCTCTTCCTCAGAGTCCAAAAGTCCATTCTATACATCTGTGTCTCTTTTTCTGTCTCACATACAGGGTTATCATTACCATGTTTCTAAATTCCATATATATGAGTTAGTATACTGTATTGGTTTATTTAACTTATATGCAGAATACATCATGAGAAACGTTGGACTGGAAGAAGCACAAGCTGGAATCAAGATTGCCGGGAGAAATATCAATAACCTCAGATATGCAGATGACACCACCTTTATGGCAGAAAGTGAAGAGGAGCTAAAAAGCCTCTTGATGGAAGTGAAAGAGGAGAGTGAAAAAGTTGGCTTAAAGCTCAACATTCAGAAAACAAAGATCATGGCATCCAGTCCCATCACTTCATGGGAAATAGATGGGGAAACAATAGAAACAGTGTCAGACTTTATTTTTTTGGGCTCCAAAATCACTGCAGATGGTGACTGCAGCCATGAAATTAAAAGACGCTTACTCCTTGGAAGAAAAGTTATGACCAACCTAGATAGTATATTCAAAAGCAGAGACATTACTTTGCTGACTAAGGTCCGTCTAGTCAAAGCTATGGTTTTTCCTGTGGTCATGTATGGATGTGAGAGTTGGACTGTGAAGAAGGCTGAACACCGAAGAATTAATGCTTTTGAACTGTGGTATTGGAGAAGACTCTTGAGAGTCCCTTGGACTGCAAGGAGATCCAACCAGTCCATTCTGAAGGAGATCAACCCTGAGATTTCTTTGGAAGGAATGATGCTAAAGCTGAAGCTCCAGTACTTTGGCCACCTCATGCAAAGAGCTGACTCATTGGAAAAGACCCTGATGCTGGGAGGGATTGAGGGCAGGAGGAGAAGGGGACGACCAAGGATGAGATGGCTGGATGGCATCACAGACTCAATGGATCAACCAGTCCATTCTGAAGGAGATCAACCCTGAGATTTCTTTGGAAGGAATGATGCTAAAGCTGAAGCTCCAGTACTTTGGCCACCTCATGCAAAGAGCTGACTCATTGGAAAAGACCCTGATGCTGGGAGGGATTGAGGGCAGGAGGAGAAGGGGACGACCAAGGATGAGATGGCTGGATGGCATCACAGACTCAATGGACGTGAGTCTGAGTGAACTCCAGGAGTTGGTGATGGACAGGGAGGCCTGGCATGCTGTGATTCATGGGGTCGCAAAGAGTCGGACACGACTGAGCGACTGAACTGAACTGAACTGATACTGTATTGGTGTTTTTCTTTCTGGCTTACTTCACTCTGTATAATCGGCTCCAGTTTCATCCATCTCATTAGAACTGATTCAAATGTATTCTTTTTAATGGCTGACTAATACTCCATTGTGTATATGTACCACAGCTTTCTTATCCATTCATCTGCTGATGGACATTAGGTTGTTTCCATGTCCTGGCTATTATAAACAGTGTTGCAATGGACATTGGGGTACATGTGTCTCTTTCCATTCTGGTTTCCTTGGTGTGTATGCCCAGCAGTGGGATTGCTGGGTCATATGGTAATTCTATTTGCAATTTTTTAAGGAATCTCCACTCTTCCTATCAAGCTACCAGCGGTATTTTTCACAGAACTAGAACGAATAATTTCAAGATTTGTATGGAAATACAAAAAAACTCGAATAGCCAAAGCAATCTTGAGAAAGAAGAATTAACTGCTTTCTTTTGACTATGGAAGACTCAGATCAGCAAAGATATAACAGGATGCATATCACTGCCGGGGCTTCCCTGGTGGCTCAGAGGTTAAAGTGTCTGCCTCCAACGCGGGAGACCTGTGTTCGATCCCTGGGTCGGGAAGATCCCCTGGAGAAGGAAATGGCAACCCACTCCAGTACTCTTGCCTGGAGAATCCCATGGATGGAGGAGCCTGGTAGGCTACAGTCCATGGGGTCACAAAGAGTCGGACACGACTGAATGACTTCACCTCACCTCACCTCATATCACTGCAGATTTTCTTCATTGTCATCTGTTGCTGGCAAGAGGGTCAGATGTGAAAAAGAAAATGACTGCTTCTTTTAATTTCCTTTTCCTATCTTTTAAAATAAGTATTCTCTGTGTGTGTTCATGCCAAAACATCATTCATGGTGTGTGTGTGTGTGTGTGTGTGTGTGTGTGTGTGTGTGTGTGAAGAGGCAAAAGGAGGGAGGAACCTGGCTGGAAGGTACATTTAACTTTTCTTGGGCAAACTGTTTTCCTATTTGGCCTTCGTATTATAAAGGTAAGTTGTGAATCATGACTTTCAGATCAATACATTTTCCAGCAGAATATATGCTGTAACTTCCTGTTTATTTGTACTGAAGTATAGTTGCCTTGAGGCTTCTTGGGTGGTGCTAGTGGTAAAGAACCCGCTTACCAGTGCAGGAGACACAAGAGACATAGCTTCAATCCCTGGGTCAGGAAGATCCACTGGAGAAGGAAATGGCAACCAGCTCCAGTATTCTCACTTGGAGAATCCCGTGGACAGAGGAGCCTGATGGACTACAATCCATGAAGTCACAGAGAGTTGGACATGACTGAGCGACTTAGTTGCTTTACAACATGCATAGTTGCTTTACACTGCTGTACAACAAAGTGAACCAGGCATACATATACATATATCCCCTCTTTTATGGAGGAAATTTATTTCTTTTTATCTTTTGTCATTGCACCACATGAGATGTGGGATCTAAGTTTCTCAGCCAGGGATCAAACCTGAGCCCCCTGCATTGTAAGTGCAGAGTCTTAACCTTTAGACCACCAGGGAAGTCTGATAACTTCTTGTTTGGAATGTTCTGATTTTATCGACTAATGTCTCTGTCTTTCTATCCTCAGGAATTTCTGGACTTGTGGACATGTGAGAACTATGTTATATTCAAAACTTATAGATACATTTGTCCATGTATTAAGTTACAATTTCTCTGTATAACTATACAATAAATACAGTCTTTGTTGTTTAGAAAGTAGCGGCATTTGTTCTTTCCAAAATTAAGCTTTAGTTTCATGTATTGATAGACTATCAAGTTTCAGTTGTGTCCAACTCTTTGCGACCCATGGACTATACAGTCTATGGAATTCTCCAGATCAGAATACTGTAGTGGGTAGCCGTTTCCTTCTCCAGGAGCTCTTCCTAGCCCAGGGATATAACCCAGGACTCCTGCATTGCAGGCGGATTCATTACTGTCTGAGCCACCAGGGAAGCCCAGACTATCAGGATTACAACAAGTTCCAGATAGTTTAGCATTTCTCTTTTTCAGATGAGGGAATTATGGGTGAGAGCAAGCAAGTGACTGTGTCCAAGGTCTCACTGCTTTAACAGTGACAAAGCTGCTGTGACACACTAGATCTCAAATTTCATAGTCCTTTCTGTTTTCTGTTGTATCACATGCAACATAAAAAACAAGCCTTAGTTCCCCCATTCCCTTACTTTCCAACTCCCATGGAAATAGGATTGTAGCTTGAAGATTGCCTGAATTTGGTAGTTTAAAATATCTCTCTTCTCCCTCCATGATGCAGTGGAAAGAGCATTTATCTGGAGTCAATTTTGAACAATATTGACTGAATGCCTTTTCTGTGCCAAGTTTGAGACCAGGACCTGGAAATACAGATTATGAGGCAAATAATCCTAGTGTTTACAGTCAGCTCGGACTTCTGGTCTGGCCTCTTATTACTTATCTATCTTTAGGTAAATCATTTCATCTCTCTGAAACTCCATTTTCTGGTCTTTAAAATAAGAGCAAATTCTATTTTTGAAAGTTGTGAAGATTAATTAAACTTTGATAAAAGTAAATCTTATAGCACATTTCTGACAAACAGTAGGCATGCACTCAACAAATGTTAATAATGTCTTCCCTCTTACATCTAGGGTTACTGTGAAAAGCAAATAAGAGAATATACATGAAAAAGCTTTGTGAATTGGACACAAAATTCCATGGACAGAGGAGCCTGGTGTGCTACAGTCAATGGGGTTGCAGAGTCAGACGTGGCTTAGTAACAATAGCAACAACAAATTATAGACAAAGTTGGGGTTTTACACATATTGCCTTTCTTCACTTTGTAAGTTCCAGTCAAATGAAAAGAGGCAAGCATCTCAAGATAAAGTAGCAACTTAATTACAGATTAAGGCTTTGTTCAAGATTGTAGTTTTGATGCGCTTCCCAACACTTTATTCTAGAATTAAATTTACCCACTCAGGTAGGCACAGAGCAGCGTGTGTAGGCACAGGTCTTACCATTGGGGCAGTAATTTTGCATGCAGAAGGTAAACAGAATGAATGCTTCCTGAATGGAAGCAGAGAACCCTGAAAGAGCATAGCTGCCTATGGACAAATTGTTTTTAAGCTCACTAATTACTCCATCTCAGTAGATAAGTCACTCCATCTCACATGAAAAAGAAATGGGAAATGGTATTCAGGCAGGAAGTCTTTTTCTGTGGAAAGAAAACAAGAGGACAGAAAATACAGGTTTCTCTAATAGACACATATGCATTGCTATGAAGAAATTAAAATTCAACCCTCTTCCTCCAAACCCCCATTCTTATATGAACTGCTATTTCGTGTGTGAAAATATCCTTATATTGTCTTCAAAGCTATTTAAACCTCTTTCTCCAGCTTATAATATGTTCAATGAAAAATACAGATTAAAAAATTCTACTGTATTACATTGTATATTATATTCCATATACACAGTATATACAGTCTGTATGGTATGTGTGTGTGTCCTAAAGGAATGTATATTTATTAGAGGAAGTGGAGAGGGAAATAGAGACGGCAATGGCACCCCACTCCAGTACTCTTGCCTGGAAAATCCCATGGACGGCGGAGCCTGGTGGGCTGCAGTCCATGGGGTCGCTAGGAGTCGGACATGACTGAGCGACTTCACTTTCACTTCTCACTTTCATGCATTGGGGAAGGAAATGGCAACCCACTCCAGTGTTCTTGCCTGGAGAATCCCAGGGACGGGGGAGCCTGGTGGGCTGCTGTCTCTGGGGTCTCACAGAGTCGGACACGACTGAAGCGACTCAGCAGGAGAAGGAAATTAAAGTCCTCAGTGTGTCCATCTTCAGGTATGATTATGAGTGATTATTATTATGCATTTCATACTTTTCAAAATTTGTTAATGATGTACTTTTTAAAAGGTGGCAATCTCCTTCCTGCCAAAATGCAACTTTGAAAAAGCACAAACAATAACAAAATCTAGCCATATTGTTTCTTCTTCTCCAGTGCTGGCAATATTTTCCATTTTTCCCTTTTCAGTTATGTTTAGTACAAGTGGTTAACAAACTCACTTGGTGCAGTAAACAGTGGTGGAAAGTCACCTGGAGACTAATGAAACATAATCGTGTGTGAGTGCATGCTGTCATTTCTAAGGTGTCTGATTCTTTGCAATCCTATAAACTAGAGCCCACCAGGCTCACTATTCATGGGATTCTACAGGCAAGAATGCTGGAATGGGTAGCCATTTCCTTCACCAGGGGATCTTCCTGACCCAGGGATCAAACCCATGTCTCCAGCATTGCAGGCTGATTCTTTACCACTGAGCCACTGGGGAAGTGCCAATCAAACGTCAAATTGCAGCTATTATAGCAGACATTGTCATTTCTAAATACTCATCTTTTAATTATTTGTGAATGATGATAAATCCTGGAGTTAAGTTCAAAAATTTAAGTTCCTTTTCCTTAATCAGCATCTTTCCACATTTCTAAGAGTCATCTTAAGAAAGAGTATTTACTTTCTTATTTTGTTATTTTTGTTATAACTATTGGAGTGAGGGATTTTTGGTCATATAAATTTTATTTTTTAAATGAGGTGGATGAAGCTGGAGCCGATTATATACAGAGTGAAGTAAGCCAGGAAGAAACACACCAATACAGTATACTTACACATATATATGGAATTTAGAAAGATGGTAATGATAAACCTATATGCGAGACAGCAAAAGAGACACAGATGTATAGAACAGCCTTTTGGACTTTGTGGGAGAGGGAGAGGGTGGGATGATTTGGGAGAGTGGCAGTGTAACATGTGTGATATCATAAGTGAAACGAATCGCCCGTGTAGGCTCGATGCAGGATGCAGGATGCTTGGGACTGATGCACAAGGATAATCCAGAGAGATGGTGTGGGGCTCCCATGCTGTAGCGGGGAGGGGGGCTCAGGATTGGGAGTTCACGTACACTCGTGGCTGATTCATGTCAATGTATAGCAAAACGAATACAGTATTATAAAGCAAAACAAACTAAAAAATAAAAATTAATTAAAAAATTAGGTCCAATTTATCCATTTTTTCTACTTTTTTCGTTTTTTTTTTTTTTTTTTTTTTCATACTTAGAAAAGCTTCTAATGCTGGGTTATGAAAGTTTTCTCCCACATTTTCTTCTGAACTGGTTTCATTTTCCACTTAAGTATTAATATTTTGAAATGTTTACTGAAATAAAGTGTTAGTATGGATGCAATTTCCCCCTCAAATAGCTATCCAACTTTACAATATCCTTTATGGAATAATGTCATTGCCTCAACTTTATCATATACTAAATTTTTGTATGCATTTCTTCACTTCTACTTTGTTTTCAAAGCTCTATTTTTTTTTTCAAGAGAGTACTGTGGTTTAAAAATTATGTTGTTGTAGTATGTATTTAATTTAATTTATGTATTTTCTTTGTTTAAAATTATTTTTTATTGAAGTATAGTATATTTATACTCTAGACACCCCAACACTAAAAATAAAATTTGCTCATGGCCTCCTAGGTTATGTATATCACTTAAAAATTTGTATATATAAAAGAATGAATACTATTATGTCCATTGTAAAATTGCTAAAACATACATTTGAAAGCTAAAGGTAAAATAAACAATATTAAAATTTTTAAGCAATAAATTTTAAAAAATAATAAAATTTTGCAATATATTGCTGTCACTAATACTGTGAACAATATATCATTATCTGTTTCTTTTTATTTTAAACTGGAATATAGCCGATTAACAGTGTTGTAATAGTTTCAGGTGAAAAGCAAAGGGACTCAGCCTTACATACACATGTATCCATTCTCCCCTAAACTCCCCTCCCATTCAGGCTGCCATATAACATTGAGCAGCGTTCCATGTGTTTGAAGTGTGTATTTTATTTTATTTTTTTGAAGTGTGTATTTAAAAAATACAGTTAGTTAAATTCTGTCTCTTTTCTTCTCAGAATATAGTAAGCTAAAAATACTAAAGTTAACTCAAGAGTTGATGTTTAGCTGGAACGATCACACATAGATCTATCATCTTTTATTCTAACAACCTCAGCAGTTTCTTTGCTTTGATTTGTAACATAGCTTTTCCATCTTGTAATGCACCATTTGAAAAGATATTTAGTCAAGCCTGTGAAGCAATTGATTTTTCAGTTATTAGCAAATTGGAATGTGGCTGGATTTCAAGTAGAAGGAAAAGTTGGAGATAGGGAGTTCCTCAAGTAAAACTAGTTGTTATCACAAGAAGGCAGGTTCAGAACAAGGAATTTAGGAAAAACATGTATTCTTGTTCTTTATCTTTTGCTAAGACAACTTTTCAGTATCACTTTGGCCTGAGAAATATTGCCTTTTTCTCAGTTAGGAAAGCATAAGAATTGAGCCATCTTAGGCTCAGGGGTGTGTGTGAAAGAGGCATGTAGTGGTGTGTCAAGCCAAGTACTTAAAAATCGATCATTCCAAATAATACAGGAGCTCAAAAATCTATTCCACTGGATAAAGAACCAAACTTTATGACTCTTCTCATCAGATTTAAGAAATAATTTCAATCTACTTGAGTATAATAGTAATTTAGAGTACATCAGTACCTTCATCCCATGACTAATTTTAGCAGTACTTATGTAGCTTCTCTGAGAATGTTGTAATTACAGCTAGAAAAAGATATCTCCAAAAAATTACTGCTGCTGCTGCTAAGTCACTTCAGTCATGTCCGAATCTGGGTGACCCCATAGACGGCAGCCCACCAGGCTCCTCCATCCCTGGGATTCTCCAGGCAAGAACACTGGAGTGGGTTGCCTATTCCTGCTCCAATGCATAAAAGTGAAAAGTGAAAGTGAAGTCGCTCAGTTGTGTCTGACCCTCAGCGACCCCATGGACTGCAGCCTTCCAGGCTCCTCCATCCACGGGATTTTCCAGGCAAGAGTATTGGAGTGGGGTGCCATTGCCTTCTCCAAAAAGTTACTGCTGCTGCTGCTAAGTCACTTCAGTCGTGTCCGACTCTGGGTGACCTCATAGACGGCAGCCCACCAGGCTCCCCCGTCCCTGGGATTCTCCAGGCAAGAACACTGGAGTGGGTTGCCATTTCCTGCTCCAATGCATGAAAGTGAAAAGTGAAGTGAAGTCGCTCAGTTGTGTCTGACCCTCAGCGACCCCATGGACTGCAGCCTACCAGGCTCCTCTGTCCATGGGATTTTCCAGGCAAGAGTACTGGAGTAGGGTGCCAAAAAAGTTACTAGAGTTCTCTAATTCAGTGTGTGTCTTCAGTCTTCATTTTATATGATTCACCATGACTTAAGAATTCATCTTCTAGACACTTATTTATTTTTTTAATTAATCGTAGATTTTTATTTATTTATTTTTTAATTAATTTTTATTTTTTAGTTTGTTTTGCCTTACAATACTGTATTCGTTTTACTATACATTGACATGAATCAGCCACGAGTGTACATGAACTCCCAATCCCGACCCCCACCTCCCTTATATTAACAAATGAATGCAAACTATAGAAAAATATATATGCATAATTTTTTATTGCAATGCTACTTAACCAAATTAGAACAATTGAAATGTTCCCATTTAGGAGAATGATTATGTAACTTATGGTATTTACAAGTATGGCATATTCACTGTAAAATAACTTTTCCAAAGAGGTTTTCCAGACATAGGATAAGGCCAATGATAAATGGTTAAGTAGTAAAAATAGAGATATACAAGTTAGTATCAGTTATTAACATTAAGGCAAACTATTCAATATCACAGTAATCCAAGTCTATGCCCCAACTAGTAATGCTGAAGAAGCTGAAGTTGAATGGTTCTATGAAGATCTACAAGACCTTGTAGAACTAACACTCCAAAAAGATATCCTCTTCATTATAGGGGACTGGAATGCAAAAGTAGGAAGTCAAGAAACATCTGGAGTAAACAGGCAAATTTGGCCTTGGAATGAGGAATGAAGCAGGGCAAAGACTAATAGATTTTTGTTAAGAGAATGCACTGCTCATAGCAAACACCCTCTTCCAACAACACAAGAGAAGACTCTACACATGGACATCACCAGATGGTCAACTCAACACCGAAATCAGATTGATTATATTCTTTGCAGCCAAAGATGGAGAAGCTCTATACAGTCAACAAAAACAAGACCAGGAGCTGACTGGGCTCAGATCATGAACTCCTTATTACCAAATTCAGACTCAAATTGAAGAAAGTAGGGAAAACCACTAGACCACTCAGGTATGACCTACATCAAATCCCTTATGATTATATAGTTGAAGTGAGAAATAGATTTAAGGGACTAGATCTGATAGATAGAGTGCCTGATGAACTATGGACTGAGGTTTGTGACATTGTACAGGAGACAGGGATCAAGATCATCCACATGGAAAAGAAATGCAAAAAGGCAAAATGGCTGTCTGGGGAGGCCATACAAATAGCTGTGAAAAGAAGAGAAGTGAAAAGCAAAGGAGGAAGGAAAGATATACCCATTTTAATGCAGGGTTCCAAAGAATAGAAAGACGAGATAAGAAAGCCTTCTTCAGCGATCAATGCAAAGAAATAGAGGAAAAGAACAGAATGGGAAAGACTAGAGATCTCTTCAAGAAAATTAGAGATACCAAGGGAACATTTCATGCAAAGATGGGCTTGATAAAGGACAGAAATGGTATGGACTGAACAGAAGCAGAAGATATTAAGAAGAGGTGGCAAGAATACACAGAAGAACGATACAAAAAAGATCTTCGCGACACAGATAATCATGATGGTGTGATCACTAATCTAGAGCCAGACATCCTGGAATGTGAAGTCAAGTAGGCCTTAGAAAGCATCACTATGAACAAAGCTAGTGGAGGTGATGGAATTCCAGTTGAGGTGTTTCAAATCCTGAAAGATGATGCTGCAAAAGTGCTGCACTCAATATGCCAACACATTTGGAAAACTCAGCAGTGGCCACAGGACTGGAAAAGGTCAGTTTTCATTCCACTCCTAAAGAAAGGCACAATGCCAAAGAATGCTCAAACTACTGCACAATTGCACTCATCTCACATGCTAGTAAAGTAATGCTCAAAATTCTCCAAGCCAGGCTTCAGCAATACGTGAACCATGAACTTCCTGATGTTCAAGCTGGTTTTAGAAAAGGCAGAGGAACC
>SJXQ01009485.1:207000-240233 GCA_006408695.1 Aepyceros melampus | reverse complement strand
CACAATTGCACTCATCTCACATGCTAGTAAAGTAATGCTCAAAATTCTCCAAGCCAGGCTTCAGCAATACGTGAACCATGAACTTCCTGATGTTCAAGCTGGTTTTAGAAAAGGCAGAGGAACCGGAGATCAAATTGCAACATCTGCTAATCATGGAAAAAGCAAGAGAGTTCCAGAAAAACATCTATTTCTGCTTTATTGACTATGCCAAAGCCTTTGACTGTGTGGATCACAATCAACTGTGGAAAATTCTGAAAGAGATGGGAATACCAGACCACCTGACCTGCCTCTTGAGAAACCTATATGCAGGTCAGGAAGCAACAGTTAGAACTGGACATGGAACAACAAACTGGTTCCAAATAGGAAAAGGAGTCCGTCAAGGCTGTATACTGTCACCCTGCTTATTTAACTTATATGCAGAGTACATCATGAGAAATGCTGGGGTGGAAGAAGCACAAGCTGGAATCAAGATTGCCAGGAGAAATATCAATAAGCTCAGATATGCAGATGACACCAGCCTATGGCAGAAAGTGAAGAAGAACTAAAAAGCCTCTCGATGAAAGTGAAAGAGGAGAGTGAAAAAGTTGGCTTAAAGCTCAACATTCAGAAAATGAAGATCATGGCATCTGGTCCCATCACTTCATGAGAAATAGATGGGGAAACAGTGGAAACAATGTCAGAGTTTATTTTAGGGGGCTCCAAAATCACTGCGGATGGTGATTACAGCCATGAAATTAAAAGATGTTTACTCCTTGGAGGGAAGTTATGACCAATCTAGATAGCATATTCAAAAGCAGAGATATTACTTTTCCAACAAAGGTCCGTCTAGTCAAGACTATGGTTTTTCCAGTAGTTATGTATGCATGTGAGAGTTGGACTGTGAAGAAAGCTGAGTGCTGAAGAATTGATGCCTTTGAACTGTGGTGTTGCAGAAGACTCTTGAGAGTCCCTTGGACTGCAAGGAGATCCAACCAGTCCATTGTGAAGGAGATCAGTCCTGGATGTTCTTTGAAATGACTGATGCTAAAGCTGAAACTCCAATACTTTGGGCACCTCATGCAAAGAGTGGACTCACTGGAAAAGACTCTGATGCTGGGAGGGATTGGGGGCAGGAGGAGAAGGGGAAAACAGAGGATGAGAAGGCTGGATGTCATCACCGACTCGATGGAAATGAGTTTGGGTGGACTCTGGGAGATGGTGATGGACAGGGAGGCCTGGCGTGCTGCAGTTCATGGGGTCACAAAGAGTCGGACAAGACTGAGTGACTGAACTGAACTTTTAACTGTCTTTTTCAGCAAGCAGAGATGGATGGTGCAGGATTTAAATATGGAAGAATATGGAATTGGAAATGAAGTCACTCTTGGGAAGCTGAATATTTATTATATTGCAACTAAGTATCAGTCATTAAGAAAACTCTGTGTACAGAGTTTGTAATACAAAATCGTCAAGCAAAATCATACTTTAGTATGTCGTGGGTTAGATTTATACTGTGATAGATTTATTTTAGAGAAGATGAGTTAAGATATGCATCCTTGTAAATAGGGTAAAAAAGGGTCCTGTAGCTTATATTTTTATGAATTTTAACAGGAAACCATTTAGCATTTTAAACTCAGATTGATAACAATGTCAAATTTTTACTAGATATTCTGTGACAGGAAGAAAAAAAAAAAGGATTTTCAAAAATAATGTCTTTAATTGTCTGCCATAAGGTAGATAAGCAGAAGATTAAGTATTATATGTTATATAGCCTTCTGGATTCATTAATATATAATACAATGCTTAAGCTCATAAAATTTGATGAAATTTTATAAGGTCTCATTCAGAAATAATTGTCCTTCTATGTCATGAAACACTTTTTATAATTACTTTTTAATTTTCCTTTAATCTGCAACTCATGGTAAAGTAGTAGTTTCCCAGGGGTTTATGAATAGAAAGTGAAATGGAGTGCCATTAATGGAAAAAAGTAGTTCAAATATGCTAAATATTGTTAGCTTACATGTTTCAGAAGCATGGGGGCATTTCCATTTGATTCAGGGGTCAGTGGAGAGAATGAAACAGCATAGTATAGCAGTGGAAAGAACATAGACTTTGGAAATCTTGACAAAAATAAATTAAAATTGCCTCATTTTGGACAATATAACCTTATTGAGCCCAGGGTTCACCATGAGAAGAAGACAACATTAACTTCATAGTGTTTTTGTGATGATTAAGGGTGATCTTTATAGGGTGATATTCATGTTGTTTGGCACATGGAAGGTGATCAATATATGACTACTATTCTTATTATAAGTTATAACTTCCAGTTAGTAACAAAACATGTCAATGAGATTCTATTTCATATGTTATGAGTAATGGGAAATATACATTTATCAAAATCAAAATAAAAGAATGGATAATTGCTGGACCCTAAGGCAGTAAAAAAAACTAAAGAGATAAATGTTAAGCATCAACCTCCAAGATTTTGATAGATGATGACTGAGTCTTAGCTGATATCCTAGCTAATGAATAGCCAAGTTCAGCACTGTAGTTTAACTTTACTGCTCCAGCCTGCTCCGAAGATAAAATGGATGTGGAGGTGTTCTATGCAGAGATGATGATGGAACAGCTGTTCTTCACTTTCCCTTCTTCTCAAGTTGTTTGCATTTTTCAGTTAGCCTATAAAGTAAGCATGAGTCTAGTTTCTATCAGGAACCAGAGTTCCTATCTTAGCGTTTTCTATCCGGTTTTCCTGTCCTTGTCCTTAAGATCTTTTTGGCCTCCTCTCTTGACATTTCAGCTTGTCCAATTCTCTTTCTTGTTTGCTTATGAAAAGTCCACCTCTCTTCTCAAAACTAGGCTCTTCAGAGATGTCCTCAACCCACCTCATACCATGGAAGGACACATTCCTCCTTAAGAATTATAAAATACACATTGGGATGTTAAAAGCAGTTACTTTCTGGCCTAAGAACTCTTCATTGTGTTAAATTTAAACTAATAAAATCCCCAGATTTACATTTTAGTATATATATAAATAGCTTTACCACTGGCCTCAGGTTATCTAAAAGGTCATAAGTTTTCCTTCTTTTGTTTTTAATGGAGCATTTTGTGAATTCTATGAATTTTTTTGTGAATTCATCCTTGTGTAGGGACCATGCTGGTCTTCTCTGTATCATTCCTGTTTTAGCATATGCGTTGCTGAAGCAAGCACTCTTTTCTCCCTCCTTTTCTCCTCCCTCTCTCCTTCTCTCCCTTTCTTTTTCTGAGATGGTGCTCTCTGGCACATATATATGTCATCTGCTTGCTACAGTTTAAAACATTTTTACTTTAGGCAGTTCAGTTCAGTTCAGTTCAGTCGTTCAATCGTGTCCGACTCTTTGGGACCCCATGAATCGCAGCACGCCAGGCCTCCCTGTCCATCACCAACTCCCGGAGTTCACTCAGACTCGTGTAGTAGGTATTTTTTCCCTGTTTTTTTTTTTTTTTCTTTTTCTTCCCCTATAAAAAATCTTGCAACTGAGGCCAACATATTAAAAAATATATAAATTAAGCTTTTTATTAGGGAAAGACCTTGATGCTGGGAAAGATTGAAAGCAGGAGAAGGGGATGACAGAGGATTAGATGATTGGATGGCATCACTGACTCAATGGACATGAGTTTGAGCAGTTTCTGGGAGGTGGTGATGGAAAGGGAAGCCTGGTTTGATGCAGTCCAAGAAGTTGCAAAGAGTCGGACATGACTGAGTGACTGAACTCAACTGAACTGGGATCAGACCTCTCCTCTTTCATCTCTATCATTTTCACAGCCCCTGCAGTATCTCTGAGGAACGCTAGTCCCAGAGAAACACTATGAAAAGCCTTGAGCTAATGAAAAGAGTTATTAATTGAAATTCTGAAAACTGGAGTTTTAGCTTTAGCTCTAACATCAAATTTATATGTGTCACTGATAGGGGTAATTGTCTTATCTGTAAAACAAAGGTTTGAACAGTGGTTCTCAGTTTTGTCTGTGTATTAGAATCACCTGGGGAGCTTTTAAAAATACTGATGCTCAGCCCTTATACCAGTTAAATAAGAGTCTCTGGGGCGTGACCGAGACAACAGCATATTTTAGAGCTCCCTGGGTGACTCCAGTGTGCAACCAAGTTTCAAAACTGCCAAAGAGTTTTTGAGCAATAATGTTTCACAAATCCATAGGTCTTTGCAGCTTGTTTTGATAGATGTAGTTAAAATGTGCAGAATCTATTAATTTATAGATTGTACTTAGTGAAGGGTGGGGATGAATGTGGTCATAAAGATTGAAACCTAGGAAAAAAGTTTTTTGATTATCTTAATAGCTCAGTGTGTTGGGCAAAACCCTTAACTCTTTTATATCCCTGATGGGAGTAATTTTAACTTCCTCTAAAATGAGGCTCTCAACGGAGAAATCATATTTAAATGCAGTGTTATTAGATTTATACCGATAATGACACCATTTGTTAGTATGATCTGCTAAGAATTACACGTAGCTATTTCATTCACAAAATAAATAGAATGGGCAGATTGACTACTGAAATGTAAAATATGGTTAATATTCCTCAGTTGGTGGTATAGCCAGAAGACAGATTAAAGTAACATGTTAACAATGGAAATCTCTCATATTGAGATGCTGCCTTAAAAGTGCCTCCATCAAAAGGGCAAAGAGAGAAAAAAAACCCCAGTAGTACTGCTGTGTGCTTGTCAATGAAAAACCATTGTTTCAGCTGAGTTTTCAAAGCAGGAATAAAGCTTATAGTATTGGTGAGCAATTGATCCTCAAAGATACACAAATTGTATGACAATATTCAGTCTATAATCTCCAAAGATCAAATGAATTTCTTATGATTGGATAAGTTACATGAATACCAAGTAGTGTAAAAGTGATGGCAGAATTAGAACAAAAATGATTGATTCTAAATATGTTAGATGTAAAGCTAAACAGAAATGCCTTTTCATTTTCTTGTTACCAAGGCCATTTACACATTTTTTTCTCATATTTGGGCAGCTAATAGGTATTCAAATTCATGTGCTTTAATCTCCTCTTTTACCAATGTAGTTCTTTGCTAGAAGTTAGTAACCTTTAAATAAAGTGCAGTTATCACTTGTGGCATGACAATATATTAATAATTTTATTCCTTTGTTCTTAGAAATTTTTTTGCTGGAATGGATTTACCAACAACAGAATAAAAAATCATATTTAAAAAAAATTTTCCCATCCTTTCTGGACAGGAAGATCAGCTTTATGTTTTCATGTGTTCTAGGCCTCCTTACCCCAGAGAAAAAGTTTACCCTAGGTTTCTTTGTGAAAGTACCCAAGAAGTTGGGCAGTGAGCCCAATGTTGACTTGGCAGACTAGGAGAAAGTCCACAGAAACAATTTTGACAACATGGATTTGAACCAATAGCAACATTGTCCACCTCTGAATGAACTGTGTTAACAAGGACAATGAGTGCTTTACAATGGCCAAGAGTGACCATTGGTTAGGAATCTCCTCTATTTTTCCTTGGCCTTTGTACGATCTGATATCTTGATACAGTATAAAATAAATGAATGAGAAGAATGGGGTGTGGGGAAAGAGAGAAAGAGGGAGAGGTGTGTAGGGGAATGAAATGTACTGGTAAATTACAAAGTAATTATTGATGTTTTTATTTTCACCAGACTTGGCCAATGGAGACTGGAAGCTAAATATAGTTTGGTTTGGATAAATTTAAAAGCATAGAATGTCTTCTGTACTTTATTTGTTATATAGAAATTCTTAATTTTCACATACCTTCGAAAATGTACGCATGTGTGCTAAGTTGCTTCAGTCGTGTCCGACTCTTTGTGACCCTGTGGACTGTAGCCCACCTGGCTTCTCTGTCCACGGAATTCTCCAGGCAAAATGCTGGAGTGGGATTTCCATGCCCTTCTCCAGGGGATCTTTCTGACCCAGGGATCAAACCAGCATCTTTGATGTTATCTGCATTGACAGACAGATTCTTTACCACTATAGCATCACCTGGGAATCCCTGGTACAAATAAATCTCAGTATTTGGTTGTTAAAGTAAAGTTAGTTGCTCAGTGGTGTCTGACTCTTTGTGACCCTATGGACTGTAGCCCCAAAGGCTCCTATGTCCATGGAATTTTCCAGGCAAGAATACCAAAGTGGGCTGCCATTTCCTTCTCCAGGTGATCTTCCCTACCCAGGGATTGAACTCAGGTCTCCAGCATTGCAGGCAGACTCTTCACCCTCTGAGCCATCAGGGAAACAGTTAGTTATCTCTTTTTAGAGGACATATCTCTAGAACAACTCCATGAAGCCATCTTTAGTTTGCCTAGTTCTACAGTGACCCCTATATAGTCTGAAATTATCTCCTATGCATACTATTTATCTCATTACTCATTGATACACTGCTTAGTGACTTTTAGTTCTTTGGGTGTTTCTTATTTCACTAATATCTTAGCGATACATCTAGATTTTAAACTTCTGCTGTGACAGAATTTCTTTAAAAAAGAAGCTGAGAAAGTGAATGTATGAAAATTGCTCTAGACTGAGTTGTCTAAGAGCAGAGACCAATGATACCATTTATACACGTGGCGTCAACAAACAGTACAGTACAGGAAGTACTCAGTACTTGTTTGTTGAAGGACTGTGTGAGTAGATGAATGGACTAACATTGAATGAGGACACAAATGTGTATATCCACTTGAAGAGTTGATTTATTCATATCCTACGAAGGATTAGTCTGTTACCCCCAGATATGAATTTCTAATCTAGGGCAGTGCGTGCTCTTTACTAATATATTCTGGCAATCAGTCTGATTAATGCCAGTAATAGATGGAACTTTGATCAGATCTTACATGTTGTAAGGTCCCTTCTTCATTCTCAACCAAGTCTCATAGCTTATATTTGTTTATTTTTCCTTTTCAGCAAAAATGAAGATAGTAACCCCCTCACCAAAGCTCATTCAATTTTCTCTCAAGCTTCAACCCTCAGTCTCTGTCATTTTTCTCTGAGAGTTTGTATTTCAAGTTGCTCCAAATCATTATATCATGCCACTTCACTTTATTTCAGGAGAATCAGAGAGAGAAAATCTAGACGTTCTTTTGGTGGAGAAAATGTTGAAATTGTTATAAAGTATTTCCATGGCAGCTTAAATTTTTGACAATTACTTCATTGAGATATGGGATCTATGTCCATTCCCCTTGTATCTGGGTGAGGTTGTGACTGCTGGAACCAAGAATATATAGTTTAAGTGATGTTTGGAGACTTTTGAGACCAGATCATAAAAGGCCTTGAGTGTTCTGACTTATTTGTTGAGACAATGGTCAGCAGTACGAGAAGTTTGACTATGGAAATCTGATGTGTGGATGTGCTCAGCCAATTATCTCACCTGATACTAGGTTTCCAGCCATCCATTTCAAGGTGCCACACATATATGTAAAGAGGCCATCTAGGAAGTGGGTCCCCAGCCTCAGCTCTTTGAGTCTCCCTCAGCTAAGACCAAAATATCAAAGGGCATAAACAAACTGTACTCTACATGAATGCATGACCCACAGTTTCTGCGGTCATTCTAAAAAATGATCATTTTATGCTACTAAGGTTTGTAGTGATTTTTTAATACAGTAATAGTGATTGGGACAATTTCACAATCAAATTTTATATACTTAAGGATATATTTTAGACAGCTGTCCTAGCTCAGTCAGTAAAGAATCTGCCTACATTGCAGGAGACCTGGTTTCAATCCCTGGATTGGGAAGATTCCCCTGGAGAAGGAAATAGCAATCCACTCCAGTATTCTTGCCTGGAAAATCCCATGGACAGAGGAGCCTGGTGGGCTACAGTCCATGGGGTCACAAGAGTTGGTCACGACTTAGCGACAGAACTAGCAAGGGATATATCTTATTTTAAAAGTTATAATCAAATGATTTTTGTAAATAACATGGTCTGTTATTAACCAGCATCCTTTTCCCCAGCTCTATTCCTCCTACTTGGATCTAGGCTTTTCTTCAGGCTGTCCAACAGAAGCACAAAAAGAGTTGTTAGAAGTAGGCGTGTTTAACATGATGGTGAAATACATCTGCTTTTACTTGTATCATTCAACTCTCTTGAGGTTTCAAATAACAATAGAGGTTGTAAGCAAGGATAGCAACAGTTGGGAGCTTCAGATCTGGGAGAGCAGTAGAGTGACAATGAGGACAGGGAGGCACCACCTTGGTATCTTAGACTAGTTAGGGAATGGTATATTCTGGTCAACCAAGTTTCCAGTTGCTTCAATTTGACAGTGAAACTGATATTAGCAAAAAGGTGAGAGGATTGAAATGTAGAATTCTCTGGATTGATTTTTCAAGTGGTGTATACATTCTTTAGAAAAGCGGTACTTTTAACAGCTACAATTCCTTAATAGAATTGCTAGACCATCAACTGACCTGACATGTCAACATACCTTGCAAAAGTCTTCCTAAAATGCAAAGGTAAAGTTCTGTCAGCTGTTGTTAACAAAGCAAAATAAATTCATAGGAATAAGGGAATATTTCTTCTAAATACCCTAGCATTATTAAATACAATTCTTCAAAAGTCCTTGAGAAAGTGTTTCAGATATGAAGTCTGGATGAACTGTAAAAGATTGAAAAAGCAATACAGTAAATGAAAGGACTTCTCTCAAGATTTAAGTAGGAATTGATAAATGTCAAAGTGAAGCTTCATTTAATAATGGGGCAAAAATCCCTCTATTACTTTAAGCTAAATCAACTGTGGATTCCATAGGGTGGAAGCAAAAAGAAAGATAATACTTCACAGGCTTGGGGAAATAAAAGTTCCATTGTTAATACGAACTTAAATTAACCCAGAACTGCTTTATTTAGATAGTTTCTGACACACAAAACACTCTTAGTAAGTTAAGGATAGTTGCATCAAAAAAAGTTAGAGATCTTTTTACTTTAAGATTTCTGAGGCTTTAATATACTATTTGCATTGTGAATCATTCCAATGTGCATCTGTTATACAGGGTGTATCCAAAATTCACTTGACTATGTAACTCTTTTTAAAGAGATGATCTTTCGGGAGACTTGGGTTCCGAGGAGGCAAACTTTGGGAAACACTGATTTAGCCCTTCCAACAAGACAAAAGACTCTACACATGGACATCACCAGATGGTCAACACCAAAATCAGACTGATTATCTTCTTTGCAATCAAAGATGGAGAAGCTCTATACAGTCAGCAAAGCAAGACTGGGAGATGACAGTGGCTCAGATCATGAACTCCTTATTGCCAAATTCAGACTGAAATTGAAGAAAGTAGGGAAAACCACTAGACCATTCTGGTATGACCTAAATCAAATCCCTTATGATTATACAGTGGAAGTGAGAAATAGATGTAAGGGACTAGATCTGATAGACAGAGTGCCTGATGAACTATGGATGGAGGTTTGTGACATTGTACAGGAGACAGGGATCAAGACCATCTTCATGGAAAAGAAATGCAAAAAAGCAAAATGGCTGTCTGAGGAGGCCTTACAAATAGCTGTGAAAAGAAGAAAAGTGAAAAGCAAAGGATAAAATGAAAGATATAAGTATCTGAATGCAGAGTTCCAAAGAATAACAAGGAAAGATAAGAAAACCTTCCTCAGCAATCAATGCAAAGAAATAGGGGAAAACAACAGAATGGGAAAGACTAGAGATCTCTTCAAGAAAATTAGAGATACAAAGAACATTTCATGCAAAAATGGGCTTGATAAAGGACAGAAATAGTATGGACCTAAGAGAAGCAGAAGATATTAAGAAGAGGTGACAAGAATACACAGTAGAACTGTAACCAAAAAAAAAAAAAAAAAGGCTTCACAACCAAGATAATCACAATGGTGTGATCATTCACCTAGAGCCAGACATCCTGGAATGTGAAATCAAGTAGGCCTTAGAAAGCATCACTATGAACAAAGCTAGTGGAGGTGATGGAATTCCAGTTGAGCTGTTTCAAATCCTAAAAGATGATGCTGTGAAAGTGCTGCCAGCAAATTTGGAAAACTCAGCATGGCCACAGGACTGGAAAAGATCCATTTTCATTCCAATCCCA
Source organism: Aepyceros melampus (assembly GCA_006408695.1). Classification (NCBI taxonomy): domain Eukaryota; kingdom Metazoa; phylum Chordata; class Mammalia; order Artiodactyla; family Bovidae; genus Aepyceros; species Aepyceros melampus. The sequence goes on along the minus strand of SJXQ01009485.1, from coordinate 230,191 downwards.
AAGAAAGGCAATGGCAAAGAATGCTCAAACTACCGCACAATTGCACTCATTTCACATGCTAGTAAAGTAATGCTCAAAATTCTCCAAGCCAGGCTTCAGCAGTACCTGAACCATGAACTTCCAGATGTTCAAGCTGGTTTTAGAAAAGGCAGAAGAACCAGAGATCAAATTGCCAACATCTGCTGGATCATCAAAAAAGGAAGAGAGTTCCAGAAAAACATCTATTTCTGCTTTATTGACTATGCCAAAGCCTTTGACTGTGTGGATCACAATAAACTGTGAAAAATTCTGAGAGAGATGGGAATACCAGACCACCTGACCTGCCTCTTGAGAAATCTGTATGCAGGTCAGGAAGCAACAGTTAGAACTGAACATGGAACAACAGACTGGTTCCAAATAGGAAAAGGAGTCCGTCAAGGCTGTATATTGTCACCCTGCTTATTGAACTTATATGCAGCATACATCATGAGAAATGCTGGGCTGGAAGAGGCACATGCTAGAATCAAGATTGCCGGGAGAAATATCAATAAGCTCAGATATGCAGATGACACCACCCTTATGGCAGAAAGTGAAGAGGAACTAAAGAGCTTCTTGGTGAAAGTGAAAGAGGAGAGTGAAAAAATTGGCTTAAAACTCAACATTCAGAAAATGAAGATCATGGCATCCAGTCCCATCACTTCATGAGAAATAGATGGGGAAACAGTGGAAACAGTGTCAGACTTTATTTTGGGGGGCTCCAAAATCACTGCAAATGGTGATTGCAGCCATGAAATTAAAAGATGCTTACTCCTTGGAAGGAAAATTATGACCAACCTTGATAGTATATTGAAAAGCAGAGATATTACTTTTCCAACAAAGGTCTGTCTAGTCAAGGTTATGGTTTTTCCAGTGGTCATGTATGGATGTGAGAGTTGGACTGTGAAGAAGGCTGAGTGCTGAAGAATTGATGCTTTTGAACTGTGGTGTTGGAGAAGACTCTTGAGAGTCCTTTGGACTGCAAGGAGATCCAACCAATCCATCCTAAAGGAGATCAGCCCTGGGACTTCTTTGGAGGGAATGATGCTGAGGCTGAAACTCCAGTACTTTGGCCACCTTATGCAAAGAGTTGACTCACTGTTAAAGACTCTGATGCTGGGAGGGATCGGGGGCAGGAGAAGAAGGGGACGACAGAGGATGAGATGGCTGGATGGCATCACCGACTCGATGGCCTTGAGTTGGACAGGGAGGTCTGTTGTGCTGTGATTCATGGGGTCGCAGAGTCGGACACGACTGAGCGACTGACTGAACTGATTTGATAAGATCTTCCTGACCTTATTATGAAACTAGAAGATGCATGTGATCTGTAGTTTTCTCATGGTTTCCACTCTTTGTACTGATGGCTGTAGTTATCACATGTATTTTAGGTAGAATTTGTGCCTTTCCCTGTCTTCCTTCTTTCTTCCATGAAGAAGCAATATTCCACTTGGAGTGTTGGCAATGCCCTATTCTTGACCCGTGTGATGATTACATAAGAGTTTGTACTTATACTAGCAGTTATAAACTGTGTAATAACTATGTGGTCTATATACTATTCTTCATATGTATTTCATTAAAACTAAAAAATTAAAAGGAAAGTCATGTATTTTATATGCCTTTAGACTAACAGTGGCTTTCAACTCATTGAGAACATTTGTATACATTTTAAAATTTCCAATTCTTAGAAATTTTAAAATTTCAGAATGTGGAACTTTCTATTTCTGTTACTCTTTATTTATTAATGAGCCTGTAATAGACATTGCTGATAAGCAATTTAAACATATCTAATTATATAAAGAACGTAGAGAGTAAGATTTGCATTTTTATTTTATTTTTGTTTTTCTGGAATAAATAACTAAGTACATTTTGGTAAAATTTCTCAAGTGCAAGGTAACAAATACTTTCAAGTGCTTTGCTTCCAAAGTATGTGGTTTATACATAGAGACATACAATAAAGAACTTTATATAACCTTTAGTGAATGAAGCACATCTTTGCAAACTTTTGTTCTTTTATAACTTTGAACAAATATACAAATTATTGTATATTTACAAACATAACATAATTTTGTTTAGGTTTTTGTCACAGAAGAGAAAAAGTGTGGGTTTTTGTCATCAAATTTAATTGAAGATTTATTGCTTTCTAGGTATTCATGGGTTCCAAATCCAAATATGAAATGTTTATTTTCTGCAGAAAAAGCTAATAGTTTAAATGAAGAAATTTAAAAATTACTAAGATATCATTATATCATATATTATTGATAATATCTGATACTAAGATAATATGTTCACAATGGCAACCCACTCCAGTACTCTTGCCTGGCAAATCCCATGGACAGAGGAGCCTGGTGGGCTGCCGTCCATGGGGTCACTAAGAGTCAGACACGACTGAAGCAACTTAGCAGTAGCAGCAGCAGCAACAATACTCATATTGTTTTATATCCTATTTGACAGAATATTTTTGCCCAAATATAGCCCTAACCTACAAGTAAAATGTTGAGTTCTGGTCATTGTAACTTTAGATTCTGGAAAGATTTCCCACAAATTTAAAAAAATAATAATTTTCCTTAGGAAATAGAAAGTAAAGATGATAAAAAAGTTAAAAAAGTTTGATGTAGAATGTAATATTTTGATTATATATAACACAGTAGATGTTGCTTCTTTCTTGCAGAATAATTAAACTTTAGCTCAAATCACAAAACAAACCCAAAAGGCAGGATAATAGTATCTGTTGAGCTAATCCTGGGAATAAGTCAGCCAATTGGGAATGAACTCCCACTTCTGAAAATGCAGACTGGAGGGACATACTCACTCTAATTCTTGATGACAGAAGAGGATAAGACTTTTACAAAGAGTGAATTCTGATTGTATTGTTGGAACTGCATTTGTGTGTTTTGCTTTGAGACTCAAGCAACTCCTTGTCTTTCTTGTTTACAAGTAAGTATTGAACTTAGGAGCTACTAACACTACTCCAAGTGCTCTTTCCACTCCACCAAATTTTCTTTCATTGCTCTATTACTTGGACTCTGTGTATGGACTGGCACAGATATTTAAATTTAGAGAAAGACAAGGAGGATACTTTAATAATTGTTGGTAAACTTATTCTTTAATTGCCTGATATTTAAGGAATCTGCCTGCAATGCAGGAGACCTGGGTTTGATCCCCAGGTTGGGAAGGTCTCCTGGAGAAGGAAATGGCTACCCACGTTCCAGTGGTCTTGCCCATAGAATCCCATGGACGGAGAAGGCTGGTGGGCTAGAATAGTCCATGCGGTTGCAAAAAGTCATGCATGACTGAGTGACTAAGAACAAACAGTGTTTATATTCAACTGATTCAAAATCAAGTAGTAGTCACAGAAAGCTATGAACCACGAGATCCTTTTTTTTTCCGGTTCTGGTCTTTGCCACCTTTAGCGGTTTATCCTAAGGTTCAGTTCTTAAACTTCTTCTATGCCTGAACTGACTGTCCTGCTCTTTCAGTCTCATGGCTTTATATGCAATCTACATGTGCAGCTCTAGTCTAGATTTCTCCCATGAATTTCAAATTCTTTTACCTACTATTTCTAGCTTCTGTTGGATATATTATAGTCATTTCAAACAAGCCACCTACCAGGTTCCTCTGTCCTTTGGGATCTCCAGGCAAGAATACTGGAGTGGGTTGCTGTGCTCTCTTCCAGGAGATCTTCTCAACCCAGGGATCAAACCCATATCTTTTACCTCTCCTGCATTGTCAGGTGGGTTCTTTACCACTCGTGCCACCTGGGAAGTGTGGATATATTGTAGTCGTTTCAAACATAACATGTCTAAAACTGATTCTCCAGTTTATTCCTACCAAAGATTGCCCATCTCATCAAATGCCACCTGAATTCCCCTAGTTGTTCAAATTAAAGACCTTGGAGTCATCATTGATTCTGTTCTTTCTTTTATACCCCTCACACAGTTAATTAGGATATGTGGTGCCTTTATATTCAAAATATTCAGAATCAGACCATTTCTCTTGAATTTCATTGCTGCCACTTTATTTTAATAACTCTCCTTTAAAAACTGGGGCATAAGTATTATTTGAACAACTATGAGCTTCTAAAGTGGTGGGCTGAAGCTGGCTTGCACAATCAACTACCATTTTCACCAGGTTATGAAAATACCTTCCCACACAGCCTCTCTATTTACATAATTCATTCAGTTTGCCCAGAAACAATCCATTCTCTGCACATGAACTAGAGTATTAAAATGCATATAAAAAGCTATGACAAACATAGTCAATCAGTTCAGTCACTCAGCTGTGTCCAACTCTTTGTGACCCTATGGACTGTAGTACTCCAGGTCTCCCTGTCCATCACCAACTCCTGGAGCTTACTCAAACTCATGTCCATTGATTTGGTGATGCCATCCAACCATCTCATCCTCTGTCTATCGCATCTCCTCCCACCTTCAATCTTTCCCAGCATCACGGTCTTTTCCAATGAGTCAGTTCTTCCCATCAGGTGGCCAAAGAATTGAAGTTTTAGCTTCAGCATCAGTACTTTCAATGAATATTCAGGGCTGACTTCCCTAAAGGATGGACTGGTTGGATCTCCTTGCAGTCCAAGGGACTCTCAGGAGTCTCCTCCAACAACATAGTCCAAAAGCATCAATTCTTCAGCACTAAGTTTTCTTTATAGTCCAAATCTCACGTCCATATATGATGACTGGAAAAACCATAACTTTGACTAGACGGATTGTCGGGAGCCAGAGTGAGGAATCCCACCCGTGACAGGGTCACGTGGCAAACTCAGATGGCAGGGCAATTTGAGTCATCGGATTTCTCCCTGGTTTTTCCTGAACATGTACCCCCCCCCCAAAATAAGAATTTGTCTGTTTTCCCATTTCAGCCCAACCCCCCTTTGATAATGCTCTAGCCTGCCTAACAAGTTCCCCTGACCTTCTACAAGCTTGTAAATTACTCACATCCTCCCAACTGTGAGGGGCACAAAAGCCTAAAGTTTCAGAGCCTTTTCAGATTCATACTGGTGACAGGATTTCACGGTTGACTCAATGATTGCTGCCAGACCTCCTTATTTTTTATCTATCAGGCACCCGGGAAGATGTAATCAATGCAAATGGGATATGGAAAAAGATATATAATAGTTTTGATGTTAGCAATACTAGACTTTGCTATAAATCACTGTACTTCCTTTTATTACAAATTGCTGTATTTTTATTTAGTGTTTTCTGAGAGTGGCATTCAGACTTTGGAAAGATTAACACAAATGAGTCTTCTGGTTAACAAAACCTCATCAGATGAGAGCGATAGAAATGTTAACAGGCCTGTTGGCCAGAAGATAATGTAAACCGCCTGAGACCTTTTGTAACGGGAGAGTATGCAAAAAAGAAAGCCTTGTTTCAATGAGGGTCAGGACTGCTGCCCGTGTATAACTCTGCATATTCCATTATGTACAACTTGGGGTATATAAGCTGAGTTTAAAAAATAAATGGCCCTTTTATCCCCTTTTTTTCCTCTTTTTCCCCTTCCCCCTTTTCCCTCTTGGAGCCTTATACCAATGCTGGGTTTCCCCATGTTCTTTCCTTTTCCTCTTCCCTTCCCTCTCGGAGAGTCTTGCACTGATGCTGGGCTTCCCCCGTGTCTCCTATTTTTTCTAATTTCTGGCTGAATTCCCATCTGGGGCGCAGAGGCTTGCCATGTCTACTTACCTGTCCCGGCTGTTAAGATCTGTAAGAGAGTGAGCCCAGGGCGGGGCACTCTCCGATATTCAAACGGACGCCAGTGGCCTAACGTAGATGGTGCAAACCTCTTGTCTCAAGGTTTCATTGGCTTTCCACGTAAACCAAGTTATTCAGCCTTCTTTTCTCCATCTTAATTTTCCTACTATACTATTTATTCCTAATCTTTTCTTATATTTCTAAATAAATAAGTTTTCCTCTCTGATGCCGTCCCCCCTTCAAATCACCCTGGATCCACAGGGGCTGGACCCCGGCAACGGATCTTTGATGGCAAAGCAATATCTCTGCTTTTTAATATGCTATCTAGGCTGGTCATAACTTTCCTTCCAAGGAGTAAGCGTCTTTTAATTTAATGGCTGCAGTCACCATCGGCAGTGATTTTGGAGACCCCCAGAATAAAAGTCTGTCACTGTTTCCACTGTTTCTCTATCTGTTTGCCATGAAGTGATGGGACAGATGCCATGATCTTAGTTTTCTGAATGTTGAGTTTTAAGTCAATTTTTCCCTCTCTTCTTTCATCAAGAGGCTCTTTAGTTTTTTGCTTTCTGCTATAAGGGTCGTGTCATCTGCATATCTGAGGTTATTGATATTTTTCCTGGCAATCTTGATTCCAACTTGTGCTTCTTCCAGCCCAGAGTTTCTCATGATGCACTCTGCATAGAAGTTAAATAAGCAGCGTGACAATATACAGCCTTGATGGACTCCTTTTCCTATTTGGAACCAGTCTGTTGTTCCATGTCCAGTTCTAACTGTTGCTTCTTGAAATGCATACAGATTTCTCAGGAGGCAGGGCAGGTGGTCTGGTATTCTCATCTCTTTCAGAATTTTCTACAGTTTGTTGTGATCCACACAGTCAAAGGCTTGACTATTGGTATAGTAAAAAAGGCAGAAATAGATGGTCTGGAACTCTCTCGCTTTTTCAACGATCTGATAGATGTTGAGTATTTGATCTCTGTTTTCTCTGCCTTCTCTAAATCCAGCTTGAACATCTGGAAATTCATGATTCATGAACTGTTGAAGCCTGGCTTGGAGAATTTTGAGCATTACTTTGCTAGTGTGTGAGATGAGTGTAATTATGAAGTAGTCTGAGCATTCTTTGGGATTGGGTCTTGTCAGTCTTCATAGGACCTTTTCCAGTCCTGTGGCCACTGTTGAGTTTTCCAAATTTGCTGGCATATTAAGTACAGCACTTTCACAGCATCATCTTTTAGGATTTGAAATAGCTCAAGTGGAATTCCATCATCTCCACTAGCTTTGTTCATAGTGATACTCCTTAAGCCTACTTGATTTCACATTCTAGGATGTCTGGCTCTAGGTGAGTGATCACACCATCATGGTTCTCTGGGTCATGAAGATTTTTTTTTTTTTGTATAGTTCTGTATATTCTTGCTACCTCTTCTTAATATCTTATGCTTCTGTTAGGTTCATACCATTTCTATGCATGAAATATTCCCTTGGTATCACTAATTTTCTTGAGAGATCTCTAGTCTTTCTCATTCTATTGTTTCTTCTATTCCTTTGCATTGATCACTGAGAAAGGCTTTCTTACCTCTCCTTAATATTCTTTGGAACTCTGCATTCAAATGGGTATATCTTATCTTTTCTCCTTTACCTTTCACTTATCTTCTTTTCTCAGCTATCTGTAAGGCCTTCTCAGGCAACCATTTTGCCTTTTTGCATTTCTTTTTTCTTGGGAATGGTCTTGATCCCTGCCTCCTGTACAATGTCACAAACCTCCATCCATATTTCCTCAGGCATTCTCTCAGATCTAATCTCTTGAATTTGTCACTTCTAATGTATAATCTTAAGGTATTTGATTTAGGTCATACCTGAATGGTCTAGTGTTTTTTGCTACTTTCTTCCATTTCAGTCTGAATTTGGCAATAAGGAGTTCATGATCTGAGCCACAGTCAGCTCCCAGTCTTGTGTTCTCTGACTGTTTAGAGCTTCTCCATCTTTGGCTGCAAAGAATATAGTCAAATCTGATTTCAGTTTTGACCTAGTGACTCTACACATGTAGTCCATGTGAAGAGTCTTCTCTTGTGCTGTTAAAGAGGATGTTTGCTATGACCAGTGTTCTCTTGGCAAAACTCTGTTAGCCTTTGCCCTGCTTTATTCTGTACTCCAAGGCCAAATTTGCCGGTTACTCCAGGTATATCTTGACTTCCTACTTTTGCATACCAGTCCCCTAAAATGAAAAAGACATCTTTTTTGAATGTTAGTTCTAGAAGGTCTTGTCAGTCTTCATAGAACTGTTCAACTTCAGCTTTTTCAGCTGGTTGGGGCATAGACTTGGATTACTGTGATATTGAATGGTTTGCCTTGGAAACGAACAGAGATCATTCTGTTGTTTTTGAGATTGCTTCCAAATACTGCATTTTGGACTCTTTTGTTGACTATGATGGCTACTCCATTTCTTCTAAGGGATTCTTGGCCACAGTAGTAGAAATAATGGTCATCTGAGTTAAATTCACCCATTCCAGTCCATTTTAGTTCACGATTCCTAACATGTCGACGTTCACTGTCCTGTTTGACCATTTGCAATTTGCCTTGATTTCATGGACCTAACATTCCAGATTGCTATGCAGTGTTGCTCTTTACAGCATCGACTTTACTTCCATCACCAGTCACATCCACAACTGGGTATTGTTTTTGCTGTGGCTCTGTCTCTTCATTCTTTCTGGATTTATTTCTCCACTGATCTTTAGTAGCATATTGGGCACCTACCAACCTGGGGAGTTCATCTTTCAGTGTCCTATCTTTTTGACTTTTCATACTATTCGTGCGGTTCTCCATGCCAGAATACTGAAGTGGTTTGCCATTCCCTTCTCTGGAGGACCAAAATTTGTCAGAACTCTCCACCATGACACATCCATCTTGGGTGGCTCTACAAGGCATGGCTCATAATTTCATTGAGTTAGACAAGGCTGTGGTCCATGTGATCAGATTGGTTAGTTTTCTGTGATTGTTGTTTTTAGTCTGTCTGCCCTCTGATGGAGAAGGGTAAGAGGCTTATGGAAGCTTTCTGATGAGAGATACTGACTGAGGGGAAACTGGGTCTTGTTCTTATGGGTGGGGCCATGATCTATAAATCTTTAAACCAATTTTCTATTGATGGGCAGGGCTGTGTTCCCTCCCTGTTATTTGACCTGAGGCCAAACTATGGTGGAGGTAATGAGATAATGACAAACCAAGACAGCATATTAAAAAGCGGAGACATCACTTTGCTGACAAAGGTCCATATATTGAAAGCTGTGGTTTTTCCATTAGTCAAACATGTACAGATGTGAAAGTTGGACCATAAAGAAGGTAGAGCACTGTCAAAAATTAATGCTTTCGAATTTTGCTTCTAGAGAAGATGCTTTCGAATTGTGGTGCTGGAGAAGACTGAAGAGTCTCTTGAACAGCAAGGAGATCAAATCAGTCAATGTTAAATGAGTTCAGTCAGTTCAGTCACTCAGTCGTGTCTGACTCTTTGTGACCCCATGAATCACAGCACGCCAGGCCTCCCTGTCCATCACCAACTCCCGGAGCTTACTCAAACTCATATCCATTGAGTGGGTGATGCCATTCAGCCAACTCATCCTCTGTCATCCCCTTCTCCTCCTGCCCCCAATCCCTCCCAGCATCAGAGTCTTTTCCAATGAGTCAACTTTTCACATGAGGTGGCCAAAGTGTTGCAGTTTCAGCTTCAGCATCAGTCCTTCCAATGAACACCGAGAATTGAACTCCTTTACAATGGACTGGTTGGATCTCCTTGCAGTCCAAGGGACTCTCAAAAGTCTTCTCCAATACCACACTTCAAAAGCATCAATTCTTCGGTGCTCAGCTTTCTTCACAGTCCAAATCTCACATCCATACATGACCACTGGAAAAACCATAGCATTGACTAGGCGGACCTTTGTTGGCAAAGTAATGTCTCTGCTTTTGAATATGCTACCTAGGTTGGTCATAAGTTTCCTTCCAAGGAGTAAGTGTCTTAATTTCATGGCTGCAAACACCATCTGCAGTGATTTTGGAGTCCCCAAAAATAAAGTCTGACACTGTTTCCACTGATTCCCCATATAATTCCCATGAAGTGATGGGACCAGAGGCCATGATCTTCATTTTCTGAATGTTGAGCTTTAAGCCAACTTTTTCACTCTCCTCTTTCACTTTCAACAAGAGGCTCTTTACTTCCTCTTCACTTTCTGCCATAAGGGTGGTGTCATCTACATATCTGAGGTTATTGATATTTCTCCTGGCAATCTTGATTCCAGGTTGTGCTTCTTCCAGCCTAGCGTTTCTCGTGATGTACTCTGCATAGAAGTTAAATTGCTTAAGCAGGGAGACAATATACAGCCTTGATGTACTTTTCCTATTTGGAACCAGTCTGTAGTTCCATGTCCAGTTCTAACTGTTGCTTCCTGACATGCATATAGGTTTCTCAAGAGGCAGGTCAGGTGGTCTGGTATTCCCATCTCTTTCAGAATTGTCCACAGTTTATTGAGATCCACACAGTCAAAGGCTTTGGCATAGTCAATAAAGCAGAAATAGATTTTTTTTTTTTTCTGGAACTCTCTTGCTTTTTCCATGATCCAGCAGATGTTGGCAATTTGATCTCTGGTTCCTCCGCCTTTTCTAAAACCAACTTGAGCATCTGGAAGTTCATGGTTCACATATTGCTGAAGCCTGCCTTGGAGATTTTTGAGCATTACTTTACTGGTGTGTGAGATGAATGCAATTGTGTGGTAGTTTGAACATTCTTTGGCATTGCCTTTCTTTGGGATTAGAATGAAAACTGACCTTTTGCAGTCCTGTGGCCACAGCTGAGTTTTCCAAATTTGCTGGCATATTGAGTGCAGCACTTTCACAGCATCATCTTTTAGGATTTGAAATAGCTCAACTGGAATTCCATCACCTCCACTAGCTTTGTTTGCAGTGATGTTATCTGCTGCTTCTAAGTCGCTTCAGTCGTGTCTGACTCTGTGCAACCCCATAGCCTGCAGCCCTCCAGGCTCCCCCGTTCCTGGGATTCTCCAGGCAAGAACACTGGAGTAGGTTGCCATTTCCTTCTCCAATGCATGAAAGTGAAAAGTGAAAGGGAAGTCACTCAGTCATGTCTGACTCCATGGACTGCAGCCTACAAGGCTCCTCTGCCCATGGGATTTTCCAGGCAAGAGTACTGGAGTGGGTTGCCATTGCCTTCTCCGAGTGATGCTTTCTAAAGCCCACTTGACTTCACATTCCAGGATGTCTGGCTCTAGGTGAGTGATCACACCATCATGATTATCTGGGTCATGAAGATCTTTTTTGTACAGTTCTTCTGTGTATTCTTGTCACCTCTTCTTAGTATCTTCTGCTTCTCTTAGGTCCATACTGTTTCTGTCCTTTATCAAGCCTATCTTTGCATGAAATGTTCCCTTGGTATCTCTGATTTTCTTGAAGAGCTCTCTAGTCTTTCCCATTCTGTTGTTTTCCCCTATTTCTTTACATTGATCACTGAGGAAGGCTTTCTTATCTCTCCTTGCTATTCTTTGGAACTCTGCATTCAGATTCTTATGTCTTTCCTTTTCTCCTTTGCTTTTCACTTCTCTTCTTTCACAGCTATTTGTAAGGCCTTCTCAGACAGCTATTTTGCTTTTCTACATTTCTTTTTCTTGGGAATGGTCTTGATCCCTGTCTCCTGTACAATGTCACGAACCTCCATCCATAGTTCATCAGGAATTCTGTCTATCAGATCTAATCCCTTGAATCTATTTCTCACTTCCACTGTATAATCATAAGGGATTTGATTTAGGTCATACCTGAATGGTCTAGTGGTTTTCCCTACTTTCTTCCATTTCAGTCTGAATTTGGCAATAAGCAGTTCATGATCTGAGCCACAGTCATCTCCTGGTCTTGTTTTTGCCGACTGTATAGAGCTTCTCCATCTTTGGCTGCAAAGAATATAATCAATCTGATTTCAGTGTTGACCATCTGGTGATGTCCACATGTAGAGTCTTCTCTTGTGTTGTTGGAAGAAGGTGTTTGCTATGAGCATTGCGTTCTCTTGGCAAAAATCTGTTAGCCTTGCCTTGCTTCATTCTGTATTCCAAGGCCAAATTTGCCCGTTACTCCAGGTGTTTCTTCACTTCCTACTTTTTCATCCCAGTCTCCTATAATGAAAAGGACATCTTTTTTGGGTGTTAGTTCTAAAAGTTCTTGTAGGTTTTCATAGAACAATTCAACTTCAGCTTCTTCAGTGTTACTGTTGGGTCATAGGCTTGGATTACTGTGATATTAAATGATTTGCCTTGGAAACGAACAGAGATCATTCTATTGTTTTTGCGATTGCATCCAAGTACTGCATTTTAGACTGTTTGTTGACTACGATGGCTACTACATTTCTTCTAAGGGATTCCTGCCCACAGTATTTGATATAATGGTTATCTGAGTTAAATCCACCCATTCCAGTCCATTTTACTTCACTGATTTCTAGAATGTCAACGTTCACTCTTGCCATCTCCTGTTTGAGCACTTCCAATTTGCCTTGATTCATGGACCAAACATTCCAGGTTCCTATGCAATATTGCTCTTTACAGCATCAGACCTTGCTTCTATCACCAGTCACATCCACAGTGTGTATTGTTTTTGCTTTGGCCCCATCCCTTCATTCTTTCTGGAGTTATTTCTCCACTGATCTCCAGTAGCATATTGGGCACTTACCGACCTGGGAAGTTCCTCATTTAGTATCCTATCATTTTGCCTTTTCATACTGTTCATGGGGTTCTCAAGGCAAGAATACTGAAGTGGTTTGCCATTCCCTTCTCCAGTGGACCACATTCTGTCAGACCTCTCCACCATGACCCGTCTGTCTTGGGTGGCCCCACATGGCATGGCTTAGTTTCATTGAGTTAGACAAAGCTGTGGTCCGTATGATCAGATTGGCTAGTTTTCTGTGATTATGGTTTTAGTGTGTCTGCCCTCTGATGCCCTCTTGCAACACATACTGTTTTACTTTGGTTTCTCTTACCTTGGACGTGGGGCATCTCTTCACGGCTGCTCCAGCAAAGAGCAACCGCTGCTCCTTACGTTTGACGTGGGGTTGCTCCTCTTAGCCACCACCCCTACCAATCCTAAATACTCATCAGAAGGACTGATGCTGAAGCTCCAATTCTTTGTCCCCCTGATGTGAAGAACTCACTCATTGGAAAAGACCCTGATGCTGGAAAGATTGAGGGCAGGAGGAAAAGGGGGCAACAGAGGATGAGATGGTTGGATGGCATCATTGACGAAATAGACATGAGTTTGAGCAAACTCCAGGCAATAGTGAAGGATAAGGAAGCCTGGTGTACTGCAGACCAAGGGGTCCCATACAGTTGGAAACGATTTAGTGACTGAATAGCAGCAGTGTCAAATTATGTTACTCTGTTGCTTTTTATATCTCATTGTAAAAAGACTGAAAGCCCTCCATGATCTGTTGTCTCCATTCTCTTATATCATCTCTTTGCTGTGACTTGGGAACTTTAAGTAACTTCCTGTCTCAGGACCTTTGTACTTGCTGTAGCCTGTCCTTGAAAAATTCTTCCCTCACTTCCTTCAGGCCTGTACTCTAATATCTGCTTCTCAGACTCTCTGACCACACCATTGAAAGTGTGCATTTCATTGCCTTTAATTTTTCTGCATACCACTTACCACCATGTAACACACATATTTTATTGATCTGTTATGCCTATGGTCTGTCCTTTATAATGGAAGCACCATGAGGATGTGAATTTTTCTATTATTCCCTTTTCTATCATGGTGCCTATAAGTACCTGGTAGCTAGTAGATACACAATACATATTTTGTTGAAAAATGAATGGTATACATTTACCAGGCTTCTTTTCCTAAGTCAGAGATGGAATACATTCTGTAGCAGGGTTTTGGGAAGACTAATAATTTACAGCTATTATTTTTGTTTGTGTGTGTGTGTTAGTCTTTTAGTCATGTCTAACTCCTTGCAACCCCATGGACTGTAGCGCACCAGGCTCCTCTGTTCATGGAATACTCCAGGCAAGAATACTGGAGTGGATTGCTATTTTCTATTCAGGAGTGTCTTCCCAACCCAGGGATCAAACCTGCATCTCTTGCATTGGTAAATGGTGGGTTTTTTCTTTTTTTTTTTTTTTTCTTTTTTCTTTTTGATGCCACTGAGACACCAGGGAAGCACTTTTATTTAGCAGGTCTGGGGAAAGGCCTGAGAAGATGTATGTCTTGCAAGATTTTAGGAAACACTGATACTGTAAGTCTGGAATTCTCACCTTGAGAACTGCTTATTGAAAGGAAAAGGCAGAGTCAGGAAGGGAATATAGAGCCTGAGAAATCCGGCTGGCAGCACCTAGTCTTTCTAATATGGTTTTGAGCAAGACAACCACTGTTCCAAGCTTATTCACGTCAAAGTCCTGCAGATAGCAAGATCCTTATTCTTTGCAAGGCAATTTAGCTTCTTCAGTGGTCTTATTTCTTCTTCCTTCTAAGGTATCTCATTCCTACCAATGGAATACAGTATTCTTCTTGATAGAGTTCTGATTAGCCAGTTTTCTCATTTTATTTCCAGTAAGAATCATGACTCATAATATTTTTGTCCTTTGCTGGCAAATCTCTCAGTCTAGCTCTGTGTCAGTCACATGAAGATGAGACATACAGTGTCAGTGATGATTAAGATGCTGTTTCTCATCCCCAGCCTAGTGGATATCAGGTATATGGGAAATAAGACTAATTCTAGGCTCACTAGTTAGGGAGTTGAAGTGATGACATGTCTACCTTTTCAAAGATTGTGTGATTGTGTGATTGATTCTGTGTGTGTGTGTGTGTGTGTGTGTGTGTGTAACAGCAAGAGGAAGAGAGAGAGGGGAAGTTGGAATGAGAAATGAGACATGGGATTAATGTGACTGAACCTACAGATAGAAGGAAACATCAGAAATTGTAGTTGGGAAGAATTAGGAAAAGTAGGAGCCATTGCAAATGTTGTATTTGTCCCTATTGCAAGGTCATATTATCTAATCATTAATGAAAATGTATTAACATCTTCTATGCACATGATATACTGATACAACTTACTTTCGAATTACGTATATTAAAAAAAATCTATTCATTGAAAGAAATATCTTAAGGACGTCTGCAACACTTACTCAATGAATAAAAGATTGGTTGAAGTTGTAAGGCTTTGTTTGGATAAAGATGGTATTTTGAGACAGAAAATTACATGTCTTTCAAAAGTATTCTAACATGTTGAATTTCCATTAATTTAGATAGACTTTTCCAATTAGTCCAAACTGTGGAAGTTTTCCTCTCTTCACTAATCCTTTGGTCTTCTAAGCTCTATTAGGTAAGATAATAATTAGAAGTTTAGTGGAAAACTAAACTTGCATATAGGAAGAAGGGTAAAGTTTAAAAAGATGTTTGCATCACATCCTGGAGCATGCCTAGCTTT
The DNA here is from genome assembly GCA_006408695.1 of Aepyceros melampus. Taxonomy (NCBI): domain Eukaryota; kingdom Metazoa; phylum Chordata; class Mammalia; order Artiodactyla; family Bovidae; genus Aepyceros; species Aepyceros melampus. The sequence continues at coordinate 215,023 of SJXQ01009485.1, read as the reverse complement.
CATCTGTTAGCTGTTGGCTTCCCAGTTTATTATTATGTAAGCAGATTTGCACTCCATTAGTGGTTCTCTAACCACATATTAGACACATCCTTTGAGAATAGTAATTTCTCAGTTCCACCTTAGATCTTCTAGTTTAATTGGTCTAGGATGGGACTGGGACTTGGAAATTTTCTAAAAGCTCCCTAGATGATATTAATGTGCAACCAGGTTGAGGACCACTGCACTTGAGACAGCAAAAATCATGATAGCTTAGAGTAACTAAACAAATATCTTTTGACAAGTTTTCAAGACCAGTGGCCAAATCTGATGATTCTATATTGATTTATGATTCACTTCAGTTCTTTAACATAAATATGCTATTTCAACCCATTTGCTCTTTTGTGACATGAGTAAGGGAGATGATGCTGAATTTATTTTATAGAAGAAAATGCTGAGACTTTATACTCATTTTGCAAATTACATTAGGTGCTTAATTCAGTAATTTTCAGAAGATTTTCATTGGGTTATATATTGCCAAACATCTAACTGAAATGTTTGTTTCATAGTATGAAGATGCCACATTTAATTTCATAGCGTGAGGATAGTACATCTGCATCTTTTATTAAATGCTTTCCTCGTGGGCTTCACTGATAGTTCAGTTGGTAAAGAATCTGCCTGCAATGCAGGAGACCCTGGTTTGATTCCTTGGTCGGGAAGATCCATTGGAGAAGGGATAGGCTGCCCACTCCAGTACTCTTGGGCTTCCCTTGTGGCTCAGCTGGTAAAGAAACCACCTGCAATGTGGGAGACCTGAGTTCAATCCCTGGGTTGGGAAGATCCCCTGGAGAAGGGAAAGGCTACCCAATTTAGTGTTCTGGCCTGGAGAATTCCAAGGACTGTATAGTCCACCGGGTCACAAAGAGTAGGACATGACTGAGCGACTTTCACTTTCACTTGTCTTTTCACACTCAAATTTGACCCTTGGTGTATACAATCTTAGCTTATATTTTCCCCTTTTTGTTGCCAGTATTAGCTGTAAAGAATTTCAGGCACACTTTGTTTTTATCATCCTTGTTTACTTAGACTTATTCATCACACTCAAGATTTTTACCATACATTCCTAACTTTGGGGCCATTATTAGGCTGAAGGGTGACATTAACCTTCCAAAAGAGAATTTGTTGACACAAGAAGGCTGACAGCCTGATCCTCTAATATGAAGTCACAGGTTTGAAAGGTGAGGGAAATTGACCTTGAAATCTTCCTTTGGCCGCCACCAGACTCTGAACTGTCAAAGTCATTCTGACTAAAGGGCAAGCTGGGCCACTTGCTCTTTGCTTTACATTGTGCTTTATGTGTCAGACCAAACCTCCATTAGAAGACTATTGAAAAATGCAATAAGCACATCTACAAGAAAGATTTCTTTGTGTTAGCACATTAACACAGTAGTTTCCAGATGTGTTTGAATGCCATGGTGAGTGTGTTCATAGGCAGCTCACATCTTCACAACATAAGTGTGTCGGAGTTGGGATTTGAACTCAAAGTTACTGACTTGTGCTCAGACCAGCAGGTCCTGCTGCTACTTAGATGTCTCCTATTGTAGAACTGGACTGAACAGCAAAGAGAAAGAGAACATAGCCTGTGAAATGACTTGGTTGGTTTACCAGATGCAAATATGTGGACTGGCAGCTAAATGCTTCTGAAAATGATAAATGAATTAAAGAAGAATCATCTGTGGCCATTTTAATAAATACATTGGTGAAAGAATGGAACCATGGAAACAATGCAATAGGATATTTATTCAAGTCGATTTTGTCTAGACTGTCAACTGACAGGACAAGAAATATTTTTTTCAGAAGCTATAGTTGGACACTTCAGAATACCAGATGGAGAGAAACTAAAACTATGTCTCAAGAGAGAATTCTTGTGGGCTAGCCCTGTGGATTTAGAAGAAGAGGAGGAGCCAGAGATCAAATTGCCAACATTTGCTGGATCATACAGAAAGCTAGGGAACTAAAAAAAAAAACACAAAAAACAAAAAACAAAACCTTCTACCTCTGTTTCATTGATTATGCCAAAGCCTTTGATTGTGTGGATCATAATAAACTTTGGAAAACTCTTAGAGAGATGGGAATACCAGACCATCTTATCTGTCCCCTGAGAAACCTGTATGTGGGTCAAGAAGCAACAGCTAGAATTCTGTATGGAACAACTGGTTGATTTAAGATTGAGAAAGGAGTATGGCAGGGTTGTCTGGTGTCACTGTTTGTTTAATCTATAGCTGAGGACATCATGAGAAAAGCGGGCTGGATGAGTTACAAGCTGGAATCAAGATAGGGGGGAGAAACATCAACAACCTCAGATATGTGAATGATACCACTTTAATAGCAGAAAGTGAAGAGGACTTAAAGAGCCTCTTGATGAGGATGAAGGAGGAGAGTGAAAGAACTGGCTTAAAACTAAATGTTAAAAAATGAATATCATGGCATTATTACTTCATGACATATAGAGGGGGAAAAGGTGGAAGCAGTGATAGATTTCCTCTTCTTGGGCTCTAAAATTGCTGTGGAAGGTGACTGAAGCCATGAAATCAGGAGACATTTGCTTTTGGCAAGAAAGCTATGACAAAGCTAGACAGTGTTTTGAAACGCACAGACATTACTTTGCCAACAAAGGTCCATATAGTCAAGGATTTGGTCTTCCCCCTGGTTATGTATGGTTGTGAGAACTGGCCCGTAAAGCAGGTGGAGCACCAAAGAATTGATGCCTTTGAACTGTGGTGCTGGAGAAGACTTCTGAGGGTCCCTTGGACAGCAAGGAGATCGGACCAGTCAATCTTAAGGGAAATCAACCCTGGATACTCATTGGAAGGACTGATGCTGAAGTTGGAACTCCAATATTTTGGTCATCTGATGTGGACAGCTGACTCACTGGAAAAGTCCCTGAAGCTGGGAAAGATTGAGGGGAGAAGGAGAAGAGGACATCAGAGGGTGAGATGGCTGGATGGCATCATTGGTGCAATGGACTTGAACTTGGGCAAACTTCAGGAGATGGTGAGGGACAGAGAGACCTAGCGTGCCACAGTCCAAGAGGTTGCAAAGAGTCAGACATGACTGGGTGACTGAACAACAGCAACGCCAGCGCCAACAGTCCTGTGGAAACACCTGTGTTCCTTTCATCCTCACCAGCATGAATGGATACTTGGCAGAGAAGGAAGAGGCTCTCATTTTATGTTGGTCTGGTTAATTACTATATCCACTGCAAGTATAACCAAGGGTAGCATTAGTTAAACATGGACCCCAGTTTAATCAATCCAAGTTAATGTGGGCTCCACCCTTCAATGCATAATCCCCATAATGCATAATCTCCCATTATATCAGTGTTGAAAACAAGTTAGACAATTGTTAACCCTACTCATAAAAATAATAATAATAATTAAAAAACTTCAGAGCATTTGAAAACACAACTGTGTGTTTGTGTGTTAACACTTTTTGTAATAAATCCTATAAATTCAATTGTTCTGGTTCTCTTGTTATTGTGGTTTAGTCACTATGTCAGGTTTGACTCTTTGTGACCCCCATGGACTGTAGCCCACCAGTCTCCTCTGTCCATGGAATTTTCCAGGCAAGAGTACTTTCCTATTTGGAACCAGTCTGTTGTTCCATGTCCAGTTCTAACTGTTGCTTCCTGACCTGCATACAGATTTCTCAAGAGGCAGGTCAGGTGGTCTGGTATTCCCATCTCTTTCAGAATTTTCCACAGTTTATTGTGACCCACACAGTCAAAGGCTTTGGCATAGTCAATAAAGCAGGAATAGATGTTTTCCTGGGAGTCACCAGTCTCCTGGAGGATGGAGCCCGAGTTTCAGAGAGTCGCCCGAGGGCCCCTCACAGCCCTGGCCTCCCCAGTCTTGCCATTGTCCCCTTGCTGGCTATCACTGTCAGAAAGGACATATATATGTATACAAATGTATGCATATATTTTTAACTCATGTAAATGGATTATGTCATAGATGGCAATCTGCTTCTTACTTTTTGCCCCCCTCAGCGTTGTTTTGAAGCCCATGCACGTAGCTCTAAATAAATCCAACCAGTAGCTTCTGTTGACAGTTATTCCGTGATATGGATCTACCCCAGTCTACTCTCAATTGTCCCATGGAATGACACCCAAAGCCCACCAGAAGAAAACCTGTGATAAACCTCAGTGTACCTGTTCCCTTGAGGCTTCCCAGGTCAAGCTAGTGATAAAGAACCTGCCTGCCAGTGCTGGAGACCTAAGAGGTGTGGGTTCAGTCCCTGGGTGGGAAGATCCCCTGGGGGATGGCATGGATCAGCCCACTCCAGTGTTCTTGCCTGGAGAATCCCACGGACGGAGGAGACTGGCGGCCTGTCGTCCATAGGGTCTCCAGGAGTTGGACGTGACTGAAGCGACTGAGCACACACGCACGCCCCTGTTCCCTTATGGGTCCAGCTGAGAACTTCTTTGGGATACATAACTAGGAGTAAAACTGGTGGATCATAGAGTATGCATGGACTTACTCTTTTTTGTTGTTTTTAGAGAAAAAAATTAGCTTTACAGAGGTATAGAAAGAAGGAAAGTGAAGTCGCTCAGTCGTGTCTGACTCTTTGCGACCCCATGGACGGTAGCCTGCACCAGGTCCTCCATCCATGGGATTTTCTAGGCAAGAGTTCTGGAGTGGGTTGCCATTTGATATACAAAAGATTAATGTTATATCTTGATGACTTCGAACATGTGGTACCATCTGTGGTACCATCACCAGAGCCAGGGTACTAACCGTATCCATCACCCCCAGAAATTTTACAGACTTAAGATAACACCACCCAAGTGTTCTCTAGGACAGCTGCCCTGGTTTACAGTCTCACCGGAAGTCTACAGAAATGCCCACATTCCTGCCAACAGTCTTCAGCTGTGAAGTCTAGCAGGCCTATCATGGGATACGTTCTCTTTTTAACTCACCTCTCTCTATGAATGAGGTGGAGCATTTCTTTATGTTCTTGTTTGTCTTGTAGGCTTCATCCTCTACAAATGGCCAATTCTTACCTTCTGACTATTCTTCCTCTAGTAGAGTTACTCTCTTTTCCTTGTTGATTTGCAGAATTGCAATGCACAGAAATATGTCCTTCATTGACTACAGATATTTCCAGTGTCTTCCCCCATCTGTTATCGTCCTATTAACCATTACTATATTGTACTTCATTGAGAAACAGACGCTAATTTTGGTGTTATCGACCCCTCCTCCTCCTTATCGTCCTCTTTCTTTTTTGACTTATGATCTGGGTTTTTGAGGTTTTGTTCAAGGATGCCTTTTCCAACACTTACTCATAAAGGACAGGTGGCATGGCGGCCGTAGGTGTGCAGTGCACGCACCAGGCCACCTAGGAGGACAGAGGGGGACGGGCAGAGCAGAGACCCAGGCTCTGCAGCCCTGCTGTGTGGCCTGGGCCAGTCCCCAAGCTTCCTTTTCTATACCTACACAAGAGGGATGCCACCAAGGCCTTAAATACCCAACTCAGAGGGTCGCTAGGACTGTCCAGTGAGAGATTTGTGTAAATGCTCATCAGAGCATGTGCCAAAGTGTGGGCACCAGTGAATGCTGGTGTTATCGTTCCCTCCACTTGCACGAGCTGCTTGCACGAGCTCCACTGCCTGCGGCTGCTGGACAAAGTGCCACAGACAGGCTGGCTTTAAATAACACAAGCGTAAGGAATTCCCTGGTGGTCCAGTGGTTAGGACTTGGTGTTCTCACTGCTGGGGCCCCGGGTTCAATCCCTGGTCAGGGAACTAAGATCCCACAAGCCATGTGGCATGGCCAAACAACAACAGTGTGTTCTCCCTTTGTTCTGGAGGCCAGGAATCTGAAACCAAAGCGTCAGCAGGGCTGACTTCTTCTGAGGGCTCTGATGGGGAGTGTTCCATGCTTCTCTCCTGCCTTCCGGGGGCTGCCTGCCACGTCTGATGATGTCCCTTGGCTCTGAGCTATATCCCTTCACTCTCTACCTCCATCCTCACCTGGCCTCTCTCCCTGTGTGTTTTCACAGGTGCAGATTCAGTCACTGGGTAAAGAGGTGATGCTCTCCTCTGTGTGTGTCCTTTCCTCTTGTTGTTTTTTTTAAGATTTATTTATTCATGTATTGTATTTTTGGCTGCACTGGGTCCTCATTACCGGGCACGGGCTTCTCATTACATTGGCTTCTCTCGTTGCATGAGCTCTCAGCGTACGAGCTTCAGTAGTTGTGATACGCGGCTTAGCTGCCCTGTGGCGTGTGGGATCTCAGTTCCCTAACTGGGGATTGAACCCATGTCCCCTGCATTGGCAGGCAGATTCTTAACCACCGGACCCCCAGGGACTCCCTCCTTTCCTCTTTATATAAGAACACCAGTCATTGGCTTTGGGGCCCACAATAATTCAATATGACTTCATCTGAACTGAATCACATCTATAAAGACTCTACTTCCACAGAGGGTCAGATGCTGAGTTCTGGGTGAACGTGAATTGGAGAAGGGCACCAGTCAATCCCCTGCACTTGCTTGTAGGGTGCACAGAGTCCAGCAGACAGGGCGGAAGGGCCCCTGGTGCTGTGACTCAGAGTCAGGTCCACCCTGCAGAGCGGGTGCCCTCGGAGAGGTGAGGGCAACCCATGGGTGGGCTTGGGACTTGCTTGGGCTTTGCTTCCAGTTTATCAGGAATCTGACTGATGGTGTTGGGGCAGGTGGGCTTTACAGGAGGAAGACCAGTTTTCAAGAAGGCATCAAGGTAAGACCACCTAAGCCTCGTTGGCTGATCAGTGGTCAGATTTAAGATATACATGGAATGGGAGATGAGAAAGGCAGGGCATGGAGGGCCCTGAGATTTAAAAAAAAAAAAAAGCCTGAACTGTGTGCGGGGGCAAAGAGGGTCCTCTGAAGGTTTGAGAGTTGAGGAAAGGAGAGGAGAAAGTTGTCTGCTGAATATTGGAAAAGGCCCCATCTTGGCTTTGACACCTGCGGGTGGAAGTTTTGAAATCCAGGGCTCCCTCTCTCCGGGGCAGGCCACCTCCTCACCCAGACCCCCGACCAGGCCCCTGTATCCCCCCTGCAGGACGGTGCAGAGGACCACATGACACGGGGTTCTCCGCGTCCAGGGGGCTCTCTCAGCACGAAACCCTCCCTCTCCCCTGTCCCCCAGGGGAGAAGCATCCACAGCTAGAGGCTTTATTTCAGCTGGGCCTCTCCTGGAGACTATGCCAGCACTCCCTGGAAAAGATAAATCTGGATCCCTACTTCACACCCTACTCCAGAAAAAACTCTAAAGGGGTCAGAGCGCTTAAGGGTCAAAAGTGAGGCCCTAAAAGTGCTAGAAGAAAACAACACAGGTGAACTTTCCATCATGGGAGGGGAGAAAGCCTTTCTGGAAATGGCTAGAAAGAAGCAAGAGAAGAGAGGGCTGATAAATCAGCCAACCTCCAAAACAAAGTGAAAACAAAACCAAACCCCTTGGGTACGGCAGAAAAGGAAACAAGCAAAGACAGAAAACAGCTGAGAGGAAGTATTTGCAACTTATTTCACAAACAAGCCTCCTGATACAGAGGCATCTCTTTAAAACCTTTTTCTAACCCACTTATTGCATGGAAAAAGAGGGCAAAAGACATGAAGAGAAAGCTCACTCCAGAAGAAATGCAATTGATTCCAGGTTTCTGGCCTCCGAAACAGAGAGAATGTTTAAAGCTCTGCTGTTTAAGCCGCCTAGTTGTGGTCATTTGCTAAAGCAGCTCTCAGAAACTAACACACTGAACAGAAGAAGGAGTTTCTGGATTGTAGTGTAAAACGCTTAAAAAATACAAAGACACGAGCTCATAGTGACAACTCAAATTTAAGGAGAAAAAAGGAGAGAAGAGTTAAAAGACCCAGTTGTGCCAGCACCTTACTATAGTAATCAGCAATTAAAAAGAAGACATCACTTACTCTCTAATATTTGGAAGAACTCTGGCTCATCCAGAGTTAGTGAGGGAAAGCTCTTCTTTACTGGGCGGAAAAAAAAAATAAGCC